>VXAX01005453.1:205336-422359 GCA_013399835.1 Leptocoma aspasia | reverse complement strand
CCTGGCCCGGGCCCGGGGCCGGTGGCAGAGCGGCGGGGGCTCGTCCCGCTCCCGGCCCTGCCCAGCCGGAGATGCCCCCCGCTGCAGCTGGGCCCGAGGTCCCCCCGCGGTCGGGTTGTGGGGCGCTGATCGGGACAGAACTTGTCACCAGTTTGGAGTGTCTTGTTTATTTACTTATTCATTTACTTATTCTTTGCAGCGTGACAAATTGTTAAGCCTGGCATTGCCCAAGCTTTTAAAATTGTAAGTCAGGAAAAAAGAACTAGTTCAGTCCGCTTGAAGCCTTTTTATAAGACTTAAAGCCTGTCTTTATTTTTTATGCTTCTGCTTTCTTCACTCTCGCCTTGCCTTTCCAGGGCATGGTACAGGCGGGGTAGGCCTCCAGAACCTCTTGGTCTTAACCTGCACCAGGGGAGGGTTAGGTTGGGCATCAAGGAGAATTTCTTCACAAAAGGGTTAATTAGACATTGGAATGGGCTGTCCAGGAAGATGGTGGAGTCACTGTAGGTATTTGAGGAAAGACTGGCTGTGGCACGTAGTGCCGTGGTCTAGTTGACAGGGTGGTGTTGATAGGTTGGAGTTGGTGATCCCAAAGGCCTTTTCCAACCTAACTGATTGTGTGGTTCTGTGGTGGGACCAGAGGTGAAGTTCTGTTAATACTGAGAATTCAGTATTAGGGCTCTGACTGCAGGTTGAACTGTTGTGGCCTCTCATGGCAGGCGTCAGCCCACTGCAGACTCGCTCCACCGGTTCAGCTTTGTGCAAAAGGTGTTCACGTGTTAGTCATTAGGTATTTTCTGCCCTTCTGCAGCTGGCTTAAACATATAAGTCCAAGACAAAATGCCTGTTGTCTGCTCTGATTTCTCAAAATGCAGTCATGTGCCCTTGCCTTGCCTGGATCAAGTCTGTGTTGCCAGGTGATCCACAAGAGCACAGATCTACTGGGAGCCACAGCCTGACATGTAGGGCTGCTGATTCTGGGTGTTCTGTGGGAGATCCCACACGTGTGGCTGTTTATCCCACTAAGCAGTTTCATGTTACTTTGTGAACACGCTGGGGTTGGTGACTGTCCCTTATTTCAGCCTAACAGAGCTATTTTCTTTTGATTCATTTTACAGACAAAAGGTAAAAGATGAAATTTAGTCCCAAAGTGCAGTTTGGCTGTAGCCTACCACGGGAGCGTGTTCCTCACTAGCTACAGGCCTCAGCCAAGTGAGCAATAGTGTCACTGCAATTGTGGAGCCAGTACCACTCTAGGAAATGTTTCAGGTCACCCTAGGGAGAAAGCTGCTGTACATCCTTATATTCTAATGAATTTTATTAACAGGGAAAAACTTTTTGGCCTTTCAACCCTTATCAACAAGGCATTTATGCTGGAGGTACTTTTTCTAGTGGCAGTGGTGGTCTAAAGCGTTGTATGAGTGAATTAAAATCAAATCAGTGAATTACATTGTGTTTCCCTGGGCAAGCAGAACTCCTGAGGTTTGTTGTGCGTTGTTGTACTGGGTTTCAAGGGAGAACACTAAGCAGTTTAAAGAAAGTTCATGAGCATTAACAAACAAAAGTTCATGGGTATTAACATCTGAGGTGTGTTAGCAGCGTTTTGTGAAATTCATAAGTAACAAGTATGTTACGGTACCTGGGAAGAATTTTACTTCTGGTAGTTTGCAACTATGTGACTCGTGCTGCTACAGACTGCTTTGGATATGTCTTTTTTATTTACGTAGTTGACTGAAAGTTATTCTGCATCTCGGTCTTGATCACTTCTGGATTAGTGTTGTATCAGTCACTGAAACTCAGATCCAAGGACTGAGGCAAATGACCTTCCTAAGAAGCTGAAGTTGGGTGCAGTGTTCT
The DNA here is from genome assembly GCA_013399835.1 of Leptocoma aspasia. Lineage (NCBI taxonomy): Eukaryota > Metazoa > Chordata > Aves > Passeriformes > Nectariniidae > Leptocoma > Leptocoma aspasia. Next base: position 420,502 of record VXAX01005453.1, on the reverse strand, counting down.
CACTTGCCTGAGGGAGTGGTTCATAGGCCAGACAGGGCTGCTACAGGAGATCTTGATGGGATGGAGATATGGGCAGACAGAAACCTCAAAAATTCCAGCAGAGGCAATAAGAAAGCCGTGCACCTAGAACAGATTGGGAAGACTTGGTGGAGAGCAGCCTTACAGAAAAGGAGCCGAGTGTTGTGGTGGCCCACATGCTGGTTAGAGGGCTGGAGCACGTGACATTCTAGGAGAAACAGAGGTGGGTCTGTTCAGCCTGAAGAGAAGGTGAAGGAAGGGGAGATCTTCCTGTTGCAGGTAGAAGCTGTAGAGCCAGGCTGCTCTTGGAGGTGCACGACAGAGGGATGGGGAGCAGTGGACACAAGCTGGTTTAGCTACAAGGAAGATCTTTGTGGTCATGGTTTTGTTTTGTTGTTTGTTTTTAGCCTGGACAATAGTCAAACACTGAAGGAGGAGTCTAGTGAGTGTGGAGTGTCCATCCACAGAGGTGTTAGAACTTGACTGGACAAGGGCCTGTGCAATGACATCTAATTCAGCTCGTACCGGATGGCATGTGAAAATCCGTGCCAACCTAAACTGTCCTGTTACTCTGTGATTGCTGAAGGAACAGGCATTTTTACTTCAGAAGTAAGTTATTGAAGTTATGCTTAGGAGAACACAAGTCAAATAAAATATGCAAGGTTTCCTTGAAATTGCATCAGCAACAAGCAGAAAAGTGTAACGTTAATTTTATTTATTTAATGTTAATATTATATGAATGTAAAAAAAAAGTAAGACATTGCACTGATAATTTATGGCTTAGAATTTTTGGTGCAGAAGCTACTATACTATTTGAGAGAAAATTAAGCAAGAGACCTGATGAGAATGCAAGGAATTTTTATATTTCTTTCTTAGTTTTTTGAACTTGCTGCACAGTGAATTTTAGGCAGCAGTGTCTTTAAGAGTAGACACTGTCATGGAAGTTACTTTACTGTCTGGAAATTCTTAATGAGAAGAAAATGACTAACCAGAGCCCTGCATGCGGCCAAATCTTCAGAATTCAGATCATCTACCCAAGGCACATGGCCATTGTTTACATGAACTCTGCTTTCACAGTGCTCCAGATTGTAAGTCATCTAAACTCTCAGTTTTGACTGTCATCAATCTCCAGATGTCATGAAAGGTTAAGGACAAAGTTATGGTGGATTTAGCTTATATTTCAGTATTTCTTCTAAGACAGAATGGGCTGTGTGTTTCTGAGTTCATGTTGTGTTACATGTTTGAAGAATTTGCGTCAACACTTCTTCAAGATGATTCAGTATTAAAGAAAAGCATGACATGGCTATTAAATATCTTTAGGGAACCAATTTTTAATTAATTCTAGCTCATAAACTCATGGATTAGTATATAAGCTGCCAGGAAATTAAATGTCTGTTTGGAGAGGAAGTACTGCACTTTGGAGTATGTTGCTTCTTATCTTTTGGACATTATAAAAAAAAAAAAAAATCAGTTCTAGACTCAGAATAGAGTTCAATATGAGTGCCTCTTTCAAAAGTTAGGGACTGTAGTGACCAAAGTATAATAGAATGGTTTTTTTATCATCTTGCATTTAAACTGCTGTTTTTAGAATGGTGAAAAGAGTGAATCAATATAAAAGGTATAAAGTTCGTTTTGCAACCTGAAAAGTGAGGTCACCCATCCACTGCATGTTTATTTGAAGGTTATTATTAAATGCCTTGGGTTAGAAGGGGGTTTGTAAGACTGCTTGATAGTGTCTCCTTATAATTTGAAGTGGGGATGATTTAGCAATGACTGCAAAGTCAGTTGATGAAATAATTTCCTTTTGAGGTTCTGAAAAAAGAAAATATGTGTCATTGAAACCTTAAAGATTGACTTCCCCTAACTTGGTCTACTCTCAGTTAAGCATTCAGCTTTCCACAGTTTTCAATTTCTTTGTTGAGTGGGATAGATCAAAGGAGGAGAGTCTCCTGTTAGTATTCTGTTCTTCTGAAAAATGCTCCATTGTTTTATTTGCAACCATCTTCCTCCCTGTACCAGAAGTGCTTTCCCTTTCTTGCTGGAAGATGCTTCCCACTTGGCTCCTTTGAGTTTGGAGCAGGTTTGTAGGTGTGCTCCCTGCAGTCTGCATGAGCGGGCTGGGGCTGAACACAGAGCAGTTCAGTCAAAGACCCAGTGCCATCAGCTGGTGTCTGCCCTCATGTTCTCTCTGCCTGCAGGAATCCCAGGTCTCAGAAAAACATCAACACCCTCCCTCTGCATTTTCACACAGATGATGAGAAAAGTGATGTCTAATTTCACTGTTGGTAGTATGTTTGGCTGTCTGAAAAGCAGGAATGTTTTTTAACCTGTTACATTCTGCCATGCCTCACCTGTACCAGGAGGAATATGCTGGGTTAATTACTTTACGTAAGTTTAGTTACCAAAAGAGGAAAATCAGGGAAAGCTTTCTGATCTGGTAGCTGATGTACTTCAGGTACTTCCATATAACCAAGTTAGCACATGTCTTTTTACTGACACTTGTGACAAAACTTTCTCATACATGTCTTCTTTCCCCTTATGTGCATTCAGCATAATGGAATTCCTTTATGTTACTCCTATGCTCTGCAGATAAATGCTATTACATACAATACTACACATCTCTCTTTTAGAGAAGTGCAACTCAAAAATCACGTTTTACACTATGCAGGGAACAGAATTCAGGCTGCTTATGTACCTACTGGTGCTGCAAATACTTCAGCAGCCTGTTTCTACCCCTCGTAGGTGATGCCTTAGTCATTATCGGTAGGGAACATATGCAATTTGGAGTGCTAATCTTCATTCAGGAGCTCTTAACGTTTCCAGGAAATGGAATTCCAAAATTAATTTTATTCTGGTGTCTTCTCAGGACATGTTTTACAAATTTTAAGATGATTCTGAGTGTGAATTGGCAAAATCTGAACTCTGATCAATCAAAGCATCTAATTGGAAGGTTTTTTCAAACATTTTCATGTATCATTATGCTGGAAAGCATGTTTGCCTCTGCCTTAATTACTTAGCTGGTTTTTTTTCTTCTTAAGTGTTAAGTTTTATGAAAAATGATCCCCAAAGCCTACAGATAAGTAGAGATAATACATTTAAATGCAGACATCCAGATATTAAGTACTAATACTGCTTAATTGTGGTTTTGGGGGATATGTAATCTTTAGAAAGACTGATATATCTTATTTTGATTTCTTTAAAAAGTGATCCAAATTTTCCTTTCTTGTTTAATTTTTTGGGTTTTTAGGGGTTTTTACCTTGGTGAAGGTATATTGGACAACTGTTGACTCGAAAGCTGCTTTTAGGATGTCTGAAGATGAGGAGAAAGTTAAACTCCGCCGAATCGAACCTGCAATTCAGAAATTCATTAAAGTGGCAATTCCAACAGATTTGGAAAGGTTAAGAAAACACCAAATAAATATTGAGAAGGTTAGTGTTCACTTTTTACTAATGTAGTTCTTTTTGCAGTATAGAAGCAGTCACACTGAAAGATTATGTAGTTTTTGATGAGAAGTTGATGACAAAATGCTTTGATTCAAATTCGGCTAAAGATGAAAGTTCTGTATTTGTAATTGTGTGCACAGCGGCCTTTACGTTTGTGGTAAACACCAATGTTAGGAGTAGTTTGGTTGAAGTACTTGTATGATAATTCACATTTTATATCTTTTACATGCATTTTAGCCATAATGAATGTGTTACAGTACCTTTTTGAGCTGTCATGATTATTTTCTCTTCAATAGTTTTTTGTAAAATTAACTTTCAGCCATGTAAACCAAACATCCCTAGAGGTAAAAGGATAATTTTATAGAATCTGATTCTGTTTATTTAACAGGCTACTTTTAAGCAAAAATCACTCATTATGTCCAATTGCTTAGAGCAGCAACATTATTTACTTATGATGAAGCCAATATCTCTAACCTCATTTCATGAATATTGATTTAAACCTTAGGTTCCAGACATAGTCCAAACAATTAATCTCCTAAATCATTGTTTGAAGAAACTATAAAATCAATATATAATGAAATTTGACCTTGAATACACCTTTTCAGAGGAAGTGGCTACCATAAATTCATCATCATTGCTTCTCAACTATATGAGAGTCCAACTTTCTGTATGATAGTTTTGGAAGACTTAAAAGCTATAGCCTTAAGAAATAAGTTCACTGTACTTCTTCTTTCTTTCTGTGTTTTCCCCATGAAAATTCTTGTTTTCTAAAGCACATTCCATGGATTGGATGGCCTTTCGCTCTAAGAATAAAATGCATGTGTATCCAAAAGAGGTACAGCTGTCTATAAGTCTCTGTTAGATAACAGCAATTGACTTTGTAGTACAGGAAGGTGGAGATTTTGTTTGGCTTACTGCCCTAAATTTTGTTGGTGATATGCAACAATCCTTTAAAAAAAAAATGCTGTAAGACACTTTTCTCTCTTGCTTTCAGTTTCAATTTCATTTCTTGTGACTGTGCCAAAGGATGTTGTGTGAAACGCTTTTTACCTTTGGCTGGGGACCATTGTTGTGGTGGGAATATGCGTCAAGGTGACACAAAATGAGAAATCTGAGTCTTCCTGCAGTCTTATCCGAGTGTGGACATTTGTGTAAGACATTTATTGAAGAGCTTTTAGCAGGAGATACAACAAATTTTTGAGTTCTCTCCATGTCCACTGGATACTTTCAAGGAGAGATGGAAGGGATCCAAAGCAGAAGCATGAAAGTTTCTTTCTGAAGAGGGTTCTCAAGAGAATGTTCACAGAGCAAAAGAGATTGAGTGTCTAAGAGTAACCTAATGATTTTTTTTTGTTGTTGTGGAATACAAACTATTTGGCTAGAGCACAATTATGATTAAATATCACAGAAATATGGAACTATAGAGTGATTTGGGTTGGAAGAAAAGCTTTAAAGATCATCTAGTCCAACCCCCCTGCTGTGGGGTGGGAGCACATTTCATTACATCAGTTTGCTCAAAGCCCCATCCAACCTAGGCTTCCAGGGTTGGAGCATCCATAACTTCTCTGGGCAACCTGTTTTAGTTCCTCACCACCTCCATTATAAAAAAATTCCTGAGATTCATTCTCAGCTTACCCTCTAAATGTTTAAAAGCATTGCCCCTTATGCAGTCACTACAGGCCTTAGTAAAAAGTCTTTGTCTTTCTCCTAAGCTCTCTTTATTTATGGAAAGGCTGCAGTAGGGTCTCTCAAGAGCCTTCTCTTCTCCAAGCTGAACAATCCCAGCTTTCTCAGCCTTTCTTCACAGGAGAGCTGTTCCAGCCCTTGGACCATTTTTGTGGCCCTCCTCTAGACCTGACATAACAAGTTAGGATTCCATAGATGTTTTTACTTCCTGGACCTCCCTTAGTTTTACACGTGTTTATTCAGGATAAAATCATAGAATGTTAAGGGTTTGGAATGGACCTTAGAGACCATCTAGTCCCAACCCCCCTGCCATGGGCAGGAACATCTTCTACTAGGCTCAAGACCTTACCCAAACTGGCTTTGGACACTGCCCAGGATAGGGCATCCACTACCTCCCTGGGCATCCTGTTCCAGTGTCTCACCACCCTCACAGTAAAAAATTCCTTCCTAATCTCTAATCTAAATTTTCCCTCTTGCAATTTGTACCCATTGTTCCTTGTCCTATCACTACAGCTCCTGATGAAGATGCCTTCTCAGGCTTCCTGGTAGGCCTGCTTCACATACTGGAAGGTTGCAGTGAGGTCTCCACTCAGCCTTCTCTTCTCCAGGCTGAACAGCCCCAACTTCCACAATAAATAATGTCAATACCATCTCTTCTCAAGCTTTACTATCCTTGAGGCCCCCAGGGTGAACACATCCTTGAGTGTGGCCTACTTTGTGTTGCATGACAAAGAGAAGTCAACAAGGAGGAATTCTCTGACCACGTGAATGTCAGTGTGTTAAGTCATTGGATTCTTTGGGCTCATCACTAGCATATTCTGAATTTTGAAGCAAAGTAATATAACAATATATTAAGCAGATGAATGTGCTGAACATCTCAAGCAGAAATTATGGAGAGCAGTAAAGGTTTCCTGAGGAATTCTTCTTAACTGGATAACAGGATTTTTTACTATTAGTTGTTTGGACAATGTATTACAGTCAGCTGAAATCAAATAGGTGATTTTTCCCTAAATGCCTTCTGTTAAAACCTCAGAAATTCCTGTTTCAGTACTCTTTGAGGGCTGACTGAATTGGAAGATCTACTGTTGATACAGGGCTTTTTGTCCATTTTATTTTAAAGAACACTAGCAGTAATTTTAATGGCATAGCAATTTATTCAGAGGTTGTTATTATTCAGTTTCCTAGAAGAATGATGTTAATCTGACTTTGTTGAACACTAAACCTTTTATCTTCCGTAGCACTACAAAGTCCTAACATGAAAGAACTTTTTGCTCTGAAAATAAGTGGTAACTTAAGATTCCTCCCTGTATTTTAGGAAGCTGAGTAACTTGTGATCCTTATTGCTGTGGCATCTAAAATTATGAAAATAATTATGGAAAGATAGAGGCTGTAGATAAAGTTTTTTATTGGTAACAAAGCTTATTAAGAAATAAAGGAATTAAACTTTACGTAAAAATACCTTAGAAATCATGGTAGATATTATGCCTTGTTATCTAAACAATTAAATAAATAGTCTAATATTGTCTAATGTTGCAAATACATTCTTTGATAGTTTCAGCACACATTCCAGGAATCACAGCTTCTACTTCTATTACTTTACTACCCTTTTTCATGCTAAAGTCTCTGTATTATTTGTGTCAACTGCCTGTAGCAGACACTAATTTATTTGATTGATGAAAAGGTTGATATGTGATAATATGGAGTTCTTTTGCCAAACTTGCTCTCTGCTAATGTAATGGTGTTGTCTCTGTCCCGTGGGAATTACTGTATGTCTAGTTTCCCACTGAAGTTAGTGGAGTCTCATGGAGGTGCCACATCTGGCCTGATGGTTCTTGTAGCTGTGTTTGTAACTCTATAGAAATGTTCATTGTAAATGTAGACAGCAGCATTGTGTAATAAATGCCATTTTCTTTGTCAATAGTATCAGATACCTTGTTGTCCCTATATGACCAGTATTGTTTATTCACTATTCCACTCCTTTCTCCTTCTTGAGCCATTTGTTCTACTGGCCATCAAGTGATTTTTGTCACAGCAGTGTCAGGATGCAATATCACTTGGTGTTAAAAACTGATACTGAGACCCTGGTTGTCTGTAATTCAGTAAAATACATCGTACAAAATTTTTCACTAAATACATTGCTATTTACCTCTCTAATTTTGCAGTGGAATTGTTTATGACTCAACATCTTTACTTTCAGTTTTGGAAAATTAAAGTGATCATTTACTAAACATGGCTTTTTTTCTGCATAGCCAGTTGGTAAAAATAGCAATTCCAAGGAGTGTTTTTCCTCTGTTTTAGTATCAGAGATGCAGGCTCTGGGACAGATTGCACGAAGAGCACATCAACGCAGGGCGAACGGTTCAGGTAAGGACATGAAAATGGCTGTACTGCTGATGGGATTGAATTACAGACACGGCCCTGGTTACCTCAGGGATGGACCTTCAGAGGGGCATACACTTGACAGGTGGGTTTGACAAGCAAGCACACAGTTTCACTTTACTTCATTTAAAAGTTAGGGATTTCCTCCTTGTCTCCTATGAGGCAAATACAGTCAGAAGTGTTTCCATATTCTTGAAAAAGCAAAAGCTCGGAGACTGATCTGTTGCAAACTATCCTCTTACATTATTAAATTAGAAGACAGCTCTTGCAATAAGGGATATTGCTAATTTTAAAGCACAATTTCAGACATAGAGAACATCTGGACTACTAGTTTGGTCTGCACATCTGTTTTTAGGTGTATGATATCATCAAGGGAGGAAATACCAGCGCATTTGTCATCATGGGCATCATCTCAGTGACTTCATCCACAGTCATCTATAACTCAGCACACAGGGAATCACACACTGTTTCTAAAAATACCTGTGTCTTGATGAAAATGATGCAGAAACCCAGCCGAACATCAGCAAAATAGCACACAGGCAAAGTAGATTATCAGTACAGAAGAACACAAAGACCACATCTGCAGCATAAAGTTTGTTGAGGCAGATGTAGCATCTGGTGGCTGTAACAGCTGCACTGCCACTGTTCTGGGGACAGATGTGAGTTGGCCAGGAGAAGCATCTTGTGTTGGTTTCATAGGTGTTGTTCAGAGGAGGCACCTGTCTTTGCTACTGTAAATAACCTACGCTGCACGGAGACAAGCAGGGTTTGCCAGCACAGGTGGCACAGTCCTAAACCATTGCTTGCAATTCTAGTGCTGTGAATTCCCATGTTTGTTTCAGTGTCTTACTGACTCTTGTGGGAAATTAGAACAGACTAAAAATGAAAAAAAAACCACCAAACCAAAACCAGCTCACCTCAGAAGGAAGAACTTAATCCTGATTGAGCAACAGAATTAGATGGTAGGCAGAGCTGGAGTTATGTGTCTTTTTTGAGGAATGGAAGGTGCTAGTGAGCTTTTTGTTTAGTGTAGATGGTATGAAGTGACATGAACCAGTTGATATTCCCGCTCATTGGAGGTTTGAGTGTATATTTTGATTTTTCACCAAGTACTTTTGAAATTTTAATGCAAGTTCATTCTTCATATTCAAAGAGGCTTCCGAAGGTGGAAGCTCTGTTAAAGCAATGGCATTTTAACAGATGTGGTGTAGTAAGCATGTGTTTGCTTACGTCTGTTCTCTAATCTGTTTTCACATCTGAGTTGTGGGAAAGGCTTCTCTTGTAACTTTAAATTATGAGTATCATTTCTGTAGCAAGACAAAAATCTATCAATAATTAGAGAAAAAATAATTGTGTTGAAGATGTTATTTTTAGATATTTTAAATGCTTTAGTAAGAAAACTGCTTATTTGTCTCCAGAAACATTTATATTTGTCTTGAATCTAAAGCTTGCTGTTTTCACTTTCAGTTGAAATAAATTTTCTTAGGTTTTATTTAATGCATATTGCTTCTAGCTCTGGATATAGATCTAGATGCATTAAAATGGTTCACATTCTGATACCCAGAGAGCAGAATAAGTATCTGGGTTCATGCAAGAAGAGCAGACTGGCTCTTTGTTTTAATTAAATAGTTAGGAGTCTGGAGTACTTGATAATAAATTATATGACATGTAGAATGTGTTTGCTGTAAGCTGTTTAAATGTTTACCGATGGACTTGTGATCTGTTTGTTTGCAAAGAAATCAGATTAATTATTGTGATACCAAATGTTCTCTGCAGCACACACTTTGCTCTCAAAATTAGATGTTGTAAAAATACATTAGGAATCCCTAAGTCAATATTGACCCAAGGCATCCGCCACAGGTTTTAGACAAATATATGCACAGCCATTCTACATTTAATCCATGTGCACATAATTAGCCATTTTTCTGAATTTTCAGTTTACCCAGAATAATTACTTCTGTTGTAATTTTGATGATGGTCAAAATTATAATAGAAGTATAGATGAGCATAAATCTGTTGCTTTGCTTTCAAGTGACTGGGTGCCACATTAAAAACTTCTATAAAGGAAGGCAAAGAAAACATAAATCTTGCACAGGGCATGAAGAGACCCTTTCAAAAATATTGAGAAAATAGTTCTTGTATATCATGTATTAGTTTTTCTGAATGTGCTCTTACATATTTTCATTTTTAGGGACAATCCATGGACTTCTTAAAATGTTAGGGCCTGAATGAATTTGCAGTTTTCTAGGCTTTTTCTGCATACATGCTGACTGTACCACACAATTAGTTAATTACTGCAAGGTTTAAGCTAATTTCAGTGAAATGGCAATATTTTGTTGTACCATCTAAGGACTGCCCTGATCATTTTGGTGGTGAGAGGAAGGGAAATGCTGCAGTTACTAGAGAGAAAATAAGATATTAAACCAAAAAAAAAAGGAAAAATGCAGTGGATGAATAGTCTGGCTTTAGTCTGTATTCAGCCCACAAAAAGAGACTCTGTTCTGCAAAACATATTTAGGCTGACATCATCTCTCCACTGTGTTACTCTAACCTGGAAAGCTGCTTGAAAAATGTTAATCTCTTTTTTCTTTTTCACTTTTATGGTTTCTAGTTCAGCTGAAAATGGTTTACAAGTTAAAGGTGGTTTCTGATCAGCTCTTTTTTGCATAAATCTTCAAAGCTCAGTTGGATGGCTCAGGTCTTCTGTAACATTTCTAAAATGATCCTCAGATTAGGTACCTCTCTGGCATACTGTGGAGATATGCTGTGAGGGCATGAGGAATAGTGTAGAAAACTTGATTTCTGCAGGAGATTCTTTGTGGTATCAGTGAAGGACCATGTGAAGTCAGCTCATTATTGCAGTGTGTGGCCATCTGCAGGGTAAAGATATCCTGAAACTCATAGTTCCTTTGACCTAGGCCAAGAATTTTGTAAGACTTGAGGGACATGGAGTAGAAGTGAACTGATTGTGTGGTGGTGGTCCAAAAAAGCCAGATAACTTAGTGGAATATATAAACAGGAGAGCAGTCAGTGTGATCTCTCCTACAATCTCTTCAGTCAGCAGTAGTGGGATCCCAGGTAGAATAGTCCTTCCAGTTTGGGCACCACACTTCTAAGGAAGGCATGAAGTGAATAGGGAGAGACCAGTGAATGCAGTCAGAAATTCAGAAAACAGGACCTCTTGTAAAGATTAATAAATTAGTTATTTTGCCCAGAGAGTGCCCAGCAGCACCGTGCTGTCTGTCTGCAAATGTGGAGAGGATGGTTGCAGAGAGGACAGGGCTTGTCTTTGCCTATTTTGAGCAGAGAGGATTAGAAATGCCTGGTTTAAACTGAGGCCAGAGATATTTCTGTTAGACATAAGGAAATGCTATAGTAGACTGAATTCTGGCAGTGAGGTATGAAGGAAGTTGTAGCTCTTCATGAAGAAGTCCTTTTAGGACTAGATTAGATAAACAACTGACAGAAATAATATAGGGACAGTGGATCATGCATTGAAGGGATAATTTCCCAAGGTTTTCACCAGTTCTCTTTTCCTACAGTTTTTGTGAGAAAGCCTTTTGAAACAAAGATTGTTGTTTGATTTTGGAATATAATGGAACAAAATTGCAATTATAAAGAAAAATTCTGTGTCTTTTGGGTTGAATTTGGAGAGTTTGAAACTCAGGAGTCTCCACAAATGAAAAGAGAATTTTGTATTACCTTCCTCACTAAGTAATCTTGGTTTTAAAAGTGCAAACATTTGGGATGAGAGTGATACACTTTAATGATCTACCTAGAAATTAAACTCAGTGCAATTAAAATTATTATGAGAAGAAGTCACAGTCATTTGCATGTCCATAACATTTATGATGTTACACCCTGATGAGCTCCTGGGATGTGTCTCCTCACAGCAGGGCTGAACTTTCTTCCTAGGCTGAATCCATTCACCTTCTGTTTAACTGACAGTAAGTGGAACACAAGTCCTCTCTTCAAAACCACAAAGGAAGAACTACTAAAGTTAAATTTCTCTAAATAGGCTAATATCATCATCTGATTCGTCCATCTCCTTGCTCAGAAATATTTCAGAAATATTTCTCTTTGATGAGCAAGGTAATAATGACCAGTGGAGTGAGGATCTGGTTCAGCCATTCCTTAGGGTCAGCACTTCATACCTCTTGAAGCTTCTGTTCAGGATCTTCTGCAGTGGTACAGATCCCAAGCAGAACAACATTTTAACTCAATTTCAACTGCAAAATTCTCCTTTTTCTTTAAAAGAAGCCTCAGCCTTCTCTTCTCTAAATCACCCCAAACTCACTCTTGGCACTGTTTCACTAGTTTTTGTTTGGCCTCTTTTTTTTTTTTTTTTTGGTCTCCATTGTTGCCAAAGACAGGACAATAATAATAATTTTCTTTACTGAAATAAAACAGCATGATCAACCTCAGTCCCTTGCATATGGTTGTAAGAAATTAGTGATTGAGTGTTGTGTTTAGTCACATTTTGTTTCTTAAATTAAATTCCAAGATTCTATAAACCAAGAATTTTGGCACAGGGTACAGTATGAAAGTAGTGACATTCTCCTTTTTTTGGTACTTTGGGGCAGACCATGGTGGGAAGATACCAGGAAGCATGAGGTAGACTGAGATGAGAAATGTATAAGGAAAGTTACTGGCTACCATGTTTGTAATTCAGCTCAGTGTCTTCCAAAGTTGGGGGTTCTTTGTATCTCTCTTTTTTTAAATTGTCAGTCAGTGGTTTTACCTGGGGTTAGTCTTGAATAATGCAGCCTAATTTGGCTAATAGTACTCTTAATTTAAGCATACAATATAATCCAATCTAATTTTAGTAATTTGACACACGATTTTAACGAATCAATAGTTTTTTCTGTGGAAGCTTGTGCAATGTTACTTCAACATGTTGTTGAATAATTTCCTTCCTTCTTCTCTAATTACATCTTCTACCATTTTTTTCATAAATATTAAAAGCCATTAATTCCACTAGTGTATATAAATAAAGTTAGTTCCATCTAGATCTTGCTTTTCTGCATAGTCAGTTTTACCTTTCTAAGGCATTACCTGTACCTGGTTTGTGTTCTGGAAGAAAACCTTTCTATTTCTAACCACTCATTGGTGTCAATCCTTTCTCTTGTTCTGTTGTGAGAAGAGTATTCAAATTAATTGGTAAATAATGTGACAAAGAACAGAATTTATTGTATCACTGTAAAGTAATGCAGAGAATATATTTTTATTACAGTCTTTTTTTACTAATTAGATAAAAAACTCTGTCCTAAAACAGTAAGTAGTGTAATTTAAACTGTAAATTTCTTCTTTTCATTTGTAGGACAAGAAAATTTGTGTGCATTTTTAAAGCCCAGGCAATGGAAAGCCCCTTTATTTTTAATGCAGAAAGAAATTTATCTCACGTGAAATGCCTGTACACATACTCTTCTTGCTAGTTATGAACAATTTATATCTCCTCAGAAGTCTTGTAACTAAAGAAGTGTTTATATGTTTTATTAAATTTGATATTCAAATCAGACAAATATATTTTCGTTCATGTGAAAAAATATTAAAAGGAAAAAGTAATCCTTCTCCTTTGTCCCTGAAGTTGTCTTCACAAAATGAAAGTTTTGGGGTAGTTGGGGGTTATGAATAACTGTATCCTGAGGCCCTGTGATCACCACAGTCACTTGTCATTATAAAAAAAGCAAATTTTGAGAAGTAGTCACTTTATGTTACTTGGATATTATTGCAACTTGTTGCAACTTGTGTAAATATTTTGGCAAATACTTAAATTGACCAGAGAAACAGAAATAACTTCAGCAATTACACAGTTAATTAATTTGTTAAATACTTGAATTGAAACCCAAAATAAAACAAACTGACTTGGAGAAGTGGATAAAGTACAAAACTGACAGGCAGAAAAGTCAAAATAGTGGTGATGATGCTTCAAAAATGTTTCTCCCTTGATCATAAAGACGATAGGTGCTTCCCAGGCACTGGAGGTGTCTGGTGTTCTCACACAGTAAGCTACAAAATAACTCTCAATACTCTTGCAGCAGCTCCGTGCCAATATGAGAGAGATGGAGAAGCTCTGTTTGCGAGTCCGGCAGGAAGACATCCCAGCTCTGCAGAGAATGATAAACCCCATTAAAGAGGAAGCTTCAATTGCCATTAAGGACTTCCTGCAGCTGCATTCTGAATCTGCAGAAGAACTTAAAAGGCAACTCAAAGGACAGGAGGATGCCTCTTTAACAAGATCTGCAACTCTAGGACAAGGTAGTAGAATTTAATTTCTGTATTTATTGTATCTCTGTCATTGTATCCAGTATGCAGTTTTTCTGATCAGATATAAATGAAGTCAACAAATGAGATTTCAGTTGAAGAGTATTGTTAATGAAGAAGTAGATTTCTTTCCCTACACCACACTTTTGTCATGCCCTGTGACTGAATTTTGAAAAGCAGAAAATGCTTAAATATCTTAAAAAATTAAATATCTATGGCCTTCCATGACAAAGGTCCTGTAAAGGTCCTGTAACATTGGATCTTGAAATAGTGGACTGTTCCTAGGAAGTAGAATACTTACATTCATGTTTCAAGGTAGCTCGGCTTCTTTTTTCCCCCCTGCAAATCACTTGATCATGTGCAAGTAATCATTTTGGCCATTTTCACTGGATTAGTGGAGAAATACCAGGAAGATTTTTATATGACAGACAGTGTAATACAGCATTGCATTGTAATACAGCATTGGTAACTGACAAGAAAGGAGTATAAATCATTTAAATAAAAGACTTTTAAAACACACTGTGACATGCTGGAAATCAGATAGTTTTGCTGGTCTTCCCTCCTTTCTGTATAAAATGTCTTTCAATCTTTGTTCTACCATTCTGTCCTCAGGAGAAGTCTCTGTTATGCCCTGGTGCTGGCTAGTGCTCTCTCCTGCTGATCTGTGAGAAGGTTGGTTCCATCAGGATTAAACCCTTCCCATATCTGTCATCAGTTTGATTGCTGCAGTAGCAGTATTACTTAAAATGATTTGAACATTTCATGTGTCTTAAAATCGAAAGAGCATTCTTAGTCAGTAGCACTGTAGAAGCACCTGCTGTCAGATTTGATTTCATGACTGTTCTTGTTGCTGCATGCAGAACTACAAGAACTCTTTCAAGCGTGATTAACAAGCCAGGGAGCCTCGTGGTTGAGCAGGGAGAAAAGGAGATCTGACAACAGGGCTTGCTTTCAAGAATGTCATGTGCAGTAGTAGCAGAAAACCTTGTGAACATGAGGATAAATCAAACACAGTCATAGAACCATTTGGGTTAGAAGGGACTCTTTGATGATCATCTAGATCCAAGCTTCCTGCTATGGACAGGGACACCTCCAACAGACCAGGCTGCTCAGAGCCCCATCCAACCTGGCCTTGAGCTCTTCCAGGAATGGGGGCATCCACAGCCTCTGGGGGCAGCCTGTGCCAGTGCCTCACCACCCCCACTGTAAAAAACTTTCTCTTCTTACAAGGCCAGCAGAATAGACTGAATTGGCTTCTGACATAAAAATCTTGACCTCTTGAACACCTTCAACATGTTGTAGTTGGTTGTTCAATAGTTTGTTCTAATATCTTTGTGGATTTCAAAGTTTCTTCTCTTCCAGTCCTCTGGGACCACCTTATTCAAGTTCTCAAAAATAGGCTTGAAATTTCAGAGGCTGTTTCCTAAAAATGCTCTAGAGTGAATTTCATCAAATCTTCAGACCCTAAATAGGCCTAGCTCAGCCAAATATTTTTAACCTGGTTTTTTTTTATGTTTCAGCCTATCTCTCTCTTTTGTATTTAAATTAATTGCATCAAGTACCTCCTTAAAGCTACCTTTTTATCTGGCAATGCACTTCCACATCCTTGGTCCTCCTCTAACTTCAAAAATATTCACAGAATCTTCCTTGCTAGCATTTATGCCTCTTGGTAGTTGCATTGTATTTATGTCCTGGTCTTCCTCGTACTAACTTTCCGTGCTCATGTTTTTCTTTGTACTCATATTATGTGTCAAATTCTTGACATCCAGGGCATTGAAGAGCTCTTGCTGAAACCATAAACATCTTCCTCTGCATCAGGACAACTTGATGTCATCTTCATCACAGCCTGTTTTTTAGTGTCTGCCAGCAATTCTGCAGTCATTTATCTTTTAGGAACTTCTTCCACATAATTTCTGTTAATCATTTTACCCAATCTGTTGGCATCTCTTGTATGGAGAGCTCATTGTCTTCAATATTCAGTGATTCCCTTCATATATATTAGCCACTACTTTCAGTCTCTTTGTGCTTTCTTCTCTGTTATGATCAGAACTAAATTTAAGATATCTCTTCTCTTAGTGACTTTCTGCAGTTGTTCTCAGTACATTCCAGTATTTCATTGGAGAGGCTTTGTCCTGGCTTGCTGCTTCTCTTTTTTACACAGTAACATAGGTGGCAAATGAGAACTAGAGTTTAATTTCAAAGAACAGGACTGCTTCTGAAATCTGGAATACCTTTGAAGTACAGAAGACATTGAGGATAACAGCACTTCAGAAGGACAAATCAATTGATGAGAAAGATGGGGATGAGAGGAACAGAAAAAATATTACTGGAATGACAAGCATCTGCAAGTCTGCTCAGGAATGTGGAAATAATTCACCCCATTTAAAGTGAAACAGACAGACAGACAACTAAATACAATTAAACAGACTTTTTTTCAAGTTTGCCTGCCTGTGCAAGCAGCACTGTTGAATTGCTAACCCAGACACAGTATATTGCCTTTTCTTTTGTGCTTAGAGGCTGCAGTCCTGAAAGCAAATCTTGGCTGCTGATCTTAATCAAAGGAGGTTCAATACGTGCCCGTTCTTTGTAGCATGTTGATTCCCATCTGGTAGAGAAGGAAGAAGTTTACAAATTCAAATCTCCCATTTAGAAGGCATGTCAGTGATAGGATACAGTCCTTTCCCCCATTCACCATCCTCAACTAAGGGCCAATAGAAATGGAATTTAATTGCATATTAAACAAATATTAACAAAAGGTGAGACTCCACTCTTAAAATTGCTAAAATTATTTAAGCAACATATTGAATCTTCCAGAGCATTAGATTTTTATCTCGAGTGTAATGAGGTGTAAAGCTCCTCTGTGAAATCTGCAGAGGTGTTTTGTATTATTGTATTTCTGTGGAGATGCTTTATAAATGAACTGGTGGAGTCACTTCCATCCTCAATTCTATTACAATTGGTTAGAATTGATAAAAAGTGAAGTAGTGAATATAAATTTCTTACTCATACTTCTAGCCCAAATGTGATCACCTCTTACACTTCCTGTTCTTTACCTTAGCTTTTTAAAGTGAATAAAGAATTTCCATGAGGAATTTTTTCTCACTGGTTTCTAGTTACTACAAAATGACATCTTGTAAACATACTTACAGTTTTAATTTCTCTGCAATGTGTGTCATGCAAAACTTTGATTTTGCAACATTTTCAAGGATATGCTTTTCTACAGTAGGTTGGCATAGATTGTTAGGAACAGACCAGAGCAAGGTCTTGGGAGGAGGCAGTTTTGCTTAGTGAGATTTTTATTTTTCTTTTGAATTATGAATACTTTAATTTTAACCAACTTAGCATGCATGTGGCTGATTAGGGAAGAGTACACCTTTCTGGGCAGAAGAAACTTGATTTGAAGTAGGATTGTGTAGGATTGAAATGAAATTAAATCCTCAAAACCCGTGATAAATGTCAGAGTATGTGGCAGAACAGTTTTCTCAAAAAATGCATACATTTGGGTATATAATTAATTATATTGAAAAGGGGAAAGGAACATTTTAGAACTGAGTATACAACCTTAATTAATCTGAGGTTATTAATCAAAAATATGTTCTGGAAGAACAGGTGATGATTGTAGTACATGAAGTGCCTTCTGTGTCTGGATTCTTAAAGGAAAAGGGGTAGAAATAATTAGAAAGAAAAACAAGCCCAAATTAAGCCCCAAATTGCTTAGTGCATTCTTGTTACTCTGCTTACTTAGTAATTCTATCTAAATATCAATTTCATTCATGTTAGACTTCTACTGAGCTGAGAGTAGGAAGACTGGGTTCTTCATCTATTTTGAGATATTGGGATAAAAATGTTGAGAAATGGACAAATGTTATGAAAATGTATCATTTTTATTTTATCTCAAATTAATTCCATGAATAAGCATGCACTATTACTGATTTTTTTATGAACATGATTATATTTATTTGTTTTCCATTGGTCATACCTGTTGTTGTAACAGTTATATAATATTATTATCGTACCTTGGCACAATCGTTGTATCTAAAGATCTTAATACAATATTTACACTTTAGTACTGTTAGAGGTATCTAACCAGCCTTCCCCATAATAAGCTTTCTCTTGGGACTGCCTTCCCAAGGAAGGAAACACCAGTGTCCTGCTGAAGGAGCCATCTCCCTTCAGAAATTGAAGTTGTTTGAATTGAGATGATCTTTGCACTGTGTTTATATATACACCTTCTCCAGTCTGCCTTTCAGACTCCCAAGCTCTCCCTCAATCCTTGTATTGACAAGCCAAACTTGTTTGTTATTTTTTTTTATTGCCACTCAATTTGTTGTCCACAATTACAGGCGTGTCCGTGACATCCGCAGTGGCTCTGGAGTGGGCTCTGACTGGAGGAGGGATGTGTGTGCCTGTTCATTGTATCTGCTCTCCCCAGTGCCACCTCACTGTCTGTCATTCCCTGTTTTTAACACCATACTTTGTCCTATTGTCTTCTGCAGTCAGTCCAGATGATTTAGGGAGGAACATACTTGAGAATATCTCGTGTACAGCACTGAGCTGCAAATGTCTGCCATCCTCACAGTACCATTTACCCAACTGATCCAGCATGGAATGCTGGGCACCACATTACTTGGGTTTCACTGCTTTTGCTTTGGAAGTTTTTTCCTCCAGCTTCTTTTAGTTCCCAATGGCTGAAAATCAAACCAGTAGCATGATAATCAATCATAAAATGAATAACTGTTCAGTTTTGGGAGCACAGTGTTTTTATGTGTCGTATGTAAATGAAAAGTTTTTGTCCCAAGCTCAGTTTTCTCGTCCTGGTCAATACAAAATGAATTAAATGACTTCGAATTCAGGAGTATAATTTAGTATCATTTCAGCACTGGTTGTGAAAATGTGCTGATAGAAATGAATCTATTTCTTCGTCAATAACATCCTTTTAAGAAACTGTGTAGTGCTGTAAGGCGTCTCCCTGTGTGATCATTTTTGGGGCTGTTGCTTGGTTTGAATTAGCTTAAGTATCAGGTTACCCTTGAGAAACTTCAAGAGTGAGAAATTCTGCATACCACCTGCATCCTGGTTCAGTGCATTTACTTATAAACATCATGTTTCTCATTCAGGAACTTTATATAACACAGAAGTGAAGGATGGCTCCCAAAGTTTGATCCAGATCTACTCCCGCCTTCCGGAAATACCTCAGGAAGAAAATGCAGCTGAGTCCTGGGAAAGTTTAGAAGGGGTATGTTAGAACTCCCTCCCTGCCATGTTGGTGGTCTCGGTTTTAGCAACCATCACAGAATGACACTTGTTTCTTATTTGCAGGACTTGATTGAGCTCAGCCAGTTGGTGACTGAGTTTTCTCTCTTAGTCTGTGTAAGTATTAATTCTGCATTCTGTCCTACAGAGTCTCCTACAAAAACAGGGTGCATAGGTAACTCCTAGGTGGGGTTAGGTAGGGACAAAAAAAGCTGAGGATGTATCTCTCCTGTGATTCAGGCTCTACCAAGGTGACACTTTGAGGAGGCAGCAGTCTCCTCTTTCAGCACTAGTGCTGGGAGTTGCTCCCAAATTCCCGTCACTGGAGCAGCTACGATGTTCCAGCCAGTGCACATGGCCACGAGCTGAACCTTAGCAGCAGCTCTGCAGTGTTGATTGCAGACTTCTACCCAGGTCCTATTTGTTTTTACAATTTCTAATTGTAATGGTGGTGACAGCTTTTATTGCACAGGGTGTGTTTTTGTCAGATACCTTTTCTTACTTAATCAGGAGTGCTAGAAAAATCCTCACCTTTATCATGCCCTTTCTCTGCTCTCACCGCATTGCCAAAATGTCAGTTCCCAGTGCTTAGTTCTTCCTGTGCCATAGGGAATTTAAATGCACAACTCTCATCTCCTAGGAGAGTTCTTTAGTCTCCTTGCTATTGGGTTAGTAGGGGTAAATAACCTAGCTTTTATCTTTTCTGCTGAGTATGTGCTGCTTCATCTATACAAAAAAACCCACGTAAGAACCATTAGACTAGAGAGGGAATGCAAAAATGTTCATTCAGTGTTCTAAAGGTTAAAGGAAGAGGTCCTGTTCCCAGAACCTTCTGGATTTTGCACTTAACCATCATTAGATGTAATAGCAAGCATCTAAGGTGGGTGGACTGCACTGTAGATGAATACCAGAGCTGGTGTACTCAGCAGTTTCTGAAATTAGAAAGAGGCAAAAAGTTCAGAATGCCTTTTATTTTAAGCTGAACATCAGCCACCTTATTATTTTGTGACATAAAACAGCCTGCGTACTGCTGAGATTAGAATAAGAACAAACAAACCCACAGACCCCTTTATTGTTCCCTGGGAAAGACTGCAGGGGAACCTGACTGACTGCATTTGGAGAAAGGATGGAATGCTTTTATAAAATCAAACAGTAAAATACAGAGCAATATCAAGTATATTTTCCATGCTGTCACTACTTCTGAAGTAATTGTTCTATAATGTTGTAATTAAACACTTCTTAGATTTCTTGATGCAGCTTTGTATATTGGTGTTAGTACTGATCTTATAAATGCCCTTTATAGAATTTTTTTTTTGAACATGAGACTCAGCAGGAAACAAAACAGGCTACTTTGGATTATTTTTCCTTTTGGAGTGTGAATTCCTCTATCTGTAGAAAATATTTAGAAATAATTTTGAGTTGTTTTCTCTAACTGCAGCAAGACATTGTCTAATATATACCCCATATTATTAATTAATAGTTCAGGTTTTTCTGAGGTAAGTCTGTAGCTTCAGCAGAGTTTATCAGATGCTAATCATGGAGCACCACTAAGGCTGCCGGGTGCAGATGAAAGCTGCTGTGGGGCCCTGATTACAGGCATTAAAATGGTGTGTATTGGCTCACTGCTGCTTCCCAGCAGGTTCCCTCACTCATAATTCCTTTGCATCTAGTCCCAGCAGGAGAAGATTGACAGGATTGAAGACCATGTCAACAGTGCTGCTGCGAATGTTGAAGAGGGAACCAAAAACTTGGGGAAGGTAGGCATCTGCTCCTGCTGGTGAATCAATGGTGCTCTGCCTCCCAGCCACCCTCTGTATTAACCCCATTGATCTGCCGTCTTTAATGCTGAGGGAACCAGCAATTAAGGAAATAAAGAAGAAATGACCCACAGGTAGCAGGGAAAAAAAAATCAATCTCTCTTGTAATTTTCTATCGCATCCAGGCTGCTAGAAAATACAATTATTTAATTTTGGGGGGGCCTTTTTAAACACTGTTCTGATGGCTACTTTGGTTTACCTGCAAAGACAAGTGCAGTCAGTGACTGGCTCACAAGACTCACCCAAACATTAAACAAGAGGCTGATGATAACCTGTCATTTCCATCCTGTTCCATGTCAGTTGCTAAATAAACCCCAAAGCTGTAGTCAGGCCCATCACTGAAAAGTCTGAGCATTTTCTCAGTTTCTGATTTGATGTAACGATGTGACCAGGTAACACCCAGCAGCCAGAACCACATGAAAGGACCTGGTTCACAACTGCATACACAAGACAGTTGATTTCTGAATTGGTTTTAGCATGTTCTGTCATACATTTTAAATACTAATTTGTAAAGTTTATTTATCACTGAGCATTCAAGTCATTGCCAAGAGCAGTGAGGGGAAAATGCACATCGCCACAGGCAAGTATTCTAACTATTTTTTTTTTCCTTTACAGGCTGCAAAATACAAGCTGGCAGCTCTGCCTGTGGCAGGTGCAGTCATTGGTGGAGTGGTGGGGGGTCCTATTGGTCTCCTTGCAGGCTTCAAAGTAGCAGGAATTGCAGCTGCTCTTGGTGGTGGGATTTTGGGCTTCACAGGTGGAAAATTGATACAAAGGAAAAAACAAAAAATGATTGAGCAGGTCTCTTCCAGCTGTCCAGAGCTTTCTCACCAAAGTGCCAAAAAATCCAGCTGAAGTATAGATTCATTATGGCCAGGAATAACAGTGTAGTAACTGAGCTAATGACAGACTTGCAGCCTTATGCTTTATATACAAGGCTGAGTTGTGTGAATTTTGGTGACAGGTCTGTTCCTTGGGAGGGCTGAAACGCTCGTGTCAGAATTTCTCTTTTCAGACATGGTGACATCAGTCCTTTGAAAATTATATGGATAACTTTTAATTACATAATTCTTAGGTAAGCTATATTCACAGCTGTAATAATGGGTGACAGGTGCTTCATACCAAATTTGCACAAAGTGTCTTGCAGACAATGCAAAGAGATACTTGGAAAATCCTAGTGCTTTCCCATGAATGCCATGGGAAGCTGGAGCTTTTATTGTAGTGCTCCAAAGAAAAGGAAATAAATGCCATCATTCTTTCACGCTCACGGTATTTTAAATTTACCTTAATTTATCTGGATTCCCAAACTCTTCCTGTCATTCCCCAGAATATGACTGACTATGTTTAATAATGCACAGGGAAGCATGTGCTGTCCTAAGAAAAGGTGAGAATGTTGGGTGAGCAAAGTGGAAAAAAGTTATGTATATATCACATCTGCCTCCATCAACCATGTCACATCAGCACTGGAAGCAGCTTCTGCCCTTTCCAGGCAAGGCAGCAAATTTGTAAACTCCCCACCTTGTTCAGAGTGTAGTTGTGAACTGAACAGTCTAAGCAGCAACCCTGTAGCACTGCTCCTGGAGGGTAATAATTTTCCATAGCTGTTCAGCTCCTTGGCTTGTCCTGAGAACACTACACAGGATGAAGAGCCAAGCTCTGGCATTCTGAACCTGAAGCCTCACATAGCTGAAGCAGCACTTCCTGCAAGATGTTGGCTTTGCTTCTCCTGGAGCCCAGAGGGCCCTGGTGGGAGAGCTGAGCAGCTTCCCTGGAAGGCAGTGCTGCAGCCAGGCCCACTCCCTGCAGTGGCTGCTGTCCCTCAGGGGTGGTGTGAGGCCCCAGGTCAGCAGAGAAGCAGCGAGGTCCCTTCACGCTGGCAGTGCCAGCCGGCAGCCCCAGGGGCGGGGATGGGGTCGGAAGTGTCAACCTGATAGAGCTTACAGCGTAAACCACCCTTGTTTGGGCAGCTGCACTCCTGCATTACTCTCCAGTGCCAAAACTTCTGCTTCCACCCACACTGCAGTGTTGCTGCTCAGCCTCTTTAACATTTTGGGACATGCTGTGGAGCCTGGATGGGGTGAGATGCTGACGGTGCTTTTGCTTGCTTTTTATAGTGGACACCTGTTATCCTACCCTCCTTAAGAAGCCTTTCCTTCTGGAGCTTCCATTGTTAAATGCAAAAGTGTTTATGTGTTGTTATTGTCATATAATTGTACAATTGTCACATAATTTACTGTTCCAAATGCGGTCCTACCTCCACCCTTTCAGGACACTTCCCACACTACTGCTGCTACTGTTGGGGGGAACAGATATTGAGGTTGGGAAGCTGCTTTTTGAAGTTTTTAGATTGTTCGATTCATCCTGAGCTCTACTTGTTTTCTTAGGTGCACAGTGAAGTCAGTATTGAGATAAGGCTCCCTAGAAGGGAACATGGTCCAGGGAAGTGTACGATAGAAAGAGCTCCCTTTCAATAACCAGTACTTTAATATCATCACTGGAAATCACTGTCTGCTAATGACAGATGATGGGGTTTTGTGCCTAGAGACATTGAAAGCAACTGTTAGTTACAGCACAAATAACTTCTTCTAAGCAGTGCTTCCTTATTACTTTTAAAATACTGAAATTGCTATCAGCCAGAGCATTATGTCTATTTTAAGTAGGTCTGAGATTCAGGGAAACAATGTGTGCAAGAATAGTTTTCACAAGTAATTGCAAAGATTGTCAAAACTGCATGTGTCAAAGCCTCAGTGCCTGCACTGGTAAAATCAGCTGGAGTGCAAAACATGACCTGAGTAATTCAGCTCATTTGCTTCTGACAGGCAAAAAGCCCTTTCCTTTCAATGCATCTACTTCGGATGTAAACACAGTTAATGATCTTGTAACAACTTCATAGTGAGGCTGTTCATTCCTTTGATATTTATTTTCTACATTTAAAGGAAGACACTAAGGAAAACAGTGTTATTAATCAGAAACTGGTTGATCCTTCGTATGATTTTCAAATGCGCTTTCCTGCTGTATGCTGTGAAACCTCGTGCGTTTAAATGACAACAGCCACATCCACGATGTTGTGGACTCCATCCTCTCTCGCTAAGCTGGAATAATGCCAGAACAATCTAAATTCATAAGACTGAATTCCTGCCCCAGCTTATACAAATACAGCTTGGTGTGCACTCATTTTATGAAATGTCTACTACAAAAACTATTCTTCCCCGTTGCATCCTCGCAGAAGCAATTTGAAATCATTGTGTACACACTGGATGTAGGAGACTGTTATTTAAGCTATGATATTTTAAAATAGGTGGGTTATTTACATATGCAAAGAAACATCAGCATGTGAGTAACCAAACTAGCAATTAAATTGCTAGGCATGTTACTCAGAAGAATTGTAAGATATAAATAATTCTTTCAGATTAAATAAAAGTTTTTGCCTACAAGACTGGTTGGAGCATTTACTGAGAACACCAGGGTTTATTTCCTTTCAGCATCTAAAAGATTAATCCCTCCCAAATTTTATATTATTAAAATAATTGCACTACCAAGATACAAGAATCCTGTAACGAGTTCCCAAACACATACTTCAGCTATCGAAATATTTACATTCACTGAAATGAATATAAGTTCCTAAAATGTCACAGGCATCCAGTAACTCGTACACACGTGGTAGCTCAGAAATGGACTCAAGTTCAATGGAAACAGTTCGGAATGGTTTTATTCCCTAAGGGGATAACACTAAAACTTTTGACAACTTCTCCTGGAAAAGCCGTGAGAAGTGTTAAAGGGAGCGGAAATGAGCACCAAATGGTTAAAACCACAGATGCAGATGATCAGAGTGGAAGGGCTCAATTTGAAACACAACCTGGATTTTGACAAACACTCTCTCGGCAAATTCTCTATCACCAGGTAGAAGCTCAAGTGCCCCTCAGCAGAATGGGCAAGCCCAGCTCAGCTTTAGCTGTTGGACCTCCTGCCTGCAAAGAGAAAAGGCACTCGAGCACTGGTGCAGCTGGGTCAGTGGTCATCAAGAACCCAGGAGGATCAGGTCCAACTCCAATGAATGCACACACTTGAGTATGTAACTGTCATAAAACTTACATCTAACTGTCAGCCTAGTGCTGGAGATGCCAAAGCTCTGGGAGCAAGTCCTTACCCTCAAAAGCAAACTTGGATTAAGGAATGGCAGAGGGGGTTCATCTCTTCCACTTTCTAGCTGAAAGCACCAGCCAGTGGACTGCTGGGTGGGTGATGACCATCTCTCTTCAGAAATAGAAGTTTAGCCATCTTCCACCAAACAGCAATTATAAATCCCATTTCTCCGAGAATCCCAAGGAAAAATAGGAACCTCAGAGGAGTAAGGTAAGTACTTGCAGGTATCATGTAAGAATTGACTAAAATTTCAGGTGCCAGAACTCCTCCAGGAGTTGCGTAACACAACCTGCAGATAAGTGTCAGCCTTAAAACCACACCCTGCTCACATCTTCTGATTCCAGCCGGAGGGCAATATTACTTAGGTGCCAAAAATGCTTGATTTGTGATGAGATGGAGAATGGGGCAGAAGAAGACCTGGCTTTCAAGCATTATATGTGCACTCCAAAATGCAGATTCACAAAATCAGCAAAAAAGCATAGCTGTAAATAAAGCCTTGCAATACTGTTTTAGCTCCCAACTCTGCAGCTGCTTAATCAGCTGTAGCTTAGTGTAGTACCAGCAACTCTGTCCTCAGAAGTGCTCCCTAGAAATCTGCTGTGCCTGGTGCTGCAGGGGCTTGAGTCAGGAGCCTATCGTGGGATCCACTTTTGCCACAGCTGCAGGGGACCATGTAAGTCCTCTGTCAATAACTGAGCCAGTGGCACCGAGCTGAGAGGCAAAATGGTCCTGAGCAGTGACTGCACAGGTTGGGGCACTGTCCTAAGTAAACCTGAACCCAGTGTTCCACCTGTCCAGAGAACAAACTTGCTTCCAAAGACACTGAACCCTGGGGCCCAAGTCACAGACCTACAGTCTGTGCAGGAAGTGTACAAATCCAGTACCGTTTCATCTCCAGCAATGCAGCACAACTGAACAGATATCCTGCCATCTCACAGTTTCTGTATGTTCACCTCACCCAGCAGCTTGAAGGTTCATTGAGAAAAGCCCATAACAGAATGCCACAAGGAAAGTGGTAATTCCTTCTTCAGAGCAGAAGTCAAAGACTACACAGTAAGTAAGGCACAAGCCAGGCAAAGAGAGTAACAAAAAATTTGCAATGGTGGTTTGAACAGTGTCTGCCAGGAAGGCAGGGACCCAGAAGCAAAAAAAAACCCCAAAATACCCAGAGACTAATGGCAACATACATACAGATACAAATTTAGGACTGACAAACTCAGATGTCAGTCTAGTCCTAGTCCTCTCTGATTTTGAAATGTTTTTAACATTCCTGTGCTTTTACCACAGTCACGTGGGCTGCATAACAATCTTAGTTCCAGGAAATTGGAGCAGGTCAGTACAGCCCCTTCATTCAAAATACAGCCATTATCATCACAACTTTTCCTCTCCTCACTTGGTATTTTAATATTTTGGATTGTTTAATTGCTTAGACATTTACAGCCAGTAAAGCACCACACAAGGTTCTGTAAAACTTTAATTTATTCCCCTCCCAAGTATCCAGAATAGAAGACCCTCTTAAGTTGGAGAAAAATGTGACAAAGAAATAGATTACCAGGATAGCTGTTCACAGAAGAAGAAAAAGCACATACTACCAAGGTTACACAGAAAACAACCCAAAAGTCCTATTTAATGGGATAGTGCAAGTTAACAGCATGTCTCTGGCAAGGATACCTTCATTTGGATTATAAAAGTTTTACAGAGTTAGATCAAGAGTCTGGATGGGTCTCTGATATTTTACTATAGCATTAAGAATGTACTGTTTGAAAGATGCTGTACAGAATGACCCACCAAACAAATGTATTTACAAGCCTGGGGAGAAAAAAATTATTTTTCAGTTTATTCAAAATAAAAATACACATAGAATTATGAAAATATAGGTTTACTATTTCCACCACACAGAAGTCAATGCTGCTGTCTGAAAGGCTTGCAAGATTATTTCAAGTTTTTTAAAGTTCATCTTTTTCCCTCAATAAGGTGTACCTATGTTCACTGGGTGCCAGTTTCTGGAATGAGCTCTCTGGTGGGCTGCTTGCTAAGTCCTGAATTGGCTGAAAAAGAGAACAAACAGTAAAATTGTTGGATAGACTAAATCATTCTTGAATTAATTTCTAGCATTATGGGAATGTACAGATGTCCTGCATTCTCACAAATTGAGTTTGGGGGTTTTTTGGAAGGCACATTCCGAGTCCCAAGTAGGTGGAACACAGACACAGACACACACACACACACACACATATTAATTAAGCAATTCCAGTTAAGAATATTCCTTTTGCCATAACATCTCAAGGGCAATGGCCATCACATGAGTTTCTGTACAAGTCACACAAAAGTATTTCAAATGTACCCCACTGTGTATTTGCTTGAATCTACCACTTGCTTTGGGGGTATTCTAGTTTTATGTGCATGTGTTTTATGAGATATACTAGGGCAAAAGTGACATCAGTGCAAAAGTATTTTAGAATTCCTTCTGCATGGAAGCTAAAAGAAAACGCCCCATACAAAAATACATGCAATTCAAGGGGCATAGGTGACCCACGACAGCAGCCTCCAGTTTAGTTAAGGCCAATATTTATTTCCATTGCATCCACATCTTCCACAAGATGGCAGGATGCCATACAGAGATGGGAATGTAAACATCCCAGGTTTTGTGTGCATTTTTCAAGGCAGAAATGAGGCAAGAGCAAGCCTGCAGCTCTGGGTCCTGTGCCTGTGCCCAGACGGGGAGGCAGCAGGATCCAGGGACTCCACAGGCTTCCTCCTTCCCTGGCCAAGCCTCCTCCTCAAGGCAAGTGCCTGGCCTATGCCTCAGTCTCCAGCCCTTATTTCTGCCCCTCCTCCTGATGACCTGAATTCTGGTTGCTCAATGAATTTCTGAGAAACACAGGAACTACGAGTCAAATAAATTACTGCTGAGACAATTCAGCCCACGTGTTTTCACAGCTAGTCATGACAACATTCACAAGCAGTCATTCTCCTGGCCAAGGCAAGCCCTCCAGGGCTTTCACACTTTTAAATCTTTTGAGCAGGGCAACAGGAGGCTGCACTCAATCGACTTAGAGCAGTGCCATCCTTACCACATCCCAAAAATGAGCAGGAAAAGGAGCCTGTAGCTATAAATAGTTTCTGTCCCTCAGCCATGGAATGGCCCAGGGCTCCCCAACACAAGGGCACCAGGGTTCCTCTGGGACCAAAGTGGCCTTTTGAGCCCTGGACAGCACAATGTATACCTTGAAAGAAGCGTTTAAAAACGGTTCTTTCTTTGGAGGGTGCCCAAGGTAGTGAAAATATTCCCTGACAGTTAAATTTGCACTTTTCAGCAGGACCCCAAGCATGTGAGCTGAGTGGATTATCAAGAAGCTACAAGGCTGATCGAGACATCATTAGAAGACTGCAATGAGCAGAGGGAATTGGGGCTGGTCATGTCCTTTTTTGACACTGAGAGGCTTCTGACTTTTGTCTGGAGAAGGATCTAGTAGTTGTGTTCCTAAAGAGATCCCAGAAGTGACTTCCAGGCATGTAATTACACAACATGACAAGCTTTGAGCAGAACCATGAGGAAATCAAACTGACAAGTGCAGCCCGTGAGCATGCTAATGCTGTTTGTCAAGCGCATTAACAAAAGCAGTAAGGCCTATTACTGCTAACCCATCCTTTCTTGATGCTCTAATAATTTGCCTCCTGCTTGCATTGGTAATATATAAAACATTCAATCAATTGTTGTTTCCCCTTAAAAGCACCCTCTAGTAGGGTGTTGTGTGGGAAATAATGCAGCTATGATGGATTATCAGCTTTTGTATTGGAGTCACAGGAGAACCTAAGAGCAGCTCTGTGAAGTCAGAATAGTCATTCAGGCCAAGATAACCTGTTTCACTGGAGAAAATAAATATTCTTATACTCTTCCCTTGTTCAAGACAAAGAGGTACCATACTACCCCTAATGCCTACTACCCCTAATACTCCCTGCCTTTACCCGAAGAAGGATGAGGAGCCAAGCAAAAGTGGTAATGTTGTGCTTCTGTTAACAGATTTTCAAAAGACAGAAGTTAAAAGTACAAATATATTAGAAGGTACAGCTCTGACAAAGAGTAATAAAAAGGCCTTTACTAAATGGCCAAATGAAATAAATTTGTTGTAACCTTACCTGACCAGGTGCTACATCAGTTGGATCAGGGCCATGATGAAACTCTCTATGCAATTTTCCAGAATGCAAGTCTAGTACAAATTGCTTCAGTTTACCTGGAACTCTGGAACAAATTCAACAGAAACATCCACATGTTTATTACAAGTTAAGTCCAAACACAGGAGATTTAAAGTGCACTGCTTAGAGTAGCCAACTTCTGTTTATCTAGCACACTATGCCTACTTTTAGGTGATTAATAGAGGACAGGGAGCCACATGGTTTGCTAAGGTATCCCACCAGCTTCTTTTTCTTTCCACTGTCTCTTGAGAACACAGCAAGTATTTCATCTTTTCAATAACTCCCACAGAGCTGTACCAGCCAATAACTTCATTGTGAACTCCCTTCAGCTCCCCACTAACCGTAATGTAAGAGGGAACAGCAGGTTCCAAATGCACAGTTTACAGATACAAATGACACTTGGGGAGCACTATTGACCAAACATCTTTGAAAGGCTCTCTACTGCCTCAGCAACTGCACATACACCACAGTTAAGCACTAAGAGGATATCAATGTAAATCTAGTCTGAGATCATCTACTGTCACCCACAGCAAGCGTGCTAAACTACAGCATCCAGTTTTATTTATGAAGTGTCAAGTTCACTAAAAATTTCAAAGTGAAGAGTTAATCTAGTAAATATTAAAGACGAGATAAAAACTATAGTGTGAGCACTACATGAAATCTAAAGGTAATGTGTGAATGGACACAGGTTTTGTAGGGAGTCTTTCAGGAAACGAATTTATTACATTTAGGAAAAAGGAAGAAAGTGTGGTCAGACAAACTACCAGCAATATTTAAGATCATCAGAAAACTCTATGGATAAAATGCAGCAAATATTGATTCAGAGGGTATCATTACAGCAATGTCTGTAACCAATCAGTATTACACTGGTACTTTAAGGGGCCTCTTCCCATCCCAGATGAGGTCATGAATTACTACCAATGTAGGAAAAGGGGTTCATTCCAGCCTGGTTATAGGGACAGCAGGCTTACAGCTCCCTGCTATTCCTCGGGCTCCTCTCCTGTTCTAGGGCAGGCATATTGCTGGAGACATTCTCCTCTCCTAATGCAAGCAAGGGCACTTGGTGCCTGCAGCCTCATGTAGCTCAGCCTGTTCTTGCTGAGAAGCTACAACTCTTCTGTTGGACACTCCCTGCTATCATTTCCAGCCTGGATGAATAGGGCCAGATGAGGATAAAATAGTGATGGTCTCATTTGCCTGCCAAGTGCCTATTCTCCAAGAAGACAATGAAGTCCCTAAAGAGAGAGGAAATCTTTTAGTGGGCCAGCTCTGAAAGTGCCATATCCAAACCCTATTGGCTGGTGGCAGCACTGAGGTTACAAGAGACAGCCCGGGGCCAGTTTATGAAACAGTCCAGAAGGTTACTGAAGTGGTAGGTGAAAGTCTCAGAATTATGATTTTACTTATTATTAAAAATAAAACCACCACACAAAACCAGC
Source organism: Leptocoma aspasia (assembly GCA_013399835.1). Taxonomy (NCBI): domain Eukaryota; kingdom Metazoa; phylum Chordata; class Aves; order Passeriformes; family Nectariniidae; genus Leptocoma; species Leptocoma aspasia. Next base: position 389,862 of record VXAX01005453.1, on the reverse strand, counting down.
CAAGAAACAACAAAAACAACCAAACCAAACATCCAAACCACATATACACAAAAGACTATCTTCCCAGGAGCTCCAAGCTCTTCTTGTTCCCAAACTGTGTTTGCTATTTCTGTGTATCAGCTCAACCTCCTAGAGTAAGGTTGAGTAATTATTTATCATTAGGCAACTGTCTACAATCCTGACATCTCTCTTTCAGCTTCATTTGTAAGTGACAACTGGTCCACATCAAGCAAGTAGCTCTCATTATTCTGACTGTGTTTCTCAGAAACTGAACATTTAAGAAACATAACATCAAAGTCTAAACTAAACATCTCTACTACCTCTATATAAGATGGTAATTTGTTTTAGGGCTGTTTAAAAAGTGACAATAAAAAGAGTGGTCTTAAAATGCAAATATCCTGCTATTTTTTTGCTAGGGTGTGCAGTGAACACAATCTTCCAAAGAAACAGAAACACAGGGAGAAAAATAGTCACTTATCAAGAATTTCAACATATTCAGATATTTGAAAAGTATTATTCAAGATGCATCAAACAGACACAACATTTTATAGATAAGCCTGTGGAGAATTGCAGAAAGAAGCTAAGTTTGAACTCTTATCCCAGATGTCAATATCTCAGGTAGAAAAATGTCCCCTGGAATAGCAGAATTAGACATACTACATTCACATTGCATGTTAAGTCTGAGCTTTGAATCCTTGGTTTTGACAAAAATGAAATACCCAGCCTAGACATCTAACCAGGAGTTAGAAGGCAGTGTATGTGCAGCTGCCTCCTTTGAGACAGAAACTGGAGGTTTTTTTAACACCCAACCAGAAGACAAAGACAGAGCACTTGTCTCAGGCTGAAAGCCCCTGAAGAGAACATTTACACATCTTCATTTCTTGACTGATCCATGCAAGACAGAACATCTGCTTCCAAGGCAGCTCACCATAGTCAGGCTGAGGTAATGAGGGTTATCGCAGCAGTATTTCACCTAAGCACCCTGCTACTTTGCTGTCATGTATTTATCCAGATAAACAAGCCAGTGATTGGCCATTTTTCAAGTTGCACATGGAAAATTTCACAAACCCACACAACTATGTTTTTGCTAGCTTTCCAGGCATAGACTAATGCAGGAAGGCTAGAATTGCACTGCAGGAAAAACCAAACCAGCAGGCTGGGAATTATTACATGCTGCATTTTACAGTAATGCCTGAATAACACAGTACTCACATTCCATGTAATATTTTTAATCTTTTAAAGTTGAGATACCTAGATCACTACTAAAAATGCCATGCCAGGCTCCAAATGCCTAACCATGATGGAGGACAGCAAAACTGTGAAAGAAAAGAAGACCAGCATCTAAGAACTTCTTACGAGATTCTTTTCTTGCATAAAGAAATACAACTCCATTTAAACAATGGTTTCACACCAGCTCATATTGCTTTAAGGCTCTCACACTAAATCACACAGAGGCAGCCTTACCTATCCCAGATTTACTCATCTTCCTACCACAGTACTGATTAAAGTGTGAGCCTTTTCACTTGTTCTTCTCAAATTAAAATGCACCAAGAAAAATACTTACGACAAGTCACTGAAGTCTGGAAAGACATACATGTGCCTGAAGCTATCAATGGCAATGACAGGGCAGTCTGCTGGAGTCTTCTGAATGTGGAGAAGTGGATGCCTGAATTTGTCACAGTCAGCATGGAGGAAGTTTATTGTACCTTAACATTGTGAGCAGACAAAAACCCATGTTAGGATTTTTTTATTATTATCGTCTTGAAATCCACTTGAAACCACTTTCCTAAGTATTACAAAGGTGGAGATATTAGATAGATACAACATGCAAAACCTGAAAATAGGCCTAAATAAACAACACCACCAAAATAATAGATTTTCTTAAAGTGTTGGTTTTTTTCCATATTACAAATTGAAGCTTTGTTTATGCCCTCTCAAAACATATTAAATCATTTAGACAAGAAGGATTTCTGAAAGTTACTTACTAATAAATTGTGCATCTATTTTAATAATTTCCAGAGGAGTTGGTCCTCACTGTCAAAAATGCATCAAGCCCTTCAATCTCAAGAGCTTAAAAGCTACAGTTCTGTTTGGCCTTTGCTTCCACTCCACTGAGTTGTCTGAAAAAAATTATACCAGTAAAACCAAGAAGCAGTAGGAATTATTACAAACCTTTTTCACCTATTAACTGCCGTGCAACCTCCTGTTGGAATTTCTCTAAACTTTCCAAGTCATCTTTCATGTGGAAAAGTATGAGAAAAGGAAGGCCTTCTTCTGTCAGTTCCTGCACAGAAAACAAAGGACAAACTCATTTCTTCCACTTCTTAAGGGCACCAAATTAAGTGATTCCAACAATTTTCAAATTCAGTGAAATCTCTAGTTTGAAAACAGACAAAAGAGCAAGACTGAAGATGTGAACTGCTGACCCTTCCTATGAGATACCTGAGTGATACAGTTAACCATGTTTCCTTCCTCTTATCATATACAACAGATAAAGGATGAGAGCAAGTCACTCTCAGCATTTTGGGAAGGAGTACACTTTCACTGGAATACTTGTGCAAAAAGAAATAACCCGATTCTGAGGAAACACAGCAGCTCCAGAGAAGCCACAATAAGGCATGAGCACCATGGTTGTTAAATGCTACAAAAGGCTGAGGGTGTACTCTAGAACTCAGTTCTAGCTTAATTCACATAGTAAATTGGTGCTTTCTTAGCATAACACAAGTGTCTTTGAATAACTCTATTCCCTCCTTGCTAAAAAAAAGAAAAGCAGAAGCTAGTGACACAGCCAGAGCAGTTATGATCAAGTACTGCTCTCCTGCCAGTAACTGTATCCTGACCAGTCATTCTTTGTTGGACAAGCAAACTTTTGTTCCTAATATGAATCTACAGGCATTGCAACCCAATGTCTTTTAAAGACCTCTGCTCACAGACAGAAAAATACAGGATTGCCTTGAATAATTTATTCAGGATTTTTCTTTTACTCAAACAAAACACAAACGCTTGCTCCAAAAGTGATTTTTGTCAGCTCAACTCACCACAGCCTGATTGAAGAAATAATAATTTAACACCTAAGAAATGCCTGCAGTTGTCTATCTTTCATTTGCCCAACTGGTAAACAAGCGGGTGCTGCTATTGCTTTGATTCTAGCATACATCAGCATAAATACTGTGCTTTTTGGGGAAGATAGTAGTGGCTTATTCTGCTACCAAATTGAAGTGTTTCTTCAGATATCTTCAATTTGCAGTAAGTTGAAGGAAAGACTTTCCCTATCAGTAGGGAGCCAGTTACACAGGGTACATGAAATGGCTCTTGTTCTCCCTTCAACCAAGTCCATCAGGTAAGTTGAAGCGTGGTCTTTTAAACAGAAGACTGCAGAGATCCTCCTAACTTCAGTGCTCTTGAAATCCAAGCTTCCCAATCCATCCCCAAAACAATAATCATATTTGCTCATTCTCATTTTTACACACACAAATTCAGCCAGGTCTCAGCCTCCTCTCCTACTACAGGGTGGGGAAAAGTCTGTTTTGTACCACTATGATAATGGCTCCATTTCCCCACTCACTTCAGCAGGGAGTTCCCCACTCATTTCCAGAGGGAGAACTCCTAAACAGCTTGGTATTCTAGCTCTAAGGTCTTCTCTTGCTCGTAAGCAGCTAAAATGACAACCTCAGCAAGTTACATTTACAAGCTCAATTCATCTCCAAACAGGCTGTAAGAACAGCTGGTGTGAAACTTGTTAATTTTAGCCCTTCTATAAGGTACCTCCCTTTGTCTCCTGTGCTATTCCAGCTTTCATAGTACGTCTCACTGACCAGGCAGGACAAGTGGAAGCTCCCTCAAAAGCTACTGTGTTATTTGGCACTAAGGAAATCAGAAGTTCCATTAGATCTCAGCTTCCCACATAACTTCTGTGTGCCTTTGAAAAATTTCTTACTGGTTCCAAACCTCACAGTTCAGCACCACCATTGGATGACACAGCTTCACTGCATTCATTTAACACAGAACTACACAGCCTGATTACAGGTTAAACAGGGATTTCTTCTGAATGATATCCTGATCCCAGCAGCCTTTGTCGGTCAAGCACAGGAACTGTCTGGAATGGGCAGTCCTCGAGCAGAAGACCCTGCTTCTGTCTCAATTACTTGAGAGCTCTAAATCGAGCTCTCAAGAGCTCAATTACTGTGTGTTTAAAGTGTATTCTAGTGCCATCAATACAGTTTAACAGACACAGCACTTCATACTTCTATCCCGTAATATTGTGCAGTATGCACAATAAGAGGCCATTTAAATAACTGTACAGTCTCAGCGTGCAGAAATATCTCAATTTTGTCATGTTTAAATTTGTTTGGGTACCAGCAACGCTGAAATTTTTCAACAAACTTTGCCAGGCAAAATGTCACATTGCAATTGTAACTATCTGCCTAAGCAAAGAGGAATCAAGGGTTAAAGGAACAACCAGAGGAACCACAACAGAATGTGGTACAAGCTAACAATGATGAACCTTGGCTTCCAAGGCTCAGAATCCTGTTTCACCATGGGAAAAGTACACTGAAAATCTACCACACACTTCTAAAGATGTTAACATGTTAACATCTTTTACATATTGAGTTGTAAATGTAGAATTAAGATTTGTTAGCTATCAGAACTTTCCAATAAAAGCTGGCAGGATTGACTAGAAAACAGTCCATAAAAATGGCTTAAGTAAAACCACCCTCTCCACTCTGCCATGAAATCTTATGTGCTGCATGTGCTCAGAACAGCAAATTCAGGATAAAAAAATTTAGTGTGCAAACTGTGAATGAATCATGACTGATTCTCTGGTTTGTCATCCAGTATGGACAATATACCATAATTTGTGACAAACCTTGGCAGATTTTCTAACAGATTCTGTACCTATGTGCAAATACTCCTTTTGAGATGCTACAAACTTGATCATTTTCTAAGGACTTTTTTCCCTTTATTTATTTTACAAAGAATAAAATAAAATATGGAGTGTGGATATGGACAAAAGATGAATAAGTTACAAAGGAAAACAAAAAAGCCTTGAAAGAAATAATAATAATGAGAAGAAAAGAGATGTTTAAAAACAAACTCCCAAATTTCACCTGACAAATTGCAGCCAAAAGAAGAAAAGCATGGGAAACAACACATGAAACTAAAAAGATTAAGGTACCAGTGCTTTAACACAGATTGGAAATAAAAACCCCACATAATTTTCATTACCATTCCCAGAAGATTCCATGGCCAGCCATCATTTAATGTGCTTATTTATTAGATAATGCTTTGGAAGTGGTAATATTTTTCTACCACTCACATTAACATCAATGGGAGGGAGCTGGGGGTGTTTAGCCTGAAGAAAAGGAGGCTCAGGGAAGACCTTACTGCTCTCTACAACTGCCTGAAAGGAGGGTGTAGCCAGGTGGGCGTTGGCCTCTTCTCCCAGGTAACAAGAGACAGGAGAAGAGGAAATTACCTCAAGTTACACCAGGATAGGTTTAGACTGGATATTGGGAAAACCTTCTTCACTGAAAAGGTTGTGAAGCACTGGAACATACTGCTCAGGGAAGTGGTAGAATCACCATTCCTGGAAGTGCTCAAAAAAACATGTAGATGTGGCACCTGGGGACAAGGTTTGGTGTTGAGCACAGTGGTGCTGGGTTAACTGCTGGACTCAATGATCTTAGAAATCTTTCCCAACCTTAATAGTTCTGTAATTATAACTTCTTACTTTGGTAGTCTATGAAACTACTACAGATATGCCTCCTGTGAATTTCAAGAGTAACCAAAAAGCTCCTAAAGAATGAAAAGACATTATCTGACAGCCATTTTCTGTCTAAAACAAAACACACAAAGTTCTTTGATATGGATTAAGAACCTTGAAAGAGACATTTTGGCTTTAAGAAAGAAACCCCAAATGCAGAATAGTAGAAAAAGTCTTACCTCCCCATTTTCAAATGTGATTTCTCGAACTAGTGGTACACATTTATCTTGTGTCCATGCATAAATCAAATCAAAATTGGTTAGTGAGCCTAAATACACCATATCTGGAGCATTTTCCTGTCGGAAAGAAAAATACAGTCAGAAAAGAAACAGAAAAAATGACATTGCTACCTACAAAGATTACCTACTCAACATAAAATAACAATATTAATATAAATATTTAAAACAAATCTTATACCAATATTCAACCTTGTGCATGCAAGATTTCTATTAAATATGTTATAAAAGTACAAATGGAAAATAAATATTACACATGATAATTTTATAAGACAATTTATAAATAATGGGAGATACTTTGTTTCCAAATTAGGGATGCTTCATGTAAGGGCTATTTAGATTTCTGCCGTCTGCTAGCTGAGAAATAATATCTCCAGACCTAAACTAAAGGCAGAAAGTGAGCTGCTTCAGTGAATGCTGATAGTTACAAAGACTCATCAAAACCCCTCCTAATGTCCTACAGGACTTGAAACTGGTATTTTACATATGCTTTGCCAAAGAGATATGAATAAATAATAATTTTCCTTTATTTGCTAGTAGTTTTAACTTGTAATTCAGTGCTAGCATCCTTTAATTTAATTACAATTTTGGTTAACATGAAGTGAAGCATGACTTCGCAAGCTGTGGCCATGATTAAGCACACCTTAATTCAGAAATGCTATATAAATTAGGTAACTTCATAAAGTCTGTTGTTGGAAAAAAAAATGCCTTGAAACTCCCTTCCCCTTCAGGTCTATTTGCATCTATTTCCTCTTTTATAAGCAGCTCTTTTCATGCAGTAAATTTGAGAAAGGAGCAGATTTTTAGATAGTATGTCTCTATAAAGCAATTCTTGCAGATTTTCTTCTGTACTGAATTTTTCTGCCAGTAAAACTATGTTTATGAGAGTTTGTTAATTTAACCTGCAGTTAATTAAACATGAAGTGTACCAGCTTCACAGATTTTAAAGAGTTCTATGGAACACACAGTATCTATACACGTGATGTGTTGACTGTGTTTCTCAAAAAAAAAGATTAATTTTTTTGACATGGATATTTCAAATGATAGGTTTAGGTTCTGTGCATTAACTGTTAACATGTGAGACTGATCTTTTTCACGGACTCAGAAACACTAATTTCTATGATCCTATTCCTCATACTATTTAGTGATGAAATAAAACTAAGATCTGAGACGCAGTAACATACTGAATTATCTGAATACAGTCTCCATTTGTTTGTATTCACATATAATCACAACAATCAAAATAAAATACATAGTTACACTTACCCCTGGTGGCTTGTAGATTACATTGTCTCCGCTAAATCTCTCTGCTTTTGAAATAGCCCTACAACAAACCAACCAGTAAGCGTGGCTTGGTACAGACAAATAAAATAACTGAGATACCAAAATTCATATTTTAATTTTCTATCCTTTCCTTATGCCTTTTTTTTTCCCTTCACAATTTGAGAATTAAAATCCTTCATTTTTAAAGTAAACTCTAAAGTGACTCCATAGAAACTTGGCCTACCTGGATAAGAGGGCATTAAGGGAGTCAGCAAGATGCATCCCTAAGATCAGAAGTCTGGATTAAAGGCATCAAAGTGACAAGTGATAAATGCCAGGACAATTTTGGGTAAAGACCATCAGAGAATTAAAAAAAAATCTTGAAGAAGCAAAGAGAAAGGTGGGTTCTTGTTTCCATTTACTCTTCCTGTTCCACTGTTTACACTAGAATTTAGATCTCCTCTACCCTGACAGAGAAGGGCTTTGAGGTGTTCTCTGGGCACAATCAATGAGAAAACAGATGGCAAGTGAGCCCTCACTGCCCATTTTACCCTCAGAACACATCTAGAGAGAAGACACAGTGTGCATTTTCTGGCCACTGATGGTATAGCAGATGTGTACCTCTAAGACATCCTTGGTATTCAGCTTACTACCTTGGAACTTGCTAAGTTCCTCTCTTGCCTTTAGAATATTTTACCCCAAATCACAGCAAGGTGCCCTGAAAGCTGCTAGTTTGTACCCCAAAATTATCATCTCATATTCAAGCAAGTTGGAACAGCTGTGCATCGACGAGACAGAAAAGAAAGTGAAGTCTAATTATCTGAATTTACCTCACTGCAAGATGAGCTACATCTTCCAGGGGTCTGAACAATTTAGAGTGCCAAGAAAAATACAGACATCATAAGGCTTAACTCAAAGTACCTATGTTTTATTGATTTCTTTTGATCCAATTATCCTTTTCTTATCACATACAAAAGGTGTCTTGCAGAGTTATGTTATGCCACCAGTATTTGCATCAGTTTAGAGATGTGTATTTTAAAATGCATTTTTGTATTCCCAACATGACTCTCCCCATAACGTGAAATGAGTCTTCCTAGGGACAATGATCACTGAGGTAAACCACGTTCCTCCCAAATAAGCCTTCATGGAATAAGAAAGTGAAGCCATAGAAGCCACCTGCCCAATCACTGCTTGCTAAGCTGATGATAATCTATAATGAAATATATGCTCTAGGGTAACCCCGTAGTAGAACCCAAAATGTCCTCTTCTGTGTTCTTCCACTCCAGTAGCTGCAGCTGACTGATTTTTTTTTCCAGATAACTCAAATAAAGTGGGGACATGATGTGAAAATCCCAAACGCCTGAAGACACACCTTTTTAAAACAACTACTAAAATGGAAACACTTCAGTTTGCATTTTGTCTTTTTTTGAAGCAGTAACGTACAAGGTGAATCTCTGGAAAGCACACAACCCCCCACCCTCCCCTGCCATATTTACTTGCTAATGTAAAATTAAAACAGTTCCTGGATTTATCACTTTCTTCCATGAATTACTTATAGTTCGTCATAGCCTTTTAAAATAAAAGTATATTTGGCTTTTTTTCCCCTGTTCAACGTTTTCTTCCATGTTCACAAACATTGCACATCATTCCTCTCTATTTCTAAAATCTTCCTCTAACAATCTCTTCATCAGATTCTTCATCTATCTCCTCCTGCTTACAAGTCTTCTTTCAATAATCTTGTTCTGTGATCACTTCAGATCTTAACAGAACTGTAAGGACCAGTTAATTTAAGAACAGTTTTAAGCGTCAAAATCATCTGCAACTAAGTACTATTAATAAAGTTTTTAAATAACCTATTACAACTACCTAAAGCCAGAATAATTTTGGCATAATGGGACAGTTCTGCCTTGACAGAAGTTAGTCAAGCAACTATTTTTTTCCTGTCAAATTAATTGTTTTATTTTAGCTTAAGAGGAATTTGAACATGACCACTCATGTAACCTCCCCAAACCATGTAGCTGTTGAAGTCTGTCCATACAAAACCAAAAGTCCTTTCCAGGGGCTGTTAGGATGCTCAGTCAGAAGAGTTCAACTGATCAATGCCAGCTCCCCATGAAGAATTTTGCTATACATAATCTGAATAAAAAACACTGATCTATAGCCAGCATCTCCCTTGGAAGTCTTCACATACAATTTTTTAGGAAGCCGAAGAGCCTCAGCTACTGAGATATGAAACATTTAGCTCCCATGGTTGCTGTCAGGAAGGCTGCACTTTAAAACACTAACAGCTCCAGGCTAGAAAGGGAATGGGTGTCTAGAGATAAGAATGATGATAAACCTGCTGTGCAATCTGTATTTACACAGGCAGGTTATTATAATCAAACTGTGATCCATTCCACTACGTCTGCTTATTGCTTATATCTGAACAAAAAGTAAAAATAAACCCCCTATAGGACCCACTTCAAGAACAGTGTCCAACAACCAAGTGCTAACACTGAGTGGTGGGAAACTACTTCTCATTATATGCAATGGACAAGCAGCAAACCAAAGATGAACAGAATCAAAAAAACAGGAGAGTGAATGTCCAAAGGAGTGCTATCTTACTAATAATTTTTTAAGTTATTTTTGAAAAGACTGAGAAGTTCAATGAGGTGCAAAAATAATTTAAAATTCTAATAGCAGCTCAGACTGGCTGTGCTGAGAACAAGGTTGGATGCAGCCATCAGAAAACACTTGAGATGATGGCACTCAGTGGGGATAAGACTGACAGACCTACATGGTCATGGCCAGGGCTGCTTACCCAGTCACAGCATTACCTAACAGGGGACTGACGGAAGGGAAAGCCACGTGCAACCTGCACTTTGCAAACACTCTCCCCCACCCCCTAACTATTTTTAGAGACAAATTGGAAGAGGCATCAGTGACTAACAACAGGTTTTGTTCAAACAAATGAAACATTTTCTACCTTGACACGTCCTCTCAGTTTCTCTGCTATTCTCCACTACATCCAATTAAAAAAAAACTCCTGAGGCAACTCTGTGCAGCATAAAATCTAGCATAACCCATGCAAATTCCTGATTTTGCAAGTCTGGGTAGACTGGAAACCACTACAATCACATTAATGCCCAGTCACTTCAAATTGGGCAGTGCTGGCACATTACACTCTGCAGAATGAGTTTAGATTTTTATTTTATTATGCTACTTAAAAAGTGAATCACTCCCAATCTATTATTCTTCCACTGAATATTTTGAAATATCACTGTAAATCTGTGCAAGGAGAAATCTGAATTCCTGTAGATTTTTCTTCTAGGCTTACACTGTGTAGCTCACCAATGCAATTTTATTTCTAAGCTATTAAACTGTGCAGTGATATAAAACTTGCATAAAAAAGGCCCAAGCACAGAAAGTAGGTATTTTGGAACAAGGTCTGCTCCCCTAACACCAAGAGGAAATGAGTAAGCAATGACATTCCTTATAGAGAAAAGGAAAGAAAAAAAAAAAAAAAACGGGAAAGAATGAAAAAAACCCTCTCTCTCTAGTAACACAGGTTTTTGGGACACAAATGTCTACCATTCCCCCACCCAAACCTCCTCAGGTACATTTAAACTATACTGACAAAGAATGGAAAAAAAGAAAAAGGAAGCAAAAAATAAAAGTTGAATTTCACAGCAAACATTAAGGCTCGGAAGAATTTAGTCCTTCTATCCCCTCAGTGTTTTTAGCTATTAAGGTTTAGTCTCTTCAGTTATGCTAGACTGAAAAGAATAAAGAAGTCTATTTAATTAAATTATACAGACCTCATTAACAGAATTTCAATAATGAAGTCACAAAATCAAGAAATTTCAAAACTTACCCAAAGGCAGAGAGGAACACACAATCATCATGCAAAATATTCGCTACTCTTTCAAAGGTTCTGTAATTATCAGAGTCCTTTTGCTCAAAGTACCCAATAATATTTCTTCTGCTGCGCTGTAAAAACAAAGGTTGAATTAAACTTGCATCAAATTACCCAAAACTAGATGCCATTCATTCAACAGTCAGTAAATGCAGAAATTATTTCTTTTTTGCCTTTTCAATATTCAGAAGAATCCTTGTGAGTATTTTTTTGCTGAGGAATATTAAAAGTATCTTGTCAAACACAACATATGATTCTTTTCAAATTTTTAAAAGTAAGATAAATAACTTAGTAGTGGATGCAGCTCAAATGTGACTACACTGAACTAATTTGTAATACTGCAAATGATCCAGTTTAAAAAATAACACAAGGTAATGAACATTCCACAGTTCAACACTGAAAAAAAATCAGAGAAGGAATAAAACTGAAACACTTACATCAAGAGAACTAATTTCTTCCAAATCCTGGACCTCCCGAATAGGGTTACTTTTCTGCTGCCTGATGTAATCTGCTATTGCTGTCACAGATCTCTGGCCCCTGTATTCCCTCTTCATCATCATGCCATTCCGAAAGAGTTTCAGAGTTGGGTACTTGCTTATCCTGTACCTCTGAGCTATATCAGCTAAAAAGAAATTAGGAAAATGAAAGCAAAGCCCAACAAATACAGAAATACATTGAACATGGTTTCTTATGCATGTATATGTCTGCCTGTATGTGTGATCTCTGAACCAGCAGTTCTACATCTTTAAGCAACAAGAAGACAAAACAAACAAACAAAAAAAACCAACAAAAACAACTGCCTCAAACACCAAACCACCAAAACCCTTCACACCTGTACTCCTCCTAGGTACTGATCTTCATAAAGAAAAAAATTCCCAAAATCTGCGCTAAGCAAAGACTCAGCTTGGTCATGTATACTCACTTAGTACACTTTCTACAAACAACTAGGAATGCAAATTTAAGAGCATAGCAAGAACATGAGAATCTTCAAAACTTGCCAATCTCAGTTAATTAACTCACTTGAGAAAATGTTAATAAAATAAATGATCTCCTATTTTTCTTTAAGCTTAAGATTTTCATCTCAATTGCAATGCTGGAAATATAACTGTCACATCTAAAATGTTTGAGAATGTAAACCCTGTGCAAAGTATTTTTTGAAGGCTGTGAAGGCCAGGAGACTGCTGTTACAGTTTTGAGATGTTCAGGTTTTGAACAAACATGAAATTCCAGGTTTCTAGATTAAGGCAAGCACCTCTCTGGTCAACCAGCATAATCATTCCCTCCAACCCAGGTCTTCATTCACATCTATACGTGCAGTCCAGTCTTCTTGACTTCTAGACCACACAGGGCTTCACACAACAAAGTAACACGTACTGGCATTAATCTAGGACAAGACCACTACCTATTTTCACCTTTATGTAACAGGTCAGTTGTTTATTTACTTACAAGACTTATAAATGTAAAAGAATAAAAGCAGAAAGAGGCTTTACAGGAAAATTAGAAAAGCAGCAAAGAAGAAAGCTAAGCAGAAGCAATATTAGCAATCCAGTCCAGTTTTCCACACATGTCCATCCTGTGCCCCTTAACTTCAACCACTACTAAGGTACAAATGTGGTTCTTCACCACACCCACCACAGTTCTTAACATGCCCCTTTGTCCCTCTTCCACTTTGCTAAATCACTGGGACACAGCAAATTGCAATAGGAATTGCAGCTGGTTCCCAGCCACACATCAATGGGGAAGCTTACACACAACCAGCAAGTGACTCGCAGCACACTGAGCAGGATCCAGCTGCCTTGAGTTTTTACAGCAACCTGTGCTATGGTGTAGAAATTTGGTTTGTGCATCTCCAATATCCAGCAACTGCTTTAATCAAAGTTTTAAAGTATTTAATAGCTTTGAATGCTCTTCCCCCTTCCAGATGTGGCTTAAGTCCAGCAAAGAACTTCACAAATTTATGAGAAGGAGCTGAAGAAAATATATATATATAATATATTTATATCTGAAATATAATTCAGATATACTTTGGGTTCTTAGGAAAGCAAGAATAAAAACAAACAATAGAGACAAAGTATGTAATGTCAGATAGATTTCCACAAGCACTTTCCTTCGGCTTTTGCTTTGCTTAATTATTTCCTCCTGTTCACTCCTCCCCTGGAAATAAATCTAGACAAAAATAAAATCTCACAGACCCTGTGAAAACTGTTTATCTTCTTTTACAGAGTGGGATGCAGTGCATAGTGCATGTATATCTCTGGACCTAAACTCAACTAAATGCCCCCCAAATATGCCCATCTTCCCTGAGCTACCTAACCATTTGAGGAGACTCGTTCCAGTCAACCACACCCACCACACTTCCCCTTCTTTTCTCTCTCAAGGAAAGACAGAGGTGGTGAATTCAGCAGACTCATTTATCCTTTGGAGACAGAAGTTTCATTCAGTCAACAGAGAGAGGAAGGCATTTCAAGTGTGGCCTGTACATGTCCTTACTATTCATGGACTCCTCACAAGTCACAGGGGACCTGAATTAGCCCACAGCAGGAAGGCAACCAAATGGGCTCCGTGAGCACATGTGGCACAGTACTGAATGATGTGAGAACAAATCCACTCTGACAAAAACATCCCTTCTCAGTTATATATTTACCACAAAGCAGATTTGCTTTCTGTCTTACACTTACTCTTTTTTTAAGAGAATGGAGAAGTCTGAATTCCATGCTGCCTGGAGAACTTTCAGTGAAACCATCAGTAATTTTAGCTGCTGCTAGGACAATGCTAATCCTACTTGCAGCTTTCGTTACTGAAAGCACAGCTTAGATGAGTCTGAGAACTGAAAAAATGTGCATAGCAAAGGAGTAAGAACCAGGTCTATTCCACAAAAATGTTCTCTAACATCTTCCAGGTAAACTTCAAAGCTTCACCAGCTTAGCCCAGCTCCTAAAAAGCTTTGCATCACTATAAAATAGCACAGAATTCAGCCTATCAATTTTGACTAAGAGGCCTTGACTTGTTTCCTAAATATCCCAGAAGTGCATTTCTTAATACACTAATTACACTTAAAATTAAGGTAAAACATTTTATGTCCTCAGTGAAGAGTACTTTTATTTCAAATTAATACACATTTCTCCATGGAGGATGCCAATATATTCAACATTAATGAACATTAGATTAATAACGTTTTCTTCCCATAAAGTCTACCACGATTCAGTTAAAGTACCTAAGAGCTGCCTGCAAGAAGGTGGCAAGTACAGCAGGGGAGGAATCACTTTATGCTTGCTTGGTGGAAGACAAACAACACCTGCAAGCCAGGCATTTGCTGCCCTTCTCCCCTGCTGATAGAAGGACCTTTGGTCTGACAGCCCATGAGTTGGTCCAACCTTGACCAGGGTCTGATACAACGTGTCAAGGTTTCACAGAAACACATTGAGATTAACAACACCTCCTGTCACAGACCTGCACAGCAAGAGAACACCAAACCACACATTTTTTTGTCTCACAACATGGACTCTTCCTTCATGTTATTTCCACAGCTGTGGGAGGATGCAAGGGGTTGAAGAATGGGCATTCAGGGGGTCATGCAGGTTCTCCAAGATGGAGATTGCAGTACCTAAGGATGTGGATCTTCATCAAGGGCAGAAGTTGTGTAAAAAAATTAATGGTAATAAATGCCCACTGTCAAAGCTGAATTCAAACATTATTTCATAAGTCAGCACTTGTATGATCTTTACAAATTACATTGAGATTCCATGAATGCTGGTATTTGAACTAACACAGAGAAATGACACTCCTACACAAGTAAGTATTTGAAAACCATCTTTTTACAAAAATAAAATGCAAGTACATGAAAAATTGTTTGAATTAATTCAAAAGTCAAATAGAGTAAACCTTAAATGCTTCATTAAGCCCTGGCATTTGATACAGGTAGAGTTAGCACAAGCAGTGCAACTACAAAATTATATTCATTTTAAAATTGGAAATACACAATGCAAATACATGGAATATTGTTTGAGCTCATTCACAGATTGCATTAGTTATAGTAAATCCTAAATTAAATTTAAAAATATTTCCTGACATTCCCACTGCCCATTTTCTGATGAAAAGAGGTATTTGAAACAGACAAGGGCAACCCAACTAAAAAAAAAGCCTCTCAACTACAACTTAATGACTTTTTATTTTCTTCAGATATGACGGTACCTAAAAGGAATAAACCTTGTGTTTGTATTTTGCTGAATTAATCATTAAATCACAAATCTAGTGTTTGTGCTACCAGAATAGTTTCACATCAGTTATAATAGCAAGCTACTGACATACTATCATCTTCTTTTCTTCTACAAATCAGAAACCTTGAGCACAGCAACGACTGTTGGATTCAGATGATTCTCTCCTCCCCATTTTGCATGTTTACCTGTTGACATTTCCAAACTGCCCAGACTTTTTTCCACTATTCCACTATTTTTTCCACTTTTTTCTACTATTCATTCTGCCAACTCCAACACAAGTATCTGACAGTCGCCCAGCTCTCTTCAGATATGCACTGTATTGATTGATGCTTCTCCTGAGCAAAGCTCTGTCTTACAACAGGGAAGAGACAGCAGTTCTTGTTCTGAAACAAACTTTTATGTGAAACCTGACATTTGCACTCATGTTTTCTAAGACAGTCTCCCACATCCTTCTGAGCAAGATCCTCTAAAAAAGCAGGCTTTGTGAGCTATCATTTGTTATCTGTATCGTTATCTTATCTCTTGGACTGCCAGCCATTTCTCCATTGTCAGAGCATCATGTGTTCCTCTATTCAAAGGAATGCCAAAGCCCATTTTTTGGGGTGTCAGGCTTTTCTCATGGTGTGTACACACATTACCCAAGCTACAGCTTCCAGCAAGCACACAGCCAGTGACTTGTTTCCCAGGGTGCTTCAGACTTCACCATTCTAGGTTAACACCACAACACACTATCCAAAGTTCAGCTAGCTAGATATCAGATTACATCACCAAGAATCTCAATTCCATTGCCACCAAGTTGAAATTAAACATACAATGAATAATGTGTTGAAAAACTGCACCAAGAACCACTATACTGACGAAGGCTCCCACCCACAGTGTAGCTAAGAAGGTCCTTCCCAGTGAAGGACCAGCAATATTTACAAGGGTCACCATTAACTCAGTACACTGTTCTAATTTTTCAGGGCCATAATTCACACTATGACTAAACAAATATTTAGATTTTAAGTCTACAGGACTGGTTCTCAAAAAACGTGTCCAATAGGATTCTAACAATACTGATAATTATCCTAAATGCCTACCTCATCATATAAGGCAGCACCTGAAGAATTCACATGCTGAACAGAGGACTATAACAGCCTGAAAAGTTATCTGAAAGAAAATCAAAGTTTCAAAACTCAAACCCTGTAAAAATAACTTCTGAAAATACTCAGTGTCCCCTTATCTAGAGGAGGGGGGGAGTGGTGCCTTCATGTGGTCTGTGGAAGAGCTAGCACAAACCCAAGCTACTGCATTTTCTAACTTTGGTGTTACACGATGGTTGTAGGAGTTGCACAGCTACATATAGAGAGAGCTGGAATTTTCTGGATCTAACACCAATCTTTATTTTGTGTGTCAAATCATCTGAAGTCTTCTTTATCCTTCTGCAATATCTTCCATCTCAAAAATAACAAATTCTTTCAGATTCATATTTGAAGCTGGAATGACCAAATGAGTATTCTGCTAGCTCACTTGAGATCAGTCAACATCTTTTGCAGTCCCTCAGGCTGCCCACCAGGGCACACTACAGATGACAAATGAAATCTGTCTTTGATAGGTACTTTTTACTTTCATAATACACCATAAATTCTCCCCACTTAAACTACTGCTCTTGTGACACTTGTAAGAAATCATAAGCCCCAGTGGAATACTCAGAAGAAGCAGAAATAGAAAGGAACTTGGAAAACCATCTAGACTAGGCATCCTACTCCAACGATTGTGATACTGGTGACTTGTATGATGGACCAAAACAGGTAGAAGGAAAGCAATCTATATTCTGTATCAAACCCAGGTAACAGCAAATTTAAACCACCTTCTGCTGCAAAGGAGCATTCACAACAGCTATGCCTGCTCTAGGCAGGGCCTCATCAGTAGGCATCCCATAACCTTCTCTGACAGACTAATAAAATCCCTCTCCTGAGGAGTGCCATCAACAACCTCTCCAAATCACTTACACTTTTTATTTTATCCAAAGATAACTCTCAGACTGATTTTTTTCCCAAGCAAAGTGACAAGAATGCAATGAAACCCTCATGCTTGTTTAGAGTTTCATTTGAAGTTCCTTTATGAACTTCCAAATTTGTTATCATTGAGTTCTTTTGCTTACCAAAGGCACAGTAGCAACACAATCTCATCTCTGCAGACTAACATTAGCAACATGAGCACGCATTGCAGGAACAGCTGGTCACAGAGAGAGCAGCAGTTCATAAAACTGAGGTAAAACACCATTCCCAGACACACTTTGAATGAAAGAACAGTTCCCTAAACAGCCTGTCCAGCAAAGCATCTCCTTACATACCCTCAGTGAGAAATTGATTTATGTTTGGAGGCACAAGGATCTATTCAAACTAGATACTATTTTTTATTTAACTCAGAAACGAAAGGAAATCATGGTGCAGTAGAATCAAACCCCCAATATACGTACTTCAATTTACAAGAATTTTGTACCACAGCTCCTAATGCTGAATTTAGAGAAACTGTCCAAAATATAAACTCTCTCCCAGAGAAACATGAGTTCTAGATTGCAATATCCACTCAAAGAGAACAGAAACATAGGAAATCTATTGTACCAAGTGAGTTTCCAACACTGCTGCTTAACACAAATTATTAAAAACACCCTGAAACACAAGAAAGAAAAAAAAATCACCCAAAAAACCCCAAACAAACAAAAAATCCCAAACCACAAATCAAAACCTTCCTAGTAACATCTCTGCAGTAAGATCTTCTGTAATTTTATATGGAAGACCACTTTTACTTGGTATTATACTTGGACAAGATGTGTCTAATATTTAAGATAGCTGAATTACTTAACTGAACATACCAAAAACATCAAAGATTTTAGCAAGACACAATGTAGCAGAACTCAGATATTTTTAAGTTATAAAAGGATGTGGTCTTGGAAAAGCAAAGAGTACCTGCTTCAACTACCTGTTCCAGATTTACCTTTAATGTATGTTGCACACCAGCTTAAACACAGCCTGGTGACTTTGCCTACACATTTCAGGATAATTATCTTCCCCACTATTACAAACTAGTGTAAAATATAACACATACAGAGGCTTAATATAGTCTTAATATGTATATTTTGTATTTTATCACATAAGGGACTATCACTTTCCAGAAAAACATCTTTATACTGGCTATAAGAGCAGACAGAATGATGGTTTTGTCATTAGGCATCAAACACTTGGCAGTACATCAATAATTCTCTTTAATTTGCTTTACCCTCAGAAGCTGGTGTGAGCTGTTGAGCCCTGCAGCGTGCTTCAATAATAGTGCATTAAATAGAAAGTATCTATGCCTGAGTAACCATTCTGAAAGCTGTTTTTGAGTGGCCAGAAATCAGCTATTTGGACTCCCTACAGAGTCTTGGCCTCAAAAAGAACCAAATCATTTGTAATGCAAATAACTCACCATCTCTAGAACACCATTCTAATAGCAAATTACTAGTAGTATGAGATCTACAGGCATAACAAACCACCAAAATATTGACATAAAACCTCTAGAGTTGCTAAAATATGTAAACACATACAAAAATATAAAGCTTGAGTAAAAAATCCCAAGCCACACAACAATCTTGACCAGCATTCAGCAAAATACTACAGTAGGCCCAACCTTGATAATACAGTAATATCTGCTTTCTTACTAAAAAGCTGCTGTTACACACATTAAAACCCAAGTTAAAATACCTAAAATTTTAGGACATGTCCAATAATTGTGTGCCATAAAATGTACTATTGTTTAAAACCCAGCAAATAAATACTAGAAACTAGGAATGACATACACAACTTTGTTATTTCAGTTCAAAAAGGCAATGTAAATTGCCTGTCATTAAAGGATTTTATTTTTAATTCTCACACTTTACATCTTCTGCAACAGCAGTCATGCTCATCTATTTAAATTAAGAACAAAATCAGTAAATACAGAGAACTAATGGTATTCCAGAAATAAAAATTAAAACTAAGACTCCTGGCTGCCTCCTACTACTTAGCCCAGGACAAGTACCCCCAGGAGAAGGATGACAATCTCCTGTAGCACCTCCTCCTCTTAGCTCTCTGCAACAAGCGCCAATTACCTTAATTCAAAGAGCATATGAGAGGATTCAGCAACAAACTTTCAAAGTGTTTCAAACACTTGGTGGGGGGCAAAAAAATGTTTTCTTAACTATAACTGCTAAGACAAGAACGCCTCATAGCTAAACACTGGGCATCCAGCAGCCCAGACTCTCTGAGTTATTCAAACAAGTGAAGCTACAGCAACCAAAGCAACGACTTCAACAGTTCATTTAAACCTCAACAATAAAATGCAACAAGCACAGGCTGATTTTACTGTGATCTTTAGTGAGAACTTTATAAAAAGTTTTGTTGTCATTATCTTGACATGAAAAGATGAGCCAATTTCCAGTGATGCTTGTTCTTACAAACTAACAGTTCTGTAAAGCCCAAATAGTATAATCAGTATTGATTAAACTGAACTTCTCTGTTAACACTCTTTGGGAATCACAAGATACTGTTAAGAAATTATTCCTAAAAATGCTGTTCTCCAAGAAGCATAAAACAACACAGCTGATCCAATAGTGTAATAAAAATTCTGGTACTATCCATTTGCCTTTCAATGTGCAGCAGATGTTCCTCACATTTTACTTATTAAGGGATTTAAAAGGAACTTTAGGGATTAGTACCAGCATAAAATAAGATTTTGCATATCATTTTCATGTATGTCTGGGCATAAGGAAAAAATCCAACCCAAACAGGCAACTGTTTGCTGGTATGTGTAACAACAGCAGAGCAAAGCTCTGATCCCTGCCTGGCTGTGTGAAAGGAAACTTACAGCCCCCACCATGACTCCAAGGTGGAAGGAAAATCTGATCAGAACATATTCCTCATGCCAACATAGGTAGGTTACACCTTCCTCCTCTTGGTTGTGAGAAGACCTGCATCATTTGTTGCACTAGGGCTTCTCTGACACCTCAGTGAGCCAATTCAATTTATAATCACAGCCCTTTTTTCCTCATTAAATGAGATAGGCTGAACTGATAAAAAAAAGGATGTTGATGGATGCAATGAGAAAGAAACATTGGAAATTGCCCTGACAAATTTGGAAGAAGAGGTATGCTGATGTAATAAAAGCAACCCTGGGCTAAATGATGGGCCAGCTACAGCTACACTTTGCATGGCTATTTAGCATATTTTTCAATACTATTACTAACTTGGTAGCAGGATAGCACAGAAAAACCTAAATCAGGATTTACTTACAATGCTGATCACAGTCTACTCTAGCAAACACCACTTGATTCTTATCTGGGTATTCTTCTTTGATTACATTAGAAGCTTCCTCAAAAATAGGATGCAGCATTTGGCTGAACCGGCACCTGTAAATAGAACACAAAATCATGACTTCAAAATATCACCTTGAAATATTTCAATTGATGACTACTGGAACATTTCAATCTTTGAATGGAAAAGAAAAAAAAGAAAAGAAAGAAAAGCCACTAGAAAAAATCATATCTACCTGTAATCACCCCAGTAACTGACTGGATAAAAATCAGTTCAAAAGTAACTTGAATGAATCACGTGCAGGAAAAAAAGTAATTCTGAAAGAATACATAGTTCAAGATATGCTCCCCAGCTTTATTTCCCTAGGAAACACCATTAATCAATTATAAGCCTTTAGGAAATATATTCTATTCAGAAAGTATGTTGTTCATTTTTTTCTACCTCAATTAACCCATAGAAAGTGATTTTAAAAATGTAGTAAAAGAAGTTCCCTAAATTGTTGAGATTGAAATATTCACCAACACCTTCAAGAAATATCACAGGTAATTTTCTACGGGTCAACAATACAAGTTATAAGTATTACTTATTATATTATTGCTCAGGTTTGGCAGAATTTGAGCAGACTGCCTTTACAGCAGTAAGAACAAAGACAGCCCTAAGGGTCCCTTCTTCCAGTAATGTCAGATTTTGAAGCAATTTCTCTCTTTTTGCCCACAGGAAAGGTGGTAGGATTGTAAAGATGCTTTAGTGGCTTTAGGGAGTTTAGGGTAACAGTAGTGCACAAGGCCATTACTAGTATGTCAGTAAAAATATTTTATATTCTGTCCTTCCAAACATATGGCAGATTTTTAAATTGGAGATGCATAATGGCACTGTAGAAATTGTGAGGATGAGACCTCAAGAAGTAGACTTGCAATAAACCAGCCTGCACTGAAACCCACCTTAAACATAACAGTGACAGCCTGGGGATGCAGTTGTGTCTGCAACAGCAAACATGTAAGTGAAGAGCAAGTCTTGCTCTCAAAATGCCAAGAGAGCTGAAGTCCACCTTCTGAAAAAACCTGACTGCATGCTACACATTCATGCTCCATGTATTTGTTACCATGTAAATGCCACAACGGCTTCTTGTCCCTCATTCTCCACCCTCAAAACAGAGAACTTCCATGAACAAAACTGATCTGTTCTCACTCAAAAGTCAGGTTACATCACAGACTGGCAGTGTGCTAGGTTGAGGGATTATTGCTGTATGCCTAAAAGTAATGATCATAATTAAGGCTGCAATGTTTTAAAACATAACCTATTATAACGTGAACCAAGCAAGCATAGACAGAAGGAGAAGCAATCGGGACATAAACCCAGGAAACAACTGGTTTGAAAGCAAGAGACTACTGTATTTTCAATTAGAAAACTATAGCAAAACATGACAGTTTTCAAAAGACAGAAACTTAAATATGAAAAAAAAAAAACAACTTGAATAACTTACCAATCAGCATAAAAATTAACTAAAGCAACATCTGCATTGTCTGAGAAGAAAGAAAAAGAAAAAGCCCAATGTCACATTGTGAGGCAAACTTCTCAGTTCTTTTATCTGAGATTATAAAAGTATGTGCAAAAAAACTACAAAAGCAAATATTTCTAGATAATTAAGCATAAAGCTTAGTCTGATTGCTAGAAAACTGCTGGGGTAAATCTTATCTGAAATATAATCTATAACAAATGAGAAAGAGATGAAAGAGGCCTTCAGTCAAGTGTTCTATTGACTTGATTGATATATGTAAGACAAAAAATGTAAATACTTAAGGCATTAAGACACACAAGAAGTAATTAAGTGACACATGCAGTAAAAATTATTTCTGGATGTAAAATTAAGGCACTCACATCCAGAAATTGAACTCTAGTAGCTCTTAAGCACTAGCTCTATTATTCATAAATGTTAAAAACTAGTTAAAAGCTGAAATCCTAACTATTTGGGGTAGAAGACTGATGAACAGTCAAGATGAAGACTGATCAACAGACAGTTGCCTGTCTGTGCAACTTGCTCTGGTTTGTCCTTACTTGTCTTATTTAACCTGGATATTATGGCAAAAGGTAGCAAAGAAATTTTCAGTCCCCAAAGATAGCAAAGTGCTAAAGAACACTAAAAAAGTGCAGTACTACAGGGATACATATAATGAGGTAATGAAATAATGTTCTTATGCATTTCTTTTCACATATAAAAAAAATGAAAAAAAGATAAATTTCCTGACCAAAAATAAAGTATGATCTTTACAGAATATAATAACCAACCATGCTTTAAAATAACTTTTAGTAGTAGTACTGACCTAGACACTGAAAAAAAAATGAAATACATACTCAAACTACAGAATATCAGCCACAGCTTTATAAAGCAGAAATGCTGACAAAGCAAAAACTTGACAAAGTAACAGAGCAGTTACATGTGAAGACAAGGATGCTGAAAGCCTGGAAAAGACAACATGCTGATAAAGACAACTCTTGAGTAGGCTGGAGAACACCACAGTTTGATTACAACTATGGTGTTAAGATTTTTATTATCAGCAAGGGATGCAGGTGAATAGGTAAATAAAAAGCACTGAAAAGTTTAGGGTTACCTCCACCGCATGAAATATTTCTTGAAAGTAACGGGATCAATTTTAAAAGCACTTACACTTAGCATATATTCACTTCTGTGAATTACATTGTATAAAATAATTTTGTATTTTCCACTGCAGAAAAGGTATTTACAAACAGCTCTCATATCACAAAGCAGTCCCACAACATAAGGCAGATTCTAGTCCAGACCATGTTAAAGATTTTTTACCCTGGATATATTTGAAAAAATGTAATAACTTTTCCCTGCAAAGACAACCAGAAGTTGCTTACTTCTCAGAGGGAAAGGTTTCAGACAAGAAACACATATCTGCTTAATTAAAAAATTTCCATTCTGTGAGCCACCAGAATCAGGACAATGCTTAACCTGAGAAAAGGCAGAGGTGAACAAGCAAGATACTTAAGGCCCATTACCATGGGTTTCACTTGCTGCTATTTTTTGGGGGGAACTTTTAAAATGTCCTCTAGACTAGTTTTTGTTATGCCATCAAGCATTCCCTTCTGCAAACAATATAACAGTTATTTTCTTAAGACACTTCAAATTCTCATTGCAATACATTAGTTCAGACAGCTAATTTCAACCACGGGCATTTAATATTTCTAAGCTGATTGCAATTCATATATTCAAAGCTAGGGTATGAATATTCATTTAATATCACTGCAATATTCACACAGATAAGTAACTGCAGACACACAAAGAAAAAAATTATTCGAAGTACTCACTTAAAATGTCATCTATATTTCCACTATCTAGACTTGTTATTTCACTTCTTGCTGGATTAAAAAGCCAAGACACCTAAAAAGAGAAAGTAAATCAGTAAGGTATGTTTCAGCAGTAAAGTAGTAACTTATGTGTGATTTTTAAGTGTTGCAGTTCAAAAGCTGGAGAAGAACAGTAAAAAAACTATAATTCAGTCAATGCATTTCAGATGACTGCATTACTACAAATATACAAATAAACTACAGATATAACATACTTTCACATTTAAAGCAATATTAGTTATTTTAATACAATTCTCTATTATGTAGCCAGAAATGTTACAGGTAAATTTTGCACCACTTATATTCATAACTTCACTCTGAAGAAAGAAATTAAACCCCATTTCAGCAGCCTCACACAGGTGGGCATGTAGGTTTTACCCAGAGACAAGTAACTCCTTCTGTCACTTACAGGACTTGTCTGACTAAAAAGTTTCTCATTAAGTAAAGTCTCAATTGCCTGCATTTTTATTGCTGTTCTAGGAAACAATTTCAATACATCTAACTCAACCAGCTACAGTCTTTTATCTCCTTCTGTATTTCCACTTGACACTGCTTCAGTCCCAGCATACAATAGGCTTATCAGACTATAAAAACCAAGACACCACATCAGCCAAATCAGTCAATTACAAAGCAACATTTATATTACTCCTAAAGCAACTCTCATAGCAATACACAGTTTTATGGATGGACACTCTCATTTTCAATGCAAGTGGCCCAGATCTTTTTTTCTAAAATACAGTGGAAGAAATAGGAGATAGAGTTCTATCCCAGGTGAGAGAGGCATCAGTGAATGACAATTTATTTTGCTTTGAGAGAGACAAGCATGCAAACTTTTGATTAGGATAATATAGATTCTTGTCTGGGACATTAATGTTTCCATCCTGAGCAAGCCAGTCAGAAAGTCATCACTTCTCTAAGCACAGTCAGGGCTTGGACCAGATGCTCTGCTGTGATGCCTTCATGTTTTCAGTTATGTATGGTTCCTCAGCTGACAGAGGTAACAGGAAAGGAAAAGGAAGGTTTTTGGAAGAGAACTGAGAGGAATGCACAGGTTGAGGAGTTGGGCAGAGACCAGAGACTCACAGAGACACCCAGCACTGAGATGCGGCAGCACACAACATAAATGCTATCGATGTTCCCAGAGACTTATTTACCCCTTGAGGTGCAAAGAAAATCTGTCTATGGCTCAAGAGGCACCAAGGAAAAACACAGCTAAAAGCATAAAGACCACCCAAAAAAACCCACATAGAGCTGCTGTATAGCAGGAACCAGTGATACAAGGTTCTCTGCATTTATGGAAGAGTCTGAGACCTATCCTGAACCCATAGTAGGACCATGACTACAAAGAACAAGCCTCCAGGATATACCTGCCTTTGACACTCTTTACAATTTACCAAAAAACTCATTTAATGTCACACACCAAATTTCCTAACATTTATTACAAGTGTATATGAAATATTTGATTGGAAAAAAATCACCAAAATGGATGCCTGCTTTCCTTAAGATCAGCTTCAAAAATGGTAGGAAATTTCTGCAGTGAGACACTTAACAGCTCTAAAACTATCACTGTAAATCGCACACAGGTAAGATTTGCAGCAATCAATAATTTTCAATTCCTTCTGATTTGTGGATCACCAATCACAAAGATTACTAATGTGGATCACTAATCACTTCCCAGTGAAGACAGTGATCCTTTCACATCTCCCATATGGAGGCCCTTGGGTGGCATCCTTACACTACAGGCTGAAAACACACTAGCTGTTAGAACACAAAATATGTACCAGTGCTCCTCTCTTGACAGCTGAACAAGACACCATTCTTAAAAGCAAATCTAAGATCTGTGGTGGAGTTTGCAGAGTCTTCCTGTGGCACTTCAACTGCTTGAGACAAGTGTCTGAACTGTGGCTCTAAGATGACTGGAGAGAAACAAACCTAGTGGTTGAGCTGTGAGGTCCAGAGATTAAACAGGCAGCGTAACAACACAGTCTGCCAAAAAATTATTAAATTATTTAAATTATATTAAATTATTTAAAAATTATTAAATTATTAAGCAAGCTATGCAATGCATGGGTTCCAGCAGGCCAGTGTTCAGGGAGCTCCTCTGAAGATGCTGGCATTGCTGACTAGTAAGCAGCAAGAAGGTAGGACTCTGCTTTTGGAGTGAGAAGCTACCGTACGGACCCGGATCCACACGGGCCAAATTATACCCAGAGAAGTAACAGCTGATGGCAACCATTAGTGCAGACACCTCCCCATCACCCCCTGGGTGGTGCATGGCATGACAGCTTCCATGGTGCTGCTGGGGGGAGGTTCTGGTAGTAGAAGTTATGTTTGTAGTAAGTAATGGGGTCAGGTCAGGGTGTGCTGGCACAGGTCTTGTTTGTATGTGCAGGCTGCTTTGTTGCAAATGTTAGGTTTGACCTAACTTGAGTACAATTGAAGCAGTAGCTACAATTAACAATAACAGTTGGAATATTGCTCTAGACAATAATGGATAGCGTATTTCAACAATAATTTTCTTGGCCATCATCTGATCCTACCGCAGGTGACTTTGCAAATTCAATGTTCTAAGGCATTAGGTGCCTTGCAAAGCTTCAAGAACCTCTGATAACCCTGAAGACCACAGGGTTACTTAACCTGCTTGTAATCTTGGACAAGGTTTGTTTACAGACAAAATCCACACAAGCCTCTAGAAAGCAGGAACTTTTCAGCTGCTGCACACAAGCTCTGCATCACCATTCACACTCGAAAAGAATTTCCACAGTAGGTCTCGGTGTAACTATTTTCACAGCAGCTCAGCAGTAGCAGTTCATATTGTCTAAACAAACCAAATGGTAAGATAACAATTTCTTAAATCCTCCCAGCTTTTTCTAGTATGACTTTCCAGCAGCAAGACAAATCTTATCTAATAGGATAAGTTACAAATAAACATAACATAGATAAGTGTATTATTTGCAGTTGAGAAATATTCTCTGCTACTTAGCAGATATACTTCAATGGATCAGGAACTGTAGTCATTTGTAGATTGCCACAATACACTTAAAATACATTTAACTTGCAATGCAAATATTTTTTAACTGCACCATGAACACACAGGACTTACTAACCAATGAGACCCTCTTCTAGACTGTGCTATATGCAGAAAAAAGGAATCAGAACTAATACTTCTTTATAGCACAAATCAATTTCGTGACTGCTTTCTTTACTCTTACTGTGGCAATGTGGTACAAGCTGCCACATTAACACCAAAACAAATATTCCAAACATCTTCATGCATTGAAGGTGAAAAACAAATTAACCATATACCCTATTGTCCCTTTATATTACAGTAGTGGAAAAATACTGAGACTAAGAACACCTTTTCCCAGAAGTTCCACAAAATCTGAGATAATTCTGTTTTGTCAAATATATTCATAATCATGTTCTCAAACATTTTGTACTGACTAAATAATTGTGGGTGCCAAACTTTTAATAATAAGTAGACAGACTCAGGGAAAAAAAGCATTCCTTGAAGAAATTCCTTGAAGAAATGTCAATAAATATGCAAGACTCTCTCCAGCTGAAGCTTTCATTAAGGTGTAATGCCTGTAAGGAAGAAAACACCTCCTTTTGACCCAGTAATCTTGCTGTCCCATGGGATACAAGAGGGTTTATGATATTACTAGTATTAATATTTATTAATATTTATCATGAAAGAATACGAATTCGTATCTAAATTTCTAAAAAGCTACACTGTTTTGAGAATATTTTCTGACCATTTTTGATGCCTGTGCTTGATACCCATGAGCAGAAAACAAGACATTTCTGAGGAAATAATTTCTGAATATCAGCTACACACTTTATAACAGGTATTGAACATAAGTTATGAAAAACATACTGGCTAAGAAAAGTATTCCGAATTTTTTGCTTTTAAATGCAAACGTTACGTTCCACTGGCTCACAGCAGGACATATGGATGATGGTTTATATTTGTAACTGAAGTAAAAAAAAAAATTTCAAACTGGCATCACAAGATAGCTACAAACTCATTGAAGAAAGCATCTTGAAAAAATAATTCAAAAGGAAAACTGGTCACTTAAGTGCACCTGAAAACAACTCAGGTTTCTATATTTATATTGAATAAAATTAAGTACTTTTTATATTTCTATTCTTTAAACACTCAAACTGAAAATCTGAAGGTAAAACTAAGTAGCTATGAAATAAAAAGATAAAAAAATTAAAAAGAGTAGAATATAATACATTAAATACTTCGGTGAAGCTGCTCAAGATAGATTAGGATGTTTATAATCTACTCACAGCCATTTAACACTACAGAAAAATGACAAAACAAATGTAGACTGAAACAAGTGAATGCAGAAAGCTTTACACACTTACAGAATACATTGCTGGGGGAAAAATCAGGAACTGAAAACTGAACAATGTGTTCACAAAGACAAAATTTAGCTCATATGGCGGGAGGGAAGAAGAGATGACATACACTTTTACTGTTCCAGTCCTCAGAAATACTCTCAAATAAAGCAGGAACATCATGGCTCAGGTTCCTGGGAGCTTCTAAAGATAACAGTGGTCATGCTTTTACTGGGAAATTTAATTAGTAACAGAAATCTTGGTGTCTCTGACCAAGATTTGGTCCTCACTTGAGGACCAAATGGACTTAGCCAATGGCTTAGGGAGCTAGTACCAGTCACTTCTGAGGAGTAACTATGTATTAGCTGAGATTTATTCTGATTGTTTCCAATGAAAGACCTCAAACACTGCTGGAAAGTCACTATGATCCTCCCAAACACGCCATGCAATGCCACACAAGTATCCTTACACAAAACAAAATGCCTGGACAGAACCTATTCAACTCATACCCAACACTGAACGTCTGCCAGGTTTCACTTCACTTTCCCAAAGAGGAAATAAAAGCACATTCAGTTTCAAATCACCTTCTGCTGACAGTATTGCTGTTCAATTGCCATTCCACACATCCAATTAATAAATCCTGCTAGTTATTCAAGAAATTTAGGTCAACCTTTAATCAACATTTTACCAGCACCAGTTAGTGCTGTTAGTTCTTTAATTGCTAACTGGAAAGGAGAGACAGACCTATAGGTTTAATGGTATTTCTTTTTCAAGTTCATTATACTTTACATGCCACTTTCTTGCAGAAGATTATAACAGTTAAATGTGCAAAACCTTAAAATTGCAAGAAAAGGAAAAAAGGACTCAGGTCTGTTGCATTGTAGTTCTTTGTGCCTTTATTTTTTAATGCACATAATGAAACAGAGGTCCTCATTTCCAAAGCAAACTATCTGTAGAATAAACAAAATGTATTCATGGAGCATTATGATTTCTAATTAGTACTACACCTGCAAGGCAATCAACAAGAACAGCCTTCATTTTCACTTGCTAAACTTTTCATTTACCTTTTCCTCCTGCTGGGAAATCCTAAAGGCATACACTTAAACCATCTTTCTCCTCTAACACAAAATCACTTTACATTTGGCAACCAGGTCTAGCCCACGCCTAATCCAGACTACACGTTGAAGTTACTACCTGAGGTCCAAGGCCCCCAGGACCCTGCTCCTGACTGTCAGTCCCCCAGTACCTCTTTTTTTATGCATGCTGCTGATCTGCTGCTGCTCTGAGGTCTGCATTAAACTCCTGGACAACAGGAAGCAGACGGGTTTACAGCCTGCTGTAGGATGATACAAATTGAAAGCAATCCCAGAAGACAGCAATGCCAAAGCTGGCTAGACATTGTAAGAACCCCTGAATTTTGGCTTCAGAACCATCAATCAGGAACATCTTGCTGGCAGCATTCCCAGAAGCCCCATAATGAACCACAAAGTTCAGAGGAGAGAGAGGTAATAGTAAATAGAGAATGCTGAGGGAAAATAAAAAAAGAACATTATTCACCCTCTCAGTGAGAGCAGTTCAACTCTTAGTTGTCACCACTTGATTTCAGACTGTGCCCAAACGTTTTCATAACTTAGACTGACTGCTGCCATCCCTGATGAATATGTAGGGTTTTTATTGGTAATGTAAGCTGCTTTCGTTATACGACTATGAGACAAAGATCTGTTAGTTCAAAACATTAACTAACAATCCCTTCTCAATTACGTTTAAGTTTTCAGAGCAATTTGTAAATGGGTAACAAAAAAATCATTTTCTTATAATTTTTCACTTAAGAGCCGTATCTTAAATTTAGTCAGGAAAATTTAAAATGCTCAAAAGAAGCTACTTAAAAGAGATTTATAGATTGCAGTTACTAATTTTCAGGAGAACAGAGAAAAAAAATCTAACTAAAGAGAAATATGGATAATATATAATTAGAAAAGCAAACTTACTTCACAGCCTTTATAGACAGTTCACTTTTATGCTGTTTTAGCCAAACAGTGCTGTAACTGCACAGAACTAAGTAGAGACCACCATATGAAAAAGAAGTCACACAATTTTTTGTCTTCCACATACCTTGTTGTCTGCTCCCACTTTAAGTGTGTGGAAGGAATATTTGGTGTAGGTGCATATCTTCTTAACACTGAAAAACTTATTTTCTAATTAAAACACTGGGAACAGAGAAATTCACAATTTATAACACTATATTTGAAAATCCAAATTATATTGATTTGACATGCCAAATTAGGAAAAAGAACTCACAGCTAATGGTTCCTAAAACTGAACTTTAAACACAAGCGAAGAAATTGAAGGATTGTCCTGTTTGATTAGGAATGGTTCACAGCTGCAGAGATCAATGGCCTCAATGCCCTGACACCACGGCACCAAGGATTTCCAGAAAAATGTATCGGTTAACCTCTCAACAGTTTGCGAACTATCATTAGAAGACACAAGACGTTAATTCAAAAAGACAGTTGCAGAGATCATAATTAAACATCACTACCACAACATGCAGTCCAATGCATTGCATTTTTTTCCACAAAGCTATTAGTAGCAGAACCATGCACCCAAACACAATTCTGAAGGTTAAGTCTCGGGGCACAAACCTATGGATAATGGTCTTTTATAGAAATGTTTAAGCAAGGGCTCAAAAATATGACACGAGGTGTGTCTAAAAAAATGTCACAGAGATAAGACCTGTAATTTATTTCCACTTGAATTATTTGTAACATTCAGTTATTTCTCTTGGCCTTTAGGGAAAAGAGCAATCTCCAGTCAGGGTTATGATCCACTGATTTTCTTGCCTTATACATCCACCCAGAAAGAACATAGTCCATAGACCTTCAAAAGATGTAAACAGATGTCTGAACATCTGTATTAATTTGTGAATAATATTCAGAGTGCTCCACATCTTCACAACTTGGTAGGAATCTACCTTAAAGCCTGTTTCACAGACTTAAAGCTACAAATTAAGCTCCCCAAGAAAATACTGAATACTCTGAATCTTTAAATATTTTATTTATCAAGCTGCTTCTCTTAAACAAGCAGCTAGAATTACGCTGAAAAAGAAAGGTCACATTTGTGCAGCTTTTTAGGAAAAAGCACCTCACGTTCTTATAACTCTTGCTTTTCCATTTTGCCAACTGCTCTGATAATTTGGCAACAACACAAAGATACATTTTCAAGAAGGAAAAACACACATAAAATACAAATGTAATCTCCAAAATGATTAGCTCAAATTAAGCAGCTGTTGCTGTGTATGAAAGCCAGCACCCTCAAGGTCCTCAACTTGTTAAAGCATGACCCAGCAATATGAAATAAAGGGCAGCTCGGTCTTGTCAAGACTTTGGTAAGGCTGGCAGAGCAGAATAGTTTGCTGCCCCTTTTCACTATGGCAAGGAAAAAGGGCCTGTTGTCTATTTTGGTCACTGATATTAAATGTAAAACCCACTACCAAAAAATTTGTTGTAGACAGTTTAAACCTTGGAGACTGTGTACTTTTAACTCCATTCCTCATTACAGAAAGCAACACACTACCCTGTTATTCATTATAATCTACAGGCTTTCCTGTGCCCTTTATTGTAGTTTTTACACAGGGCCATTGCAGAACAAGAAATTAGCTTTAATTTTTTAAAAAATAATACAAATGTATTTATGTTTTGTTCGTTCTTGGACTGGTGATGAAAATGCATATTAAAATGAAACAAAAACTTTTATGTCTTTCTGTGGGAAGAGTGGCCACAGAATTCAGAATCTCTCCTTTAAAGCATAATCTTAGAGGAAGAAACCAAAAGTAGATGTAGTGTTTCCATAAGAAACTGTATTTCTTATGTCACATGAATGTTTGCTACCTTGGAATAATTTGAAAGATTGAACATATTAGTGGATAACTGAATTTTCTATCCTTGCTGCCTACACACATTCTACTGCTTTAAAAATAAACACAATTGCTATTTTGACAACTTTTACTACATATTAAGTTTATTCTCCAATAAGACAAAACCAACATTGTTTAAAGCAAAATTATCAACTTCAACACCTACTCACTTCTAGCTGCTTAGCTTTTTATTAATTACACAGTCTAGTTGCAATACTGAATGCATTTTTACCCTTCTTCTCCAAAACATCAAGTTCTCCAGATCTTTGCCTTATAAAGAAAGGAGGGAACTTTAAGCAAAGCCGAACCTGTTCAGTTTTACCTTTCAGCTGGAACTTGTTTTAAGAGTGGGTATGAACTACTGAAACCAACTGCTCAAATGCCAATATAATATGACTACCATAAACACACAGCAACTAGCCCTCCATGAGAAAAATACCCACGCTGGACCAACACTGCTCTAAACTATGCAGCTGAGGCACTGGGTCAAGAGGGAAAAAAAGATAGTAAAAGCAACAAATAGACAAAATACTTAATGAAAAACACAGATGGGTCATTCTCCTCATCTAGTCCATCCAAAGGGATGCAAAACATACTGGCTTAACTTGCAGTCTAAAGAGAACATAAGGGAAGACAAGTGGACAAGCCAGTCTCTGATAACACTGTTTAAATTGTACCATTTACCTTAGTGCAGCTCCTTGTTTGTACTTCCGAATAACAAAATCCTTCTGACAGCACAAAATCACAACCATTGTGATTCAGCTCATCCTTATTTGATGCTGAAGGCGATGATGGTTAGAACTAAACAAGGGAGTGGAGCAGCAAACATACATACTGATTCTGTGATTCTTTGATTCTGTGGCAGTTAGCAGTTCAAGTTAAATTCCAACCCTCTTCCACTTTTGCTATTACACAGTCATGTTATGCTCTGCAATCTCCACCACAACATGAACCCACATGTAACCACCCCATAGACTAACCTCAGATCTAGAGCTTTCAGCACTAATACTTCCAGTATCGCTACGACTCTCCTTGTGCTACAGATTTTGTTTTTCCTGCAGCACGACTGAGATGCCACTTTTCCTCAAATTCCCTGCTAATACTGCAGCAAGAGGCTAAGGTTTTGTTTGTACAACTATCAAAACACAGCTACAGTAATTTGTGATGCAGCCATTCCTAGTGTATGAAGTGTTTGCCCACTCATTAAAACCACTGAGATTCAGTCCCGTGTTGTTGCTCCTCCCTCTTTTTCTGAGAAATCAAAATGAGGAACACCTCAGAATTTCAAAATTACAAGCTTTCTAAAATGCAGTGGCATTTTGATGCTCTCTGTTTATCATTCCCTTAACATCAGAACTCTGAACTTTAGAATAAATCCACTTAAAACATGATCTAAACTTACACTACTTTGGTTATTTTATTTTCTTCATTCAGGCATAATTGTGATGCACACTCCACAAACTTCCACTCTACACATGCAAACTGCCAATCATAGCGTATTAAAGCTCTTGGGACATCCATTAGCTTGTCTCTAGCAAACAATTTTTAGGCTAGCATTTATTATTTGCTACCTTAAAATGACATATGAGTGGATAAGGGATAAGATCTTTCCAAATAAGCAGTGATTCTGTGTAATAGAAATACTACTCCACAGCTGCATTCTAATTGACAAGTTGGCGTTGGAAAAATCTCCCAATTCAAATGAGGAGGTTAAAAAAAAAAAAGATACCTTTTTACAAATTAATCCATTGGCTTATCTTCCAGACAACAGCACTAATTAAAGCAATGCTACCTGAACCTGAAGATAAAAATTCACCTTTGGGACAACAGCTGCATGTACCTTGAAGAATGAGAGCCTAATTTCAGTCTGCATAAGACCTATTTTCTTTCTTTCTTTTCTGCCCTAAACAGCTGCTAAGGTCCTGCACACATGCAGTCAATTTATCCTGGATAACTCTGGACAGCAGAAGAAATAACGCAGATGACCGGACACATGCCACAGATATTTTGAAATGCACAAAAGAAAATCATACAGAGATTGGTCTACTTCTCTTCAAGGAATATTAAACCTGCCAGCTTCAAGCTGACTCCCACAAAAAGATCCAAGCAACTATTCCAGACCAGTCCTAAAAATAGTATGAACACACTAACACAAGCAGTGCTTGAACTGGGAGCAAGATTTGGGCACCCTGGCTCTGCAGTCCACAGCTTCATGTAGCAATTTTACTGCTCTCAGCATGGAAGTCTGCTGCAACCAAAACTGTTACCAAAATCCTCAGTGAGGTATCACAGCTATTTATTGGCTTATTTAAAAATACTTATTATCTATATAACACCAATTATATGCAGACATTTGCATAGGTTTAGCAAATTCTGCTGGCCTATGTTGACAGAAAAAAATTCTAAAAAGGCCTCTCCCCCTTCAATTATACCTTTTTAACCAAAGCAGATTTAAATGCCATTCAAAGGTAATTCCTGAGAGGCCCGAACACTCGCTGAGCTCCCTTCACTAATTAACGGATCATTAGTAGGAAAGAACCCCTAATTGTTCACCCCCTGCACTACATACTGTCTTAATTACCTTTGTGAAGCAACCAATTTGTCTTTCAGTTATTGTGTCCAAAATCCCAAGTGAATTGACTCAACAGGGAGAAGGGAAAAAAAAAAAGGAAAAAAGTTGTTTCATAGTTTCATGCACACGTTTATGAAAATTCATAATTTGTATGACTGGCAAAGAATCTAGGAGCTAAGTGTTTCTAGCAAGAGTTAAGAAAGGGGATTTCAGTAAATTATGAGAGTCAAAAGTGATAGACTGACTAAAGGAACAAAAAGCTTTTCCTGGGATTACAAATATGGATATATCACTGAAAAGCTTTTCCTTTGTGCAGCTTTTGAGAAAGTTAATTATATCATCACTTCATAATCACGACAGCTATGGGAAACAGCAAAACACTATCACAGCTGTTGTTTGCTTTTTCCAGACCATTGGAACAGCCACCTATTCCTTGCCTTTCAAAATACTTCCTTGCAGAGTTCCTAATGAACAAGTTCTCTCTGTGTTTATGCCCAATTGCCACACGAATCCAGTTGGAGACAAAATATAAGCTTTACTGCCAGTTATTTTACAACAGAGATTAGACTGCTCTTCTTCTCTCATTTTCATAAATCTATGAAAATAAAACCCAAAAAACCCTTGCAGACTTTTTTTTTTTTTTTGGATGCACCTCAATGAAACACACAAGAAACAGGCAAGAATCACTGATGCCAAACAAGACAGAAGACAGGCTGGCTGCAAAAAAACATGCCAAGGAACCAGGTCATTTACTATGTATGCTCTGCTCAGGTTCCTGTTTCCTGAATATAATTTAGAATACAAAGTTTCAGTTACTGAAGAAATCTAAGCCACAGATAAGTATCTCACTTTGAAACAATGTAGCAAGCAATAGACCTGAAATCTCTCTGTGAATTAATATATCCTTTATTTTGGTCCCAAAGTGAAGCAGCTGGGAGATTCCAGCACATAAATGTGGAAACTTACATCTTCCAGGAAACAAGACTTTGGACCTCCTGTGTTTCACTTCATTGCCACTGCTAATGCAACTTTTACATATATGACTGGGGCTCACACTAAATCCCATCTATAATCTACTAGGATATTTATTTCTTACCTAAAAATATATACCTCACAGGACCATTGAATGAAGTGACAAGACCTGAAGGCACTTGAGTCTTAATTCAGTTCACTCACAAAACATGGCTTGGAAAGCCAAAAGGGCCCACTAGAGCCTGCTGACCTTCAAGAAGAACCTCTTCAAAGCTCAAAACCAACCCACTACACTGGGCAGAAAGTCAGTATGGCAGAAGACTTGCACGGGTTAACACAGAATTTCTGGATGAGTTATTTAAAAAAAAAAAAAAAAAAAAAAGAGGGAGCAGACAGAAGGTAGAGGTAAAGAAAAACACTTGGTAGGAAGAGAGAAACACTGCTTGAGCTGGCAGCAGTCCAAGCTCAGCTGGAGTTGAGAGAGGGATGTTAAAGTAAGCTGGCAACAAAAGGAAGAGAGGAAGAGTAAGAAAATGTAGGCCTGCTGCTCAGCTAGCAGGGGACATAGAGACAAACTACACAGAAAAGGCTTAGACACTCAACGTTGTCTTAGGCTGATTTTATACTGATGAGGTTTGAGCCCATAGCACAGTTCCAGGGAAAAGAAGTATTACTCACATGAGTAGAAGACCAAGTTAGAAACCTCTTCAGCAACTGGGGTGTATACAGAGCCACAGAACCAGACCAGATGTTTTTTTTCTTTGGGTCACCAGGAGAATTATGGAAACAAATTTCCTTTCCAGAAGCCACGTCCATCCAGCATATATTTGGAATAAGTAAATCAATCTGTTTTCTGTGGCGAGACATTTAGCTCTGTAAACAAGGAAAGAGTACTGGACGTTGTTTGCCTTGACTTTAGCAAGCTTCTAACACAGCACCTCATAGGATCCTTAGACCTAAACTGTTGATGCATGCACTGAATAAGTGAACTATGAAGTGAGTGACACAGCAGCTGAACTGCTGAGCTCAAAGGGCTGTAACCAAAGACACCATGTCCCAGTGGCCTCTAAAGAAGTTTCTCCAGACCAACACTGGGTTCAAGATTTGTCTGTAGTAATGGCCAGGAAGATGCAATAGAGTGCCTCCTCAGCAACTCCCCGAGGATACAGGAACTGGGTGAAGTGCTTTATAAACTAGAGGGAATATCTGCTATTCAGAGATACCTCAAATGGCTGGAGAAGTGGCCTGACAGAAACCTTGCAAAGTTCCACAAAGGCAAAGTCCTGTATCTCTGTTGGAATAACAGGCTGGGAGCCAACCAGATGGAAAACAGCTTTGCAGAAAAGGTCTTGGGGAGCAAGTTGAACAGGAGTCAGCAGCATGACCTTGCAGCAGAGACAAGCACAAAGTGGGCTGTGTTAGCAAAAGTGTAGCCAGAAGACCATGGGAAGTGATTCTTTCCTTTCATTTGGCACTTGGTGTGAGCACATCTGGAGGATTCTGCCCGGCTTTGGGACCACCTGTACAAGACATTAACACATGAAAGTGAAGTCCAGCAGATGGCTATGAAGGTGAGTAGTGACTGGAGATCAAGGAGAGGCTGAGACAGCTGCATTTGTTTACCCTTAAAGAAAAGTTACTACTGCTGCTACCGGCAACCTAATCAGAGGTTATAGAGAAGGCAGAGCCAGACTCTTCCCAAAGATGCAGTGATCAGACAAGAGACAATGTACACAATCCACACTTTCAGACTGACTTTTCAAAGAAAACTTGCAACAAAGTTTTGATTCAACACCAAAACAGGTGACCAGAGAAGTTGCAGAACCTCCGTCCTTGGAGTTATATAAGACAACTGGAAAAAAAACCTGAGCAATTCCATCCAAGTTAGTCTTGCACTGTGCAAGGAGTCATACCAGATGACTTTAAGAAGTTGCTTAAAATTTAAATGATCAAACTTCCAATGGCAATCAAAAAACCAGAAATTTACAACTTGATCCTATCAGGTAAACACAGTGAGACTTTCAATACGCCTCTCCACCAAAGCTGTCTTGCTAAAGCCAGACAGAGGTCAAGAAACAATGGAGGGAAGAAACCTAGAACGTTTACCATAATAACAACAGATGAAAAGGAGATTTACTCTGTTCAGATGATAAGGAGATTTACTGTGTTCAGCAGAAACCTTGTGCTGCATATATGATTACCAGTTATTTGCTGAAAGTATGCCCAGAGCACCTGCCTTTAGGTAACCACGCACGATGTTCTGGCCTCGATGCTTTCACCATTCCAACCACTGTATGGTTTAAGGCACAGAGCACTGCACTTTGCATTTTGCTTAGTGCCACTGTAGAGGACAACATTTATGTCCTATCAGCCACCCACAGAGCTGATCTTGTGGATCACTACCATTAAAGGTCTATGTGCATGCATGTGAAGGAGCTTCAAGCTTTTGGTTCACTCACTTGCTTCACTAGAAGAAGCTCCAAGTCACAAGTGCTTATCTGGAAGACACAGTACTGGAACTTTGCACACGTTTTAATGGCATGAATGATGTCATTAATAATGAATGGTTCTTAGCTATAAAGGGTGTCTCTTCAGGGTAGTTGGTTTCTCAGTAGTAGCATATATAAAAATAGGAAAAATTACAGAATTCTTTTCCAATATGCCTTGTTGCTTTTTGTAAGGCACTTTTACCAAAGCATGATTAAATGTGGAAACAGTGCTACAGCTGGTTTGGAAAAACACAGCATCCTCAACCAGTAGTGAAAAAACCATTCTGAGTTAGTGTTATAGTATAGCAATAATTTTGCAGAATAACTCTTAACGATGTAAAAAGAAATGCCTGAGAAACAGTGAATTTGAAAATAAAATTAAAGCTATTCAAACTTCTAAAATCTTATCTGTGAACTTTTTTTTATTTAGACTATATATGAGCACTTGACATTATTAACGGTTTTGGAAAAGAAAATTGCATATGTTTCTACCAATGGTTAGGATGCTCCTGATGAAGGAAGACATGTCAGGGAGAAAAGAAGGGTAAAGGCAGAACTCTCAAAAGGAAATTTGATCTCACTTCTTTTCTTAATTCTCTATAACACACTTCTCCTCTACTTCTCTGGGAGCTTTCTCCAGTTTGGAGTTTTGGAAGAAAATATTCCTTAGGCTCTGATCTCTACACCCTGTATTGCTTCTGCTTATGTCCCCAAATGTTCCTGTGTTTCCTCCTCTAGACCACCAGAGAACTCACTCTCAAATGGGATGGGGGGAATAATGAACAAGTTATTGCTAATGCATCCAAACCCACTTAAGGCGTTATTAAAGCACTTGTTTTAGAATTATCTCTAGACTCTCCTGAAGAGGTGTGAAGGAGGTCTGGTATAAAATTTACAGCATATTTGTACACTTGCCTTATGCATGAGACAATTCCCTCCCCTTAAGCAAACAAAGTATCTGTGAGGCTTTACAAAAGAGTCTGCAGGGTGAAAAATTGGTTCTCCTGAATAGCAGCATATAATCCTAAAGTCTTTCTAGAATGTTGTAACTCTGCTTTCTTGAGAAAGCAATATAAGGACCAGTCTCTTGGTTAAGAAACCTGTCCTGCCAAAAAATGCCACAAAAAACCCCAACCAAACAAAAACCAAAGCAGATTACGGAGGCAAACAGTAAGGCTATCAAAAGAAAAAGCAAGGAGTGTGTCATCACAGCCACCAGCAACAGAATCTCTGAGATCTTAGTGTCAATAACTCAGTTATACGTTTTTCCAGCATTGTTCAAGTCTTCTGTTCCAAGAAACAGTTCAGTTTCTTCTCTCTTCCCTCCTGAGCACTCCAAACAGGAAACTTGCCCATCATATGGCATAGCACAAAGAAAACAAGTTGTCTTCACAAGAATTCAAGACTCCTCTGCTTCCCCTCTCCAAAGGGGAATGTTCCTCAGTTGCCTACTATTTCATTTAGAAACCATGGCAGATGATGGACAACTCAGAAGTCCTGTGCTACTCTTGAAGGGAACCCATTTCATTGTATAGGGCTCAGTGGTCTAAATGCTGCCTGTAATTACAATTTCTGACTCATGCTCATATTCAGAATATAGTATTTTGAGCAGCAGCCTCAATTACAAAATCAGTTTTCTAATACAAATGCAGAGAGAGGCAAATGCACAGATATATGCTCTAGACATAAAATTTACAGAGTTCAACTTCTCCTTGGACAACTTACTACACATTTAACACTAAATTAAAAGACATTTTTTATTTCATTTTGCTTTAATTATTTGGGTACCCGGTGTCACATTATCAAGACATGAAAGGCAGTGGCGGTAAAACAAGAAACAAAAATATTACCCTACAGTATTTATTCCAGTTAGGAACTTCCTTCTTCATTTCCCTCACTATCTGTTGGTAGTTTCCTCCAGTCACAGCTTTTGCTCAGAGGCACTGCACATGAGCCTCCCAGGGAAGCATTGAGCAATACAAGTGGCCTCTCAAACACATGCAGAAGAAGCATGAGCAATGGTGTCTTGTTCTAGAATTTTTTTTAAAGGCAAAGTATACCTGACTGCGAGTACAGGCAAACATACTGAATGATTGGATAAAGCAAAGCCAAAGAGCCACACCTCGCCTTAGGGGAGAATGTGATGAGCCACTCTTCCATCAGCATTTATTCCACTGTCTTGGATTCATCTTAAAAGATCTGTCCTGCCCACTATTAAGCAACATACCAACAAGGCAGAAGCATGTCACTCTCCAAGGGCCCCGATGACGTTACTACTCATCTCTTATTCCAGTCCTGCAAACAGCTGTACAAGATGCCACAAAATGCACTGCTCTGTGCCGTGCACTGCTCACCCTCCACTCAGCTCCTGAGGCAGGGGCCGTGCCAGCCTGTACCTCCCCTGTCCTCTCTCCAGTTTCCTTTCAACTCCCAGCAGCCCAGTACAATGCTGAAAAGTTGGAAGGGCAGAGTTGTGCTGGGACTGCAGATATCCCTTTGCAATGCAATCTCCCTCGTGTCAACTCAACTCAAACTGCAGTGAGACCAGGGAAGGAGAATATTAGCATGAGACACAAAGCCCTCTGCAACTCTAGTGATCTCTTACTGTCAAACTTTAGAAAAGAGAATTTCTTTTGATTTGAGATTGTATCTTTTCTTCTTTTTTGCAGCATATTAAATTCTCATCTGGAAAAAAAAAGATGCTTATCCAAAAGTCTGGAAAAGGATTCCTGATAACTTCATTGCTACTACTAAGCAAGAACAGCTTAGTAAGCTGTTTTCACAGCTACATATCATTGTGTATTCCGTCCTACGAACCACTGATGTAACACTAACAAATTCACTTATCCACAAAATATGGCATGCTCCAAGAGCCTCTGTCACGTGGCACATCCTTTAGATGTGGAGCAGAAGGCCAAGTTGCATTGCTGGTCTTAAGTATTCATAGCAGTTGGTAACAAGAAAAACAAAGTTACCAGAATTTTAAAACTATTCTGATACATCTTATCAGGGACACTGAATATCACAACAAAACAAACAACACACTTTCACAAAGTTTTTTCAGCCCTTCTGAATGAAGAGGATTCCCTCACACTCCCAGACTGCTCAGAACAACTTTTCCAAAACCCTTAACAAATCTACTAAAAGGAATGATTCATTGGCTTGATTCATGTAACTAGGCATCTTACAACACAGGGCCATGGCTGACATAATGACACTGAACAATGACACAGACAACATTACACTTAATTTTATTTTTTTTTAAATAACGCTGAACTGTATTCTTCTTAAAGTTTTATGTATACAGTTCTTTTGAAGCACATGAGAAGTGGGTTTAAATGACCCATACACAAAGAAACAGCAGACAAAATACAGACAAGTTGCAGATCATAGCTATTTCCTGCTGGTTTTCTTTTTTGTTGGCAAACATAATTCTTATTGATGCATATTTAACTTGCATTGATCAACTGTGCCCTGCAGAAAGAAAAGCTCACTAACTTGCGCCCACTTTTTCACATTTGTAGTTGTATATTTAATGGACATATTCCATGGTGTCTTTAAACAATACATGGTCCTTGGTTTTGCTCACTACTCTGTATTTAAAATACTAGTGAAAACCAATCTAGAAGATAAGCAATATTATTTTAATACACAGATGACTGAAAAGTATGAGGTTGCCAACTTCAGTCTCTCATACAGTGTTTTAGCATGCTATTGCCGTCTATATAAAAACATTTCAAATGTGTTTTTTCAGACCCTACCAATCACGTGTGTTTTCTAACCCTGAAAAGATGGCAAGTTCATAATACTTTAGCCAGAGCTTACCCAGGTAGAAGTGCACATTTCAAAGGGATAATGAGTACTTGTACTGTTCATTACGGACGTGTGCTCACATTCTTAACCAGTTCATCCATTCAGTAGCAGCTATATTCCTCTGTACTCCTCCTTGGACTTCTAGTGTTTTATCTACCATTACCTCCAGTTATTCTTTAATTTTCTGGCCCATTTTATTCCCCCAAATGTTTAAAATTGATTGATTAAAATCCTTAGTATCTTAAGAGAAAAATCCTACTAAATTTTTTTCACACAAGCTCCCCTTAGCTCTACAAGTCACTTAAATTATGAAAGGTCCAGAATCTGGCCCAATACATCTCTTGAAAAGTAAGAATCACCACTACAGCCTGTTTTTTTGGGATATTTTTTTTTAAGAGAACTGTAGCACAGTTCTCTTATCTCCACAAAACACACACATCAGTGATTGCATTTGTGTACTGACAAAGCCGGAAGGTGGCTTAGGTCATGCATGTAATGCCAGCCTAAAAAAAAAAAAATGCTGTAGTCTGACAACTAAAGATCACAGAATCAATGAGGCTGGAAAGGGCCTCTGAGACAATCGAGTTCAACCTGTGACCCAACACCACCGTGTCAACTAGACCACGGCACTAAGCGCCACATCCAGTCATTTCCTGAACATCTCCAGGGAGAGCGACTCCACTGCCTCCGCGGGCAGCTCATTCCAGTGTCTAATCACCGAATCACACAGAATCACAATAATCACCCTTGCTGTGGAGAGATCCCTTCTCACGTCCTACCTACACCTCCCCCTCCCCCGGCGCAGCTCAGGACCACGTCCTCCCGCCCTGGGGCTGCCTGCCCGGCAGAAGAGGCCGCCCCGCACCTGGCCACAGCCTCCTTCCAGGGGGCTGCAGAGGGCCCCCGTTACGGCCGTTCCCGCCGGCTCCGGCACCCGAGCAGCCGGGCCGAGGCCGCAGCGCCCGCCCGGCCACTGCCCCGGGCCCGGGCCCGGCTGCGGCCCCACCCCGTGCGCCCAGCCTATCGGCCTCGGCCACACCGCCGGGCGCCGCCGCCGGGGCCGCTCCCTCCCTCCCGGCCTCCCTCCTTCCCGGCCGCCGGCACCTGCTGGGCGGGGGAGGGGAGCGAGAGACGAGCCCCGAGCGGGGCCCGCCGGCCACCCCAGCGCCGCCCTGCCCGAGCCGGCGCGGGGAAGGGAAGGGCAGCGGGGAGCCGGCGGCTTTTACCAGGAGGAGCAGGAGGCAGCCAGGGTCAGGCAGGAGCGGGAAGATGGCGGGTCTCATGGTAGATCGGGCGCCCGGGAGCGGGGAGGGGAGAAGCGCGGCTCCCACTCTCCGCGGCGGCGGCGGCTCCTCCACTTCCCCCCGTCGCCAGGAAACACCCGGGCAAGTTCCACCGCGGGGCCCGCGCTCCGCCGCGCGCTCCCGGGGCACGCCGGGAAGCGTAGTTCCGGGAAGGGGAGGGCAAGGAGGAGGAGGAGAAGGAAGGAAAGGAGACAGGGAGCGGGAGAGGAGGCGTGGATCCCAGGGCGCACCGGGGCTGCCCGCGGGGCGGCGCCTGGAGGCGGCGGCGGCGCGATGAGGAGAAGGGCGGGGTGGAGGTGAGTTGCGGGGCGCAGCTGCAGCCCTGGGCAGGGGAGAAGGGAGGGAGGGAAGCGAGGCGAGAGGGAGGCGGCTTTCGCCTCGGTCTGGGCGAGACAGGGTTAACCCTTCCCGCCTTGGTGGCGCGGGTGTCCCGTGGCACCGCACCCTCTTCCGCTCTGGATCGCTCCCTGCCGGCCCCCAGCGTTTCCCTTGGATCCCGCCGTGTACCTTCAGCCGCTGGGACTGGGCGCACGGGTTTGGCTGTAGGGAATAGGAGGAGCGGTATTTGGGCACTGTGCGCCTCGTGGTCTTCGTGTCCTCGGAGTTTGGGAGGAAACTTTCTGCTCGAAGCCCGTGTGTGGCGGGGCAGAGCGGCTGCTGGGAGGGTTGGGAAACTTCAGCTCGGGTGGAACGTCATCCTTGATGTTTATCCCTTGGCGCTTCAACGGATTTGCGCTTTCTGTCGCTTCCTCAGTTGTAAATGCTGAAACTGAAGAACACCCAAAATCCAGGGCTTCGCC
The DNA here is from genome assembly GCA_013399835.1 of Leptocoma aspasia. Classification (NCBI taxonomy): domain Eukaryota; kingdom Metazoa; phylum Chordata; class Aves; order Passeriformes; family Nectariniidae; genus Leptocoma; species Leptocoma aspasia. Next base: position 345,596 of record VXAX01005453.1, on the reverse strand, counting down.
CTCTTCCAGTAAGACTTTGGACCTTGCAGAACATGTACATGCTCTGAGACCTTGCAGAGCTGTCTCAAGAAGATCACAGAAAGCTGCGCTTTGCGTTTGTTGCATTTCCAGTATGCACACGAGTGTAAGGAGGGAGACAGGGTGTAACACCATTTAAAAGAAAATCCTTTACATCAGCCTTTTTAAAGTCAAGACTGGCTTGGTTTCAAAGAAAGCCTGACAGGCTCAGACTTTGTGTGGCCCTGCAAAAATCTTGTGGCCTGTCAGTTTCATGGGCTGCAAACACTCTCACACGCATAGATATACATACAAGTAATGAATTTTTATGGTCTGAAATTGAAATTTGGCTTTTATCAGTTCTGCTATGACTACCTTAAGAACTTTGTGCTCTTTGATCTGTAGAATGAACATCTTGTGCACTAACTCACATTTGAAAAATCTTTGATATTTTCTCAAAGCTCAGTCTTCACTTGGAAACTATCAATAAAATTTGATTGCATGATTGTGCTATCATGTTTAAATTTTAACAGCCTCATGTTTTGCTGAATAGAAAAAGGATGTAATTCTTGCTATCTGCATAATGCAAAGTAGAGATATCGTAGTTTGGTATGAAATTTCGCACACCTTGAAGAGGCCTTGATGTCCACGTGACTGTCCCTTTATATTAAGTGACTTGAGAAGGCTAATATTTTTCTACATGCTAGCTTAAAGAAGAAAAGTGAATTATTTACTTGATTCCAGTAATATGCATATTACAGATAATGCCAATTATTAGCATTTTATAAGCAGATCTTTTAGTTATTTCTTGATTTTTATTGACTAAATGTCTCTTTTTTTTTTTTTGTTAATGAGGCTCTTTGTCAAGCAAGTCTCCCAGACAGCAGTTCATCTGTTTGTTATATATATGAGAAAAATACCTGAGGAATGTTACAATTTTTCCTTTTCTAGTTCCTCTTAATATTTCAGAAATTCTCTGATGCAGAATTAACCCATTCAATGGAATCATAACACTTTACTAAGAATTGCTGTGGAGGTAATGGGTTGTTTCTCTCACCTGTATGATTACTAACACTTTATGCAGAAGAAACTGTTGCTTTCATCTGGAAACTATGAACATCTTTCATTATTAATTCTCTTCTGTATGCAGTCAGCTTTATGGAAAAATTATTGTTGATGTTATTGGGATGTTTCTGGTGCTTCACTGAGGTCTTTGGTATTTGCTGAATTCTATGCTGCTGCCCCTAGATTTCTTATATTTTAGTTTATTTGTTGAGAGGTAAAATGTGAAGAAAATGGAGGAACTAGATAGTAAGATCCTCTGAGAATATGCTTTTGAAAGTGCTGGGGTCTGTCAGTGCTGGTCACTTCTTAAGCACCACCCCCTAAGTGCACAGGAGCTGGCAATTCCAAAATGTCAGAAGTCAAGCACACAAGGTAGAAGGCTGGCTTGGCTAACCAGGGATCTTCTTTTGGAGCTAATGGAAAAAAAAGAAGGTGTATGCCCAATGGAAGTAACATCAGGTAACGCATCAGTTGATGGAATCTTTTTGGATTTCAGTAAAGCTTTCAATATTGTCTCTCAGAGTATCCTCCTGGACAAAATGTCCAATACACAACTAGAAAAACACATCATGTGACGGGTGAGAAATTGGCTCATGGGTTGGGCACAAAGGGTTACAGTGACTGGGGTGACAGACTGGGGATCTGTCACTAGTGGGGCTCTGCAGGACTCCATTCTCAGCCCTGTGATTTTCAATAACTTCATTACTGACTTGGATGTGCAACTGGAAGGGATACTAATCAAGTTTGCAAATAATACAAGGTTGGGAAGAACTGTTATCTCCCTCAAGGGCAAAGAGGCTCTGCAGAGAGAGCTCAACAAGTCAGGGGACTGGGCAATCACCAACTGTGTGAAGTTTAACAAGGCGAAGTGCCAAATAGATATTCTGCACCTGGGTGTATGGACAAACTGGGGAATGAGATGCTGGAAAGCAGTGCCATGGAAAGGGACCTGGTTGATGGCAAGCTGAACCTGAGTCAGCAGCGGCCTGGCAGCCAGGAGGGCTGAGCCTGTCCTGGGGTGCATCAGGCACAGCATTGCCAGCTGGGCAAGGGAGGGGACTGTCCCACTCTGCTCTGAGCTGGGGTGGCCTCACCTCAAGTGCTGGGGGCAGTTCTGGGTGCCACAATGTAAGAGGGACATTAAGCCATTAGAGTGTCCAAAGGAGGGCAACAAAGATGGTGAAGGCCTTGAGGGGAAGCTGTATGAGGAGCAGCTGAGGTCACTTGGTCTGTTCAGCCTGGAGAAGAGGGGACTGAAGGGAGACCTCACTGCAGCTACAACTTCCTTGTGGGGGGAGGAGGAGGGACAGGCACTGATCTCTTCTCTGTGGTCACCAGTGACAGGAGCTGAGGGAGTGGCCTGAAGTTGTGTCAGGGGAGGTTTAGGTTGGATATTAGGAAAAGGTTCTTCACCCAGATGGGCACTGGAGCAGGCTCCCCATGGAAGTAGTCATAGCACCAGCCTTACAGGGTTCAAGAAGTGTTTGGGCAGTGCTCTTGGGCACATGAGGTGACTCTTGGGCATGTTCAGTGCAGGGCCAGGAGCTGCACTTCAGTGGTCCCAGTGTGTCCATTCCAGTTTAGGATATTATGTGATTCTACATGCAGGACTATAATAAGTTGATACTTGATAACAAACTTTATTGGTTACTGAATTAAAGCATGCATGGCAACACTCTGAAGAACAGTCTGCTTGATTTGTACAGAAACACTTTACAGACTTTTGCAAAGCATATGGACTGAAATTTGTGTTTAAGGCAGTAAAACTACAATATACAGGTATATATTTCTTAATACAGGCTTTTTTTCTGGTGAATTTTGGCTAGAGGTAGATTTAATTCACAGATAAAACCTGTGTTTTTTCTTTTCTGTTTTTAACATAAGCTTACTCTCTTTAGCATTGTTTGAATAATGTTAATGACTCATTATGAAAATAATTCTGTTTTATTAATGTGATATTGGGTTTCTTTCTAGAACTGAATTTCTACAAAAAATGTTGGTGGCATAGATCTGACCTACAGTAATACCTTGAAAGAGTATGAATATTTCAGCAAACTGCCTCTTCAGTGGTTCCTCGTTAGCATCTGAAGTGCATGCTGCTGCTGTTAATGGAGATAAGAGTACCCTCCAAAAGCTAATAGCAGGTAAATGTTTTCATTATAGATGCATTTGGATTACTTCAGAACTGAAGCTTTTTGGTCTTCACTTACAGCTCTGATCTTTAAGGTATTTTTGATTTCTTGATTGTGTGTGTGTCTTGGTTTGACAAGACAGGAGTCTGTTAAGGAAGGCAAAAGCCTTCAGTGAACTGGAAAAGGTAAACCCCCTCCCTCCAAATTACCACAATTTTGAAATTAAAAGGCTCTCAGGCAAAGATATGGGAATAGGAATAACAGTTCTTTACTAGGAGAAATATATATACAAATGCAATTAGTACAAACAAAACCACTGATAGAGTCAGGAACCTGGCCCCCTGAGGAGTCAGGGTGTTGATAACAGTCCAGTTAATGGTAGCTGCAGTCCTCCTGGAGGGAGCAGATGAAGTCCTGTTGAAGAAGTGATCCAGTAGAAAAGGTGTAGGTTCCCTCTGGTGAAATGTCCAGCGCTGGCAGAGATGGGCCTGGTCTTCCTCTGGGAATCCAGTGGAGAGCAGGTGGCTCCTCTTGGAGAAGAGGCTGTTTGATGTCTCAGAAAATGCTGATTTTGTGCTGGTAGGGGTGCTTGGCTCCTCCCTCTGGGCGGAGCATCTCACAATGGAATGATGTAATCTTATCAGTCATGCAGTGAGTCATTCAATGGCCCATTAACAGGAGATATCTCCCCGGAGGGAGACATTGTTCTTGGAAGAGATAAGGAAAACTGTCCAACTGACAGAAGATATCTGTCCCACCTTTAACAGATGGCAAATGGAATATGTGCCTTTCTTGAGAGCCAGGACAGTGTGCTTTTAGAATAAATGCTACCCTGAAAATATGACTGATTTTTCTTACTTTTTATTACCTATTGCCTTTGATTACTACTTCTTTGTAAGTAAAATAGGAGATTGGTAAGTGATAGAACCCCTTTCAGGGAATTTGAGGTTCTGGGGAAGTCCTTTGTGCCAAAATACTTTAGCTGCAAATGCTTATTTTCTAAATTACTTTTTTGGGAAATTTGATAAATTTGTTTTTACAGATAATTTATTATTGTTTCTGAAGTCTTGTCACCATGTAGTATTTGTGAATAAAATGAGCCGGCCTTATTTGTTACTTTGATTCTGATAGACTGGCAATGTTTCTCAAAAGAATTTAAAGGTAATAAGAGAGTCTAGTCCTATTAAATCTGAGGTAAAAAAAATTCCCATCTGCTAAAAAGCTCAGGATTTTGTCTTCCCTTGCTCTCCAGGAATGATATGGCATTCCAGGTTAATAGTTTTTAAAAGCAGTATATATTCTATGTTCCAAAAACAGTCTTGCATATATTTGAAAGGCTGCCATATGATAGGTGAAGACTTGGATTTTTCAGAGCTTCTGATTAAATGCAGTTCCAGGTGATACTGCAGAAGTTCTATTTGCTCAGTGTTTTTTGGAAAATCCTATTCCCGAAGCTTAGCAAGGGTTGAAGGACTGTGAAATAGTAAGAAGCTGTATTTATGCCATTTACTGTCAGTTTTAATATGTGTGAAGGATTTAATGTTAATAGCATGAAACCAGCAGTCAGGTTTCTTTATGTATCTTCTGCTGGCCTGTGTTGAAGGCAAGGTGAAGACCTGTTTGGGTCTGTTGTCCAAGCTGTACAGAAAGCAGTAAGGGGCTCTTCTTTACAAGGTGTATCTCATTTTCTCGAAACATAACTAGAACTGATTTGACTCTAACAGGAACATGTTTGAGGGAACTGACTTTATAGAAGCTGTACTTATTTAAACAGATATTTTTTGTTGGGCCTTCAACTTTATTTTGTCACACAGTGGTTCAAACATATACTGTTTGCATTTCATGCTATCTGTTTGCTCTTTTTAAAAACATTTTATAAACAGCAGATGATATGGAGATACTTCTAGAAATCTGTGAGATTCAACTACAAAGTAGCTTTAAATACTCGGGTTTCTGAAAAACCCTTCTGCCTGCATGTGGAGGTGGAAAAAAGTCTGGGCTTTCAAATCCTGAAGAAGCAACAAAGAGTTTTTGCTAACTTCAGTGTGGTTTTGTTAATCTCAGAGCCAAAAGACATATTTTTGGAAACCCAAAGGAAAAATTATTTCTTGTTGCTGGTACATCTTGTCAAATATACCACAAAGCAGCCATTACAACCAGATAAGGAAATTTTTCTTCTTTTCATGATGATCATGCAGCAACAAGATAAAAATGCTGTTTTACTTTTGCATGGGAGAGAAAACTGCACAATCCTTGTAGCATTTGCTGTACTAGCAAAATTTGGCTTTTCTGCTTTGCCGTGTTTTGACAGGATATGACACAGACCTTACCTTTGCCAGAACTGGACCAAAAAGAAAAAGCCCAACCCAAAACTTCACGTATTGCCTAGCAGAAGAAGAATGCATTAGAGTTATGTTTTTAACTGTTTACCAGTCACTGTTGAAAGTATAACTTGATGCCAGAAGAAAATTGGGCAATTGGTGCTTGTCACTGAATTTTGTGACTTCACTCAGCAGCAGCTAATTCAGGACAGTACTCCAGCGTTATGTGTGCTGGATTGCTTAATAACACTTTTCTAATACAGCCAAGCTCTGCATCTTGGATACGTAGCTAGCGGTGGATGCAGTGATGGAAAGTCCTGACTTTCTCCTCCTTTCAGGGGAGGAACTTTTAGCCCCTAAATTCGTTATTACTTTCCTCTTCATGCTTTCCCTGTTCAGTTATTAACATAGGAGGGGCACAGAGGCTGCCAAATGGTCTCTTAGAGCAGCTCCTCAAAGCTCTTTGGTGATTTTTCCTTTTGCCATCTGTAGCTTGGTGGAGCGTGTGTGGCTGTATACCAACATAGATGCTTTATTTGCATATAATTAGAGTACGGATGAATTTTAAAGGAACTGCTGTTTGAAATAATACAGTGTGTTCTGGGTAATGTGTTCCTTTTGACACCCTGTGCCAGAAAGAGGTACAGACAGAATCAAAGGTAAGTAGAAAATTTATGTAGAAAAAAGGGGGCTTTGGAACAAAGTATCTCTGTATGTTAACCGCTGCTAATGCTTAATCACAGGACTTTCTAAAAAGCCTATGGGTTAAATACCATAAAGTACATGCCAAGTGTTAATTGTATAACCAGTGTTCTGACAGAAGTATGTGAATTGTTTGCACTGCATGAGTTGTCCTGTACTGTATCATGTTGTTTTAGAATTGTATGTTCTTGGGCTTTGGGGAATGCTCACAGTATTTTCTTTCCTGTGTTTTACACAGCACTGAACATGTCTTTAATTAACACTTTGTCAGTGTTAAAATCCATCTGTATGATTTTGATCCTAGGGAAAAAGCGAGCAAAAGTTAATTTTGTATTTGGAGGATCATTTTCCATTTTATGCTTTGGGAAGAGAAATCTAATTGTTTTAATTGTTTAAAAGAACATAATAATGATTACAATAGTCATTTTACTGAATTGTCTGCTCAGTCCAGCTCCTTGCTCTAAAACTCTTATCATGCATTGCTTCATCCAAATGCTTCTAAATCTCTGATGTGATGTTTCATTGTAAATTTTAACTAAACTATGGTTTACAAATATGCAGTTGTGTGCTATTGTTTGATCCTCCTTTCTACTTCTTTTGCCTGTTCCACATTGTGGGAGGTAGAATAAATCTCAGGTATTGCAGCAGGCAAGATTCTTGCAAGTGACAAGAAATGGTCTGTCTTTTAATAATTAGGGAGAAGTCACACCCTCCTGCTGGCCTTTCTCCTTTTCTAGTTTGAAAAATGCATAGAAATGTTAGGAGTCTGATATGACTGCTTGCATAGAGTGTGAGGAAGTGATGAAGTACAGCTATGAGAGTTAAATTTCAGACTTGGGCCTGTTGTGATCATGACCTCTGTTGGCAATAAGCTTATGGAATGCATATTCTGGTGGGCTGAGGACTTTTATTCTAAAATGGGAGGGATCTAAAAATTTTTTTTTTAGGCAGGTACGTGAAGAGAATTTATTTTTGCCAAAGCACATTTTTGGTATGCTATGTACCTAAATGGGAATGTTTTGAAGGCTACCTGTGCATTCTTGATTGAAGAAAGTGGTAATTTGCTGCAACTGTGAAGTTCACAAGGTGTTGTGGCTAGTGACTTTCATCAGCCTAATCTCCCCTTAGCACCTGATGGTGACACAGTAGCACCTAGCCCTTGTCGTGTCTCTTAGCCTGAGCTCAAAGACACCTTTTTAGGGAAATACTCACAGGATTTTAACCATTCAAAGGGCCTTACAGAGCCCAGGTAAACAACAGGAGAAAACCTACTGCTAGTTGAAGATAGTTTCTTTACCTTAAAAAACAGTGTAGGAGTTTCAAGCAAATTACTGGCATCGAGATTTGAAGCTCTTGCTGATTTTTCCCTCAGACTGTATGCAGTCATGGAAACTCCTTGTCATCAGCTACATCACTTTTTGGGAACTGAAAATGAACATAGATATCTATTGCTCTACTTAGTTATGTTGCACTTGAGCTTTAGGCCATTTTTGCTTGTTGTTAGTCTCTAAATCTTATGTATATATATATATATATCCTCTAACATCCTGTAACAGAAGGGAAACTGGAATTTGAGAGAAAGGTGCTGGTTTTGGACCCTGCTGGTTTTAGAACCAATGTTATCTGAGCATAAGCCCATGTGCTTGTGTCTTATTGGGAGAAATGAATGTTTGTGTATTTCTCTTAATATATTTGTTTCAAGTCCCATCAGCTTCAAACGATTTAAGGCACTGTTGAGGTTATGTTAAAACTTAGCAGTGAAATGTGGTTTGGTGATGTCTAAGTGACCATGTTGAGCTAATACTGGAAGAGCACCTGACATTACACAGTTAATTAGAGAATCTGGCTTGTTGGTTGGGAACAGTGACACGTTAAATCATGCTTGGGACCACAATGTATGCAGAAAAGCAGACTAAACAGCAGTGTGAAGGTGAGTATTATAATGCAGAAAGGTGTTCAAAAAACAGCCTGTTCCAGAGAAAGTTAGATTTAGGCCAGTAGATGACTTCTTGCAGGGCTTTTTGGGGGTTTGGTTTTTGTTGTTTTGGTTTTTAGTAAACTGCTAGTGGCGTCAAGATTAGTTGCAAAACCAGTGAAGTGGCAGTCAGACAAGACAAGGCCACAAGTGAGGAATAAAAAGAATTTTTCTATATCTGCATCACAGAGGAGTTTGGAAACGTTCTTCAACTTTTTTCTGCAGAGCAAAAAGACTTTTCTCGATGCAAATCACACTTTCAGGGCAAAAGAAAAAGTGTTACAGAGTGAATCATGTGATTGACATGGTATTCACTCTATACTTTTAAAGAAACGAAAAAATGTACTGAGTGAGTAAATGATTTCTCTAACTGGCAATATCCTACTTGACAGTGTTTTTTCTAAGTGGCTTGATTGATAGGGAATGAATTTTGATTCTTGATATTCCCCTTGATTCATATTTAATCTGCTTGATTCTTCTTGGTGAATCAATAGAAATTATAATTAAGAATAAAATTACTGGATATGTAGATAAGTATAATACGCTTTACAAAGACTGTGTAAAGAAGTAGCATGCCTCTGCTGGAGTGCTTTTGAAGCATTAACAGTGATGTTGACAAAGGAATAATTAAAAAGCAGAACTAACTTGCCTGTAAAATTCAATGTTCCTTTGGTAATTGTAGACAATGTTTCTCCCTTGGAGATCTGGAGAATCTGAATGCGTGGGGTAGTTGATACCCGTAAAGTTAAAGGTGCTTGCCTTTATGTGGTGACATCATGGAAATGTGAAACTTTATAGTGAAACTGGTTTATTTGGAGGGTTTTTTGGACTGTGAATAAGAATAGTGTTTTGACTTTTTTTTGAATAGGATCTCAGTTTACTGCCTTACTAACCTTATCAATTCAATAAAGCTTGAGAAGTATTTTAATATTTTCCATATTGTAAGGGACCCTGAAGTAAATACTGGTATTGATGTAATATTGATGTTTATGCTTTTAAAATAAACATTACTGTGAGTAGGCTTCAAAGTTTGTTTTAGTTACAGTGTTTACAGGTTTCAGGAGGTCTGTTTGGTTTCTGTGCTGTTGATATTTTTAAAACTAATCTGTGCAGCCGAGATCCATGTAACTCTTTGAAAATTATTTATAGTTATACCACTGCAGAGTGTTACTGGTGGTAGGTGTATTCATGGAACTAATGCTTTCTGAATGTACTTTTTTCTGTAAATATATTTTGAAATATTCTGTAACTGTCACTAAAAGTAGGACATAATGTAATAACTCTGAGTTTATCGCATACTCCATTTTTTGTTCACCCCAGTCATGTTATAATGAGATACTTGCTGTTCATATTATAATAAGATGGCTTTTTAATAAAAAAGTACTGCTTTTAGCTAGATACTAATATACTTTACTGGTTTAAGTGGGCGCTTTGTTTTGGTTTTTTTTAGGAAACTCTGAGCTGAAAGATAAAGAGGACCAGTTTGGAAGAACTCCACTTATGTACTGTGTGCTGGCTGACAGGCTGGACTGTGCAGAGGCATTGCTGAAGGCTGGAGCTGATGTTAACAGAGCTGATCGCAGCCGAAGAACTGCTCTCCATCTTGCTGCACAAAAGGTAATTACTGTAGGAGTGCTTGTAAAATTAGGGCTTTCACCACAGCTGTGAGGTGGGCTGACCCAGGCTGGACACCAGGCACCCACCAAAGCTGCCCTATCATTCTCCTCCTCAGCTGGACAGGGAAGAGAAAATACAACAAAAGGCTCATGGGCTGAGATAAGGGCAGGGAGCAATCCCTCACCAGCTCCTGTCATGGGGAAAACAGAGTCAACTTAGGGAAATTAGTTAAATTTATTTCCAGTCAAATCAGAGTAGCATAATGAGAAATAAACCCAAACCTTAAAATCATCTTCCCCACACCCTTCTTCCTGGGCTTAACTCCTGAATTCTCTACCTTACCCTGCAGCCAGTGGTGCAGGGGGGTGCTGTCAGTTCATTACTATCTGTTTCTCCTTCTACAATCTCATCTATTGTACTGTCCAGTTACATTGTCCCACTGAAGAAGTGCTAAAGGAAGTATTCAACAATAAAATAAAAGGTAATTGAAAGTATAACTTCAGAGCTGCAAGAAATTTTGAGTGTGGTTAGGCCTGGGGGAAGTATCCACAATCTCTCCACAGGAGACTAAGCAGGTTGCTGATGGGGGAGAGGAAAAAAGGGAGTGGCTTTGGCTTCTAACCAAGACATTTGAGTTCATAAACTGAAAAAAACTCCACAGAGAAGATTAGAAATTCAAACTGAAAGAAACAGCCTTTTATTTACCATTTTAGTTTTTATAGTATGTTTAAAACTGTAACTGCTCAAAAATTAACACTTTTTTGTCTGTGTTAGCTGTCTTTTGGTACCAGTTAGAGCACCTGCCATGATTTTCATAGCAAGCCATTTCCATATATATCTTGTCACCTGTTCATAATGGTTCACATTTTTCAGATGTTTTAATACAATCTGCAATTTTTTATTATTTTATTTTAATTAGGTTTACGTAAAGGCAGTATAGTACGGTCATGGTATTCAGTAAGGAGCAGTTAAATAGAAAACCATCTTGGTAAGACTATAATAAGGTGATATTCTCCAGGTACATTTGCATAGGGGTCCATATGGACTGTGTGGTCTGTGTTACTGCATCACTTACACGGAAGTAAAGTGTTGTAGGTTATAGTTGACTTGAAATAGGCTAATTCATCTGCTTGGTTACATACCATTACACTCTGATGAAAATAATTTGGTCATCATCATAACCTTGTTTCCAGGATTAACTTTGTATTTCTAAGGGACCAACCAGCTTACTGTGAATGTTGTTGTTTCAAAGATAGGTATTTCACAAAAGCAGCAATGTCAGAGACTTAAAAAATTGTTGTGACATGCTTTACTTGCCTGGTATTCATACAGGCATTCAGATTTTATGATGTGATAGACACGTGAACATTTTAACCATATTAAAAACTTAATTTTAAAAATTATGTTTTCCCCAGTTTCTTAAAATACATTTTTTATATTAAAACAATTAATTTTTTATATTAAAACAATATAAATTCTTGTCTAAATCTTTGTCTGAATGTTAATATTGTGGATATTTGTATTATAGCAATTCAAGGCAAGAGAGATTTTGCCTTGGCATAATATCCTCTAACTGCATGTGCTCTCCATTTCATTTACGCCTTGCTTCAATCCTGAAAGTGCAGATTGTAACATGGGATACTTGGACCATCTTAGATGGATTTTCAGTTGACAGTGCAAATGAAAAGAAGGTAAAACAGCATGAGATAAAGATTGTAGCAGTAGATTTTATGTAGTCACACACTTATTGTGTAATGTACTAGATAGATGTGATGCACCCCATAGCAGAAAGTTGTCAGGAAACAGCCCTTGCAACTGCTTTTTGTTTGCCTCACTTAGCTGTCCTCTAAAATTCCCTTCTGTGTCTTCTGAACAGTTACTTGCTATTGATGTCAGGTTATGAAATTAACATTTCATGTGTGTAAAATTTTGTCTGTAGTCTTTCCATATTAACATTTTAAGTGTTAACATGTTTAAGTGTTAACATATGAGTGTTCAAAAGACACTCATAACATTTCTGTCATGAGTGTCTTCTGAAAAATATGTAAAATTAAAATTCAAAACAACTTAATGTTTCATGCAGTTTTGGTTGTTTAAATAATGTTTTGTATTCTGCTTATTTCTTGCTGATAGTTTTGGTTTATATTCCAATTTTTTTCCTCCAAAAATAAAATTTCTCAGTACAGCTGACTTTCAGATAGAAAAAGAAACATGCTGTGAGATCACCCATTTCCAAAGTTGTTTTGTCCTTGTTGGTTAATCATGAATATACATATTTACCAGGGCCACTGTATGGTTTTTGTTGTGTTCAAGCTTGTGAGTCAGTAGCTGTTCTGTGCTTCATCAAAAACAGATTCACATGACTTTATAAATCCCCATTAATTGGTAGTCACAAGTACAAGCTGTTTAGAAGGGCATTGCTTGGAGATTCAGATTCCTAAATTGTACTTGTGTTGCATTCTAATTTTCCTTTTATTTGGAGAGAGAAGCTGAGTTACAGACCTTTACATGCAACCAGTGAAGAGGTAGGAAAGAAAAGACACTTCTTTCTACACTGATGCTAACTAAAGCAGATGGAGGTAAAATTAAGTAAGGTTTCCTGAGTCAGAACCTTCCTCTCTAAGTACCAGGATTACTTTTGCTATTCTTTGCTGTCTCTTTGAAGGGCTTTTGGGACACCTTGCTCATCAGATCACAGCAGACAGATATTCTGAGGGCTAGAGTTTGTTGCTAGAATATTTGAGACTCCTTAGGTCATCATTCTACAGGCTGCCTTTACGTGTCCCTTTGCACTTGTTCCTCTGAAACAGTCTTGCAGCTGATTTCACCAAAAATGGTCTCTGCTGCCTTTCTTTGAAAGCCACAGAACTGTCTCAGAGGCAAAGAGCTTGTGAGAAAATGTTCTTCTAATGCCAAACAGAAGCAACAATTTAGCTGCCTTGGACTGAAGAGAGCTGAATGTCTTCATTCATGTGTTTGGATCCAAGATGGTGTCTCTCCCGTTAGTAATCCTGGTTATCATAAAACCAATTGGTTTTGTTCTCTGCAGGATGAGGTGAAACTGTTCCCATTTTTCTGTCTGGAGATATCACTGTAAGAGAACTGCCAGTTCATGTCTTTCAGTCCTAGTGAAATTTGGCTTGTGGGTTTTTTAATCCCTATAATAGAACAAACACTCAGAAATGTGGCATTGACCTGAATTCAGTCATAAATCATCAGTATTAAGTAAAATGACTTAGGACTTCAGTTTCTTTTCTTCTCTAGAATGGATTTCTGGTTGGATAGTGTTGCAGCCAAACTAGCTGCTAATAAAGTCCAGGGTAAGGAAGCAAAAAGGGCCTTTGCAAAGTATCCACAGATGTTTATTTCAGTGGTGTGGTGAGGTGGTCAGGGTCCAAAGGCAAAACTCATGGGAAGAGTCCAGGTTTTTGTATATCAAGAGGTAGGGGCTGACCAGTGGCATGGGGGCAGTACAGAGATGAGGGCCAATGGAGGAATAGGGAGGGAGTGGCTGAGGGACATAGGAACAAGGGGAAGGAGCCAATGGGGTCTAACAAAACAAGGTATCTTGTGAGGGAAGCTTCTTGTGTCTCCCTAACCCAGGGAATGCCTCTCAGGGTCTCCACAGGATAGGACTTAAAGGAACAGCTGTAACACATCATGCCATTAACACTTGCATAACTAGCTTCACCTGTGTGAGTTGCAAACCTGGCTGTACTGGGTGAGTGTATGCATACACATATGTACATATCAGCTCTACATTATATTTTATTCTTAACATCCACCTCTCTGCAAGTTTTATGCTTCCAGGTATTGTCCGCAGAATAGGAGACAGCCTATGCTTCCATCATGTTTGTCATTACTGTTACATAAAGAGTTCATTCTGTACAAGCATTTCTTCCAGTTCTTCAAAATGCAAACAATCACATCCAGTGTTCAAAATGCACGTTCTTATTTGTTGATAGTACAGAGTTCTTCTGAAATGATAGGTAAAGATTTTGGCACTATCCATATGGTTATATAAAACATTATCTGATGTGATAGTTTCACAATAGTTCCTTAATCCTTTTTTTGTTCCTAATGGCACCTCTAAGTCCTTTTGAAGTAGTTACTTTATTACTTGCAGCTGTGTAGTTGATCTCCTCCCAGTATTCTCAAGCACTTTTGATTTTTTTCACAAATGTCCTAGAAGACATCTTTCAGAGCCATGGTTTGTCAAAATAGCTCTATTTTGATTTGGGTATCAATAAGCAGTACCAAAATTTTTGCACTTGATATAAAAGCAGTTCAGAGTCTCTACCAAAACAATTTCTGATAGCATACCTAGGCAGACTGGCCAGTGCTCTTACACATTATTTCTGTTCCGAGGGTCTCAACACAGGGAAGAAGTGAAGGTGATCTGATGATTTCAGTACCTCTGTCTAGTGCTGTTCTAATAACCAGGCTGTATTTACCAGTTAATGAGGAAACTCATGTCTCAGAACTCAGAGTTGCTGTTAGGGTCATCCTGGTCTTCAATGCCATGCTTTGTTCAAATGGTTTTTGTCGCTGGAGCATGTCTACAAAGCAATAGTTGGGTGAAAAGCTGTCAGGTTCTCATCTGTTCTCATCTCAACAAAAGATTGTTATGATCTCTCTGTCTCAGACTTTCACTAGTGACATTCTGGACTATTTGCAAGAAGTAAGGCTTTGCATATTCACTTACTACCCTTGTCAGCTTTCTAAGGCTAAGCATTCTCACACCTTTGTTTGCAGAAAGTCCCTGAAATTAATAAGGTAAGGTCAGAAATTTTGGCTGTACTATTAGAAACAGTGATGCTTTTTGAAAAACACCTGTGGTTATATATTGATATGATAACATTACATGAGTGGGTGCTTCATGCTAATAATTATGTTCTTAATGGTTAATCTTCTGTCTAGTGATGGGCATCCTTTGTATTACAGCTTTTAAGTTTCATACATCTGTTGGTCTGAAAAAGTTTTTTAGCTTGAATAAAGAGATAGTTTACCTTTCTGCGTGCTTAAATGTAACAAGTATATCTTTCTTTAAGTTGAAAATAACATGGTACAATGCAATGTGAGATGATGGGCTGAGAATAATCTCATGTAACTAAAAATTTCCATTGCAGACATTTACATATAAGCTAGTCATGTAACTAAAGGGTCTCCACAGACCCTTAACTTAAAAGGAATGCACTTGAGGGTGCACTCATTCACCCTAAAGTGAGATGAGTACTTGAGGGCACACTGACTAGCTGATTCTTTCTTTTAGGCATCTGTCTGATGTAGGTTTTCGTGTTGTCAACGTTGTAATTGTGACGAATTAATCTCACCCAAGCCGTACATTTTTTTAGCAACTCTTTTTCCGATTGTCCTTGACATGATCATTCCTAGTATCTGTCTTCCTTTCATCAGTCTTATGATAGAGATGATTCAGTCTTTGTAGGCAGAAGGCCATGTAAATTAAGTTACTTGGTGTTTTTCCTTTTGGATTTTCTTCTGTTCCACTTCTTTCAAATGGACAGGTCTCACAAGCAATTTTGAAAGGTTGCATACCCCTTAAAAATAAGAAAAAGGGGGAGGTCAAGTCATTAACTTCATAAAATTTAAATTTAAAGCAGTCAAAAAACCCCTCAAAAATCCAAACCCACCAGAAGATGATACAAATTATTGCAGGAGTGCACCTGTGAAGATTGCCATGGGAGTTTCAGAGGGTGGTTATAACTTCCTGAACACGGATGTAATTTACTGGGAACTGAAACTGTGGCTGATTGCAACAGAAGTAGAATCATTAACATAATTTGTCAGTGATTTTGCACTGAGGAATTGTAGTACTATATGGGTACAGATTATTTAAGCTTGTAGAATTTAGATTATTGTAAAATAAACATGCTGTGGAGATTTGAGTACTGAGATTACAGTTTAACAACAGGCATTCATTTTCAGTTGCAGGCATTTTCTGTTTGTAGCAATTTGCTTCTAGTGTTAAATTGCAACTTTTTGAAACACCCGCGTGTGATACTTATGAATGGAAATGTTTCTGCATACCCAAAATACCTGTATATATTTTGTCATTTATCTTTTATTTCAAGTAATTCCAGTTTAATTTAAGGGGGGCCAAAAAAAGAAAAGCAGGCCTGCCTCTTTCAAAATTTCTCACAAGGGATGCTCACTTATTAGCAATCTGTTTCCTTTGGGGAGTAATCTACCTGAGTCTTTCTGAATACGTTAGGCACAGCCTTTTGCGTCCATAGGGACAGAAGGAAAAATTCCATTTTTCTTTGTTGGTTTCTAATAATATGTGCTTAAAATAATCTATCAGGATGCTTAAAGGTCAGGAGGATAGTAATTTTGGCTTCAGGAAGATTAATACAACCCCAGAGGGAAAATGTGACTTTAGAAGCGCTAAATATTGTGTACCTTATTTATTTGCTGACATGGTTGTTGATAAATAATAGTACATCCAGGATGCAGTTAGGAATTCTGTGTAAAGTAGGAGGAAATATTTTAATGGTCTTTGATTTTTCATAAACTAGAAAAAATGGTTGTTCCTGTGTACTCAGCAGTAATAGTAAAGGTAAAGTAAAAAAAGACAGCCTGTGGCAAGCATTAGACACGGTAGAATATTTGAAACACAAGATAGTCTTTAGTTCTCTTATTTTATGAAAGTTTATTCTCAAGTCTTGTATAATGAGTACAGTCCATCCAATAGCTGCAAAAACAGAATGGTTTTTTCCCCTTTCTTGAACAAATAAAAGGTGTTTGTATTTAAAATTCTTGAATAACTTGCCTGGGAGCAAGTTTATACATTTTTCCCTCATTACCTTTTCCAAGATGTATTTCCTGGGGCTGTAGGCTCTCAGATCTTTCATAAGGCTTTATTTGATCTGCATAAAAGAGCGCATGTGGTTCTAACTTTCTTTCCCAATCTACATAATGAAAATAAATTATCATGTCAGAAACAATGGTGGCCAGTTCATGTTCTTTTTTTCCTCAGGCCGATAACCTTTTATAATGTTCCCGCTTAAATGAAAGCTCATAATGAGTAATATTAATTCTATGCATGTAGGTTCCTGAAATGTGAATGAGCTTTACATTCATTCTGTGATATTTTCATGTGAACATACAATTTGATATAATGTGAGAAATCTGAACACACCAGGATGTGAAACAGGGCTGTTTGCTGACCTGCCAGAAGAGGTGATTTTTTTAGCATGTGGGACTGGAGTTTCCTCTGTGATTTAATTAAGCCACAGACAATAACTGTGATACAAATGTTTTTTTTACTCTCCTGAACAATTAGTTTTCTCTAGTGAATGCAGCCTGAAGTTGCTCAAGGGTGGAAGGCAGAGTAGTTCCTTGTGTGTGATTTGTGTGTGTTATACTTCAGATAAGCTGTCCTAGCTACCAAGGGGTTGGTACCATCCACAGTCTTCCCCTGACCCCTTTTCACAGCTGTAGAACTGCTCACTGGGCAGTGAGCTGACAGAAAATGAACTCTACAAAAGAAGAATTAATTTTCTGCCTATTTAACACAAAGCTCCATATTTCCAAATGCTTTTGGTATTGGTTGATACTACCATTGATCTGTGCTGTGAGCCCTATTGAAATGGTTAAAAATAGCTACAGGAAAAGTTTAAGAAGAGAAAACTTGCATTGTTACAGATATCTGATTCCCAGTACACTCCTCAAGAAAGTTGTGCTGTCACTGCTGAGAATGAACAATAGAACAGAGACTTTGCAAGGCTGGAATTTCCTAAATGAACACTGACATAATGAAAAATATTCTGAAAACCATAGGTAAGTATTTTAGCATCCTATTTGAGTTCAGGAAGGATAGGAACCCTTTTGAAATCGGTGTTTTTCTGTGTGTGATAAATTGCAGCTGTGACTCTCTTTCAGGATCTTGTATGTCTCTTAATTCTGCTTTTGACTGTTCTTTAGATTTCATTAATACTTCTGTTTGCCTCTGCTGTGTCTTGATTCAGAGTAAACTTTGGGCACTACTTTGCAAGACTGATATGCGATTCTTATGTATTCAGGCACTGCATTTTCAGCTTGCACACTTTGTCATGTCTTATAACAAGGCAAGAACATGCACGTTATTGTTTCCTCATTAAGTGTTAAGCTGCTATAATCACATGGTATCCAACAATTGTCTGTCTCTACTGTCAAAATGTGGGTTAAAATCCAGCCAATTCTTTTCTCTGCAGAAGATAAAACTGTGGAAATACTGCTCTACATGTTAGGTTTCAGTTGCACAGCAGATACTAAGACATCTGAATCTGATTCCTCACTGGTTTTATGTTAGCATGAACCCGTATTTTAAGACAAGGTTATTCAAAAATTTACATGCCAAGGGATTCTTTTGACTTGAAGTTCAAGATCAGAATTTCAGACTAGCTGTAAGATCAAACTTGGTTTCTATACAGGCTTCACTGACAAATATGGTATGAATGTCTATAGTCAATGGCACTTGTAGAGTTGATTTTTAAATTATTTTAGTAGCAGTTGGTTACTAAACTAACTTACTCTGGTAAAACATGTTTGAAAGCATTGCTTGCAATTTGTGGCTACCTTCCTCACTATAGCTACTTTCCAGCAGACATGTTACACATCAAAGAAGTCATAGCATGGCTAACCAAAAAACATAGTGTCTATTACTGTCTGTGTTTAGGATTGGATGGTGAAAGAAAACAAATAAAGCTGGCTGAGATGCTAAAATGAATTCTTCTATAAATATGACAGATTTGCTCTGTAGCCTGCCATAGACAGAACGGTTCTATCTACTTCCAGTTGGAATAGCAAAATAGTATTTTCCCCCATTTAGAATAGTAGAAGTAAAAGCTGAAGGAGGATGGAGGATGTTTAAAGAGAGGGTTTGCAGTAGGAGCACGTGTGGAGTATTTACCGCAGTAGTAGAGTATATTTGCATGGAAAGGGATGGGCTGAGTGTAGTTTGTTCCCTTTGATATGCATTTGAAGTGTTGGTCTCCAGTTGCCTGGGGCAGTTGTTAACTGGCAGCCATCGTTGTAGCATCCATATTTTGAAGGATTTTGTTCTAATTGTGTGGTTGCAAACGTAATCTAAACATAGAAGAAAGAATAAATACTTCTAAGGCTTTTGGGAAGATGTGTGGGTTAGTTCTTGCTCTGTGTAAGGGATGTTCAGTGTGATTCTCCAGGAGGCACATCTGGAACACAGCTTGAAAAATACAGTGGTGTACCATTTGTGATTCTGACTTGTAATAGTGGAAAAGATGCTCACTTATGAAGAATAGTGATCATAAACCAAAAATAAATAAGGCTTGCAGCAGAAAAGTCACAAGTAATAACACGTAGACGACTCATTGGGCTAGTAAGTCTAAGTCTTAAAGACATTTACAGATATTGCTGATAAGATTAGGTGTTAAGAACAGTAATTTTTTCACTATTTGGCACCACCTAGTCCTCTAGCATAGCGTTGTTGTGGGGTTTTATTAAAATAAAAGCAAATTGGGAGAATGATACGTGTTTGATTTCTGTTTAATCAAGGTATGTGTTAAAAAGAATGAAAGTCTGTCAAATAAGAACAAACTATAGCAGTGAATATAACCTAGGATATGTAGGAGGTTTGCAACATAAACAATAAAAGAGTTTTTGATCCTGGAAAACCTGAACAGCTTCCAAGAACAGTGTGAACTCACTGTCACCAGCATAGGCATAAATGCCTTTACATGAGTGAGAATTTGCAAAGATTTTGCTCAGTCTTCCCTGGTGTGGAGGGTTGGGCCAGGCCAGTTGCACCTCTGTAGGTCTCCTTCACACAGGTGCTTCTGTGGGGCTCAGGATTAGGAAATATGAACTAGTCTCCTTTGGAAAGGACGGAAGGCTATTAAAAAGGTGTAAAATGTAAATAAAAATGTATCTACTAAATGTTACTCTATGGTATTTCAAAATGACATTATTTGTCTCCTCTTTGCAGTGATTTATTATATTTGGAGTAAATTTTAGAGTGGAATAGTAATAATTAAAATTTATTCATAGAAATGTTACATACTGTTTCAAATTTTATTTATAAGTTTGCTGAGTTTTTTGAGAGCAAACTTACCCAAATGTCCTGTAGGTTCAAGTTTTCTTCAGGCCGTAGTAGTCAAAAAGGATCTGTTTGCCAAAGTACTTATTTAAATATCTGTATTTTGTGCTGTGCTACCCATAATTAAAGTGGTAAATCATCTGTGTCTGGTTGAAATGATTAATAAATACATATTCATCCCCGGGAATGTTTTGTAAGCCTAAGAAGTTAAAACAATAAAATACCACTTTTTTTTTTTTTACTAAATAGGTCTTTTCACAGTGTTTATATTTCTTAAATTAATATTGTGTTGCACTTGCATAGTACTTTCCTTTGTCCGTGCAACCTGTATTTTGAGCAAGAACATTTTCCTCAGTTAAAATAGAATAGCAGATATTCATGTTTTATGTCTTTAAATAAAACTTTAAGTTTAAATTAAGTTTTCATGTAATTTAATTTAATGATATTTTTCTGTTATCAAGTACTTTTGGAAGCATAGGAATCCCTTGCTGGAAAACATACTGCTTTTCGTATAGTTGAGGAATCGGTTAATTAATTTTGACAGGGCAGTATTAATTGCTTTTTAACTGTTTAAATAACTTGCTTATTTTTACTTGCATTATTCTTTTGGTTGCCTGATCTTAATAATATTCCTGTGGTTGTGGTGTTTTATTTTGGGGTTTTTTTTATGTTCTATCGTTTACTGTAGCAAACAGTTTAGGGACTGTGCCTCTGATCTCACTGGTTTTGGATAGTACTGCCCTGAGAATAATAAATGGTTTCAATTTGCCTCAGAGTGATGTGACTTGTGAGGTCCTGTGTCACTAGATACTGCATATTGTCCTAGAAAAAACAATTGAAGCAAATTTATAGCAATAAATTCAAATTATGTGGTCCTGGTTTCTATCACTCTGCTACAAAGAAATAAAAAATGCAGATATTAAATGGAATAACGACAGTAACATCTCTCTGTCATCTAGCACGGTATTGCGATTCCTTTTTCAGTGATGCAGATCCTTGCCTCAATGTTTCCCAGCTCAAGCTTGGTTTTCTGGGGTTAATTTTCCCGGAGCCTCTGCCTGGGCTTTGGAAGAGCCCTGTACAAAGGGAGTCAGTACAGCCTAGTGGAGAGCAGAGTCATGAGCATTTGCATCTCTGGAATGTTTTTATTGACAAACGGTAGTCTGCTATTGACATTCGTGTCCCTTGATGATACTTCTATCCGAGCTTATCTTTGCTGGTCAAATGCCTTAATTGTTCTGGCCTTTAATTCAGTCAAAGTTGGTGCAGGAGTGGAAGAGAAAAGAGAAGGAACAGGTCTAACAGAGCATCAAGCTTGAGCTGCGAAGCTGCTGGCAACGATCAACCTGTCATAATGTTATGATTTGTTCATTTTTATACCATTTATTAGCCTTTACTTGTTGTGCCATTTGGCCTCCAGGGCAGATAAAGTGCTGTCTAATTTGGTAGGTTTGCTTCTGTCAGAGTGGCCTCGACAGAGAAGGTGTTAGCTGTAGTGACAAATAATCAATAGCTGTCGTTGTCATGAGGAACGTGAGTAGTTGGGCCTTTCATCTGGAGGATTAGAGGTCTAATTGGATTGAGAATAGGGAGGGTGAGCTGTTGGGTAACCCTGTCAGCTATGTTAAGCTGTCAAATGTCAGCTTTCCTGAAAGGAAGAAGGAATGGTTAGCTTTCAGAAACAAGGAAGAAGACATATGAAAGCTTTTTAAAAAGTAATAGATAGAAAAGTAGAATAGGCTAACATAGGCTTTAACCCTTTCTTGTTTAATTACATATCTTTCTAGTTAATGAGGATGCACGGTGAGCACTCTCCCGCTCTCTCTCTGAGACAGGCGGAATTTGTGAGAAACAGATTTGGCAGTGTTATACCAGATCAGACTGCTTTTGTGTCTTGAGAAAAAGCCAGTTAAATACTCAAATAGGGAATATAAATGCAAAAGATTATGACATGGGGAAAGAAAATATCCATCAATGGAAGGAATCACTTAACAGAAGCTGTAAGGAAACCAACTATTTTATTTTGATATTTTGTCGTAAAGATATGTCTATCTGATAATACCAGTATATTTTTTGAGATACAAGCTGTTGTTTCAAAGTTGCTGTAAGTAGAGTAATTATTATGATCTAGTCCTGCAATTGACTTCAAAATCATCAGTTGAATTTTGTCTGCTTTTTCTTACTGTTGCTTTTGATCTTTCCTTTCTGCCTGTTTCTTGGAGGAAGATTTCTGTTGTTCTAAATAAGATAAATCCAATGAAAGACCCATTATGCTGGTCGAACAAACAATTTAATGTCTCAGATGTGCTAGTATCTACCTTACCAGAATAAATAATAGGACTACATTTTAATGAAGGATTTGCTTATAAAATTACTGAAATAGTGGTTTCTTTATTTGTTATCTTATTTTGCCACTTTCTTCAAAGCAAGTCTTAACTGTAACCCTGCCAGTATTCCCCTTTTCTAAGTAACACATTTGCCTTGAGATCTGTAGTACTTAACCATAGCTGTCTGTATAACAAATCTGGAAAAAGCAAGGTTTTTAGACAGTGGAATAAAGCTCTTTATTTTCCAACAGCTAATTTAACAAAAAACAATTTTATATTTTTCTCTTTTTTTAATGGATTTTTAGGTATTTCAAAACTCTGAGACTTTTTTCCTTATGTGTTTGGTCATTTATTCTGAAGTAGTGGTTTTACTGTTGGTGTTTAAATTTGGATTGATTCCCTTGCTGCTCCCCTCTCTTCTGCAGCACTTACTGATGGTCATCTGGACTTGCAATATTGTTTTTACTGGTGGTCTGCTGTAAATACTGGCAAACCCATCCTTAATCTCAGGTTTATCTTCGTAGATTAGTACAATAGTAAGTATTCCAGAGGCAGAAATCTTGAACAGATTGTCTGTTATCACATTTCAGTGGCATTATGTGTCAGAAATCATGCATTTTTTATCCCTTTGAGGTTAACTCACATGCTCTCAAACACCCATCATTGTGTGAGAGCCTGGATTCATGTGTGTTGAATAATTTTTGGATTTGCAATTACTTATCTGACAGGTACTGTACCTCTGTCATTTATTTTCTGATAATCCAGTTCTCCTGACTTATCTTTATCTGCTTTGTTTCATTGCTTCCCTAACTTGGACTTTATGATCTTGATATTTATTTTTGAGTCTGAGTAACCTGATTTAAGCACATTAAACCTTCTGGTGTGACCTACAGGATGGACAGATGAAGAAGTGACATCATAGCCTACTCTCACAGCTTGAAGTGTGCTGAAGGTTGCTGAGCTACAGGAGAAGTATTGTGCTGCTGTGGCCTGGTTGGCTTCAGTGTCCATAATATCCATGAAGCTGATGCAGCATTTCTGCACTGTGTTTGTCTGCAGTGTACACACACTGTGATAAAATTAGCAAGCCTGGGCCTATTTATTATTTTTTTAAATTATATATTTAGCTTATTGAAAATCTGTCCATTCCCCTGAAATTTTTTTTTGCAAAGCTGAATCTTTTTTTTTATTCACTGTGATAAAAAGAGTGTCATAATTCAGTATCTTTATTTCTAGAGTTTTACCAAACACTTGATATGAAAATCCCCACCCAGTATTTTTTCCCAGACAACTTGCTTGCCATGGCAGTGAGCTGTGGTTTCCCCAGTTTTTCACATTTTTTCTCCAGCTCAAACATCACTATTGGTGATGTTTTTTTCTCTTTTGCTCCAGCAATATCACAGCTATTTTCATTAACCTAATTGATTTATTTTCACTTCATGTACATTTCATTGTACAAACCACTCTCTCCCATTTTCAAACTTGATGCAATTTTACTTTTCTGCATCTCTGTTCCACTTCTTGCTCTGGTAACTCTCCTCCTTTCCTCCACTTGGCTTTGTATCTTTTGCTACCATGCTTTCTGTGCTTGAAATAATCCAAGGAGGATACTGTCAGGCCCAGAATATGTATTGTATTATCATCCTCATGCCTCTGTTGAGCAGTCTTGCTCTCAAGCACTTAAAATTTGAATATGAAATTTCATTAAAATAATAAGGAAAGGAATGTCTCCAGCTGCAGTGATTTTCTAAAAAGATTTTGCAAATATGGTTTAAGTGCAAACTATGGTGGCAGAACATTGAGAAGCTCTGCTTGTGTTGTGTTTCTCAGTGAAAATGAACTAATTCTGCATAGCATATGGAATGATATCTTAAATATCTGTACAGCCAGCTGGTAGAATTACTTTATTTTCATCTGTTGAGTTCAGTGCATACTTTTGTCAGTAAAATTTGGAAGAGCTTCTGGACCGATGACTCACCTCTTGTTACTTTTTCTGATCTTTGCTAAATCCTCTTCCATAACAATAATTTTTCAGGTTACTATCAACAAATAAAATAATTTCTATTAATTTTTGAAGATTCTCAGTTACCAAGAGTGAGTAGGTAAAGGAATCCTGTCTTAAAAAAACATCTTAAATGAGTACTTAAGTCTGAAAAAGTACTGCTGCAAAACTTCATCTCAGCGATTTTGTTGTAAAGACCAACTAGAACTGAACAGGATATAAATATGCTCAGCAAAGACAATTGGTTCAGGCCTGAGCAGTGCTTTTTCTTTAAGAACAGTGTCTCATATTGCTTGATGTTTGGCTCTTTTAAGTTGACTTAATTTTCCCGGGTTTCAACTGCTGGTTGTCTCCTACATACTGTTATCAAACAGCTGCCTCTTCTCTCTAATTTTGCTTTGTTCAAATGACAGGTGAAAATTTCTCTATCATTTGATCTTGAAGATAATGGTTGGGTCTTAAAAATGGTATTTTCTTTTTAAATATGGTGCTTACAGTACTTGGAGAGTTACACTTCAGGTCTGAATAGAATTCATTTTGTTTCACTTATTGCTGTTGCTTGAGCATGTTTAGCATTGTGGCATCCCTCAGTGCACAAGAGACTTGTCCAGCTCTTCTCCCAGGACACTGATGTCTGCTGCCAAGTCTGTACCTTAAAAAGTACCCTTGCAGACAAAGACATTTCCCTGTTTGAGTGTCCTTTCTAAAACATCTTTCATGCATTAATTGCCCCTCTGCAGCTGACCCCATGACTGATCTTTAATGGTTATGAGAAGAAATATTGTTGTTGGGACTGAGAAGCCACTTACTCGTTTGTGTCCAGATTTGGCACTGACAAATTAAAGCAGGACTTCCACTATTATTAGCTCATCAGATTGGTTTAGTCCCGTTTTGTGAACTGTAGGGTGATTTCTGCTGGAATAGCAGGTGTTTTTTTCCAGCTATTCTGCAGCTATTCTGCAGTAAAAAGGGAAGATACTTGTTTTCACTGATTATAAACGTTTTTCTAATTTTAGGTGAGTTAGTTTTGTGTTAAATGTATCCACATATGCTTCAATACATGAAGTACCAGCAATAGATCATTTTGAAACAGGACACCTTTCTGCTGAAATCTCCAGGAATCTTCTATCAGGTGTCTGACACATCCTTAATCTGATGCTCAGGCTTGTCATTTGAATCAATAGGATACTAGATAGGATGTCTTCAGCATGCAAGGCTACTGCTATAGGAGGTATTTGAAAAATAAATTCAGATCTTATGGCCAGCCACAAACTCCAGGGGCACTAATCTTTCATTTGTCTCTCTCTTTGTCTGTAAGCAGTTGGTTAAATTGTTGATTAAAGAGAATTAAGTGAATCACACTTAAGTCAAAATTGATATGTATGAACTGCATAAGCAAATTCTGTTGCTGCCTGAAAAGCAACAGCTAATGTCAGCATTTCATAAAATACAAAATAAATTTAACTTGCCTATTAAGATGCTAAATTTTCTTGTCTCTTTGTAGAGCGGTTTGGAACCCTCTTTTGTTGCAATTTTTTTTTTGTGTTAATGAAAGATTAAGGAAGAATGCTAGCAGTTTTTACTAATGAGGAATAATTTTTGCAGAAATAGTAACTGATTTATGTTATGAATATCATCTGTGTGTGTTCAGCCTTATGATGGGAACATTTAAACATAGAGATATACACAAAGGATGTGTTTTTTCAACATTGTTAATATGGTGTGGATTTGGGAAAGCTTCGCAACACCAACCTTGAATTGTTATTTTATCTGCCTCTAGTCTGAACAAAGAGAAATAAATCTAGTACTTTTATTACTGCTAGGATGCAGTTTGAGTAGATTATAAAGGCTTTGATTTATTTACCAGTACTGTAAGTAGATTATGGCTTCATTTTAAATATCAAACATCACTGCAGTGTCTATAGAAACTATAAAATTATGCCATATTTAAAAGTAGCCTGAAGTGTCTGAATAATTATATAAATTAAGAGTAAACCTACCTTTATTGCTGGTTGTTTTCAATATGGATTGTCTGTCTACTTCTGTAATAGTTCTGGAGATTTTGCTGTGGCTGGAGACCCTTTCTCGTCCAATAGAATTTGATAGGTAGATTTGCAATTGTTTCACACAGTGGTTTGTTATAGGACTTAATATGTTTGAAATATATTTAAATGACATAAAAGGTGTGCATTTATTTGCAGATAAAACAGCAGCTAAAATAATAACAAAAAATTCTGTGAAGCTGTGCTCAAAAATGAGCATATATGCAACGCTTTCACTTTGCAAGCGTTGTTGCTTCCAGCAGCCTGTAAGGACATGACATGCACATAGAGGGGTGCAATTAAGAAGTACAAGGCAGTAGTGACACAGTACTAGTCAGAGTGATGCTGAGTAGTAATGGCAATTAGTTTGCTTCCAGAATGTAATAGTACTGCACAAAGGTAGGATAAAGAGTCTTGGACTGGACTAATGGCTGTTATTTAGACTTCTTTTCAGGTAGAATTCTGCCATGGATTATACTGTGATTTGTAACATTTTTATTAGATTTTTTACAGGCATACATCTGTTTCAGAGATATATTTTCTTAGTTTTGTTACAGTGCTCTTAGTTCAAGACAATTCAACTCAAAGCCATTAAGATGAAGAAAATGAATGTAGTAACTGTTTTCTAGTACTTGTATTTTTGGGGAGGAGGGAGTCAGTACTTTCTGACAAATCTTTCAAATCACTATTTTTTGAAATAAAATATTTTTTGAAAGTTTAGTGTTTGATTCTTTACAGAGAGGTGGGCAGTGATCCTGTAAATATGGATGATGTGTCTCAGGCTTTGTCGTAAATCCCCAGAGATTGTGTGTTGTGGGTACTTCTGCCTGAGTGACTTCAAAAGACCACTAGAGGAAAACAAGTTCAGTAACAGTGGAAGAGATCAACTGGAAATGAGAATGCTAATTGCATTTTCATCCTTGAAGTGTTTTTTTACATGAAAGCCACTAATTTCTATAGGTAGACCATAGCATTTATTGCTGAAGAGCTGAGAACACAACATAGGAGCAACATGTACAGGCCATGGATAAATGAGGTCAAAGGCTGTAAGATACAAACACCTATTTTCTTTCAGCCTATGCTGGGAAACAGTTTTACCTTGGCTTTTACACCACTGGTCCGTTGTCTTCTCTATTGTATTCTTTAACTGTGTGCCAGCTGATAGTTCTGTCTATTCCTATGGAAACCAAGAGAGTAAAGCCAATCTTGCAAGAGGCTTTAGGGAGAATTGCTCTGAGTTGAGACACTGCCTTGCTTTCAGTCAAAATGTCTGATAGTCAGAACTGGCCTCGAGTCGTGCTGATGTTCTCCGCTGATGTATTGCCTGAGGTGCTTTGCCAGACAGATGAACACGTTCGGCTTGAGAACTGGTAAATAAGGTTTCTGTTCAGCTGTCTGAGAGATTTTCTCCACTTGAGTGTTTTACTTTTGAGTATAGAATGCTGCTAATGAAGTTGCTAAAAGGGTACTTCGTGAGATTAAACCCAATGTCAAAAATCAGTGATGTTTTTGTCCTGGTCGACTTGAAAGGGTTAGCAGAGCATTACATATTTAAATCCACCAGTGGTTTGTTAGATAGAAGGCATGGCATCATCCTTGTCCACACAGAGGTAATAAGGAGCTTACAGATTTTTTTTTTCCAAAGCTATAGTCCAATGGATGACTGCTAAGGGTTATGTCTAAAACAGTCATCCTAAAGATTTTCTCTTTTATTTTTCAGTTACATTGTTAATCAAGGAGTTAACTGTTAGTTAGTGATAGCCAGAGAGACAGCCTGATATTTTGACAGTAACTTTAACTAATTTTAGCTAGAAACTGGGGTTCTAAGTAGCTATGTTGACTTTATTTGGTTTTTTTTTCAGGAGCTGTTTAAAACAAATTTACTGATATTCAAGGAGTGTAAGAATGGTGCAGTTATGTAGAGTAAAGGGTAGCTTTTACAGGGCTTATAGCTGTTGTAACCAGGAAATATGAATTCAGTTTCAGTGTATTAGAAAACAAGAAGTTCTAGTATTTCATGCATAGGTAAGATTTGAAAACACAAGTGCTAATTTGTAAATCCAAATAATTCTTATTTGCAATTAAATTCATATGTCTACTTGCTAACCTCTGTTAGTGGTTTTTCTTCTGAAGAATTCTGGTGAGATTTCTGGCAAGTAGCTGATAATATAAGCATATCAAAATACTCCTTTTGATGTATGGATTTCAATTACTTTTGGAACAGTAGTCTGTTCCTATAGATATCAAATTAGAAGTATGATAGAACAGATTCTGTTTTTCTAAGTGCTTAGTTTGTTTTCTGAAAAGCTACTCAAACTGGTAGGTGTTGATGTGGAATGAAGTCCACATCATTCCAAGTAGTTTCTGACATTCTTAGAATGTGTCTCTTCTCAAAGAGACACTGAAAGATGAAACAACCTCTAAAGAAACCATGTGCACAGCCCCCTTCCTTTCCAAGGTTATTACAATATTTGGGGTTTGAAAATTTGTTGATTTTGTACAAAGTTTATTTGTAGGATAAAGCATCCTCTCTTCAGCACCTCCTCACTGGAAAGAGAGTGAGCATGTTTGTGTATACAATAAGATTATCTTCTGTAAGATGGACTAGATCAAAGAGCAGTTTCTATTCTGTGAAGATAAGCAGGTTAAATTCAGTTGCCATTTTTGTTTTAAAGAGAAACCTTATGGATGTATTTGTCTTTCAAAGGCTTAGCTAGCAATTAAGGAGTTCAAGTTTTTTGACTTCCACTGCTTCTTGAAAGCATCTGACAGCAAAGAACTGTTCTCAGCTTTGGCTTTAGCATCTGTGCTAATCTGTTGGCAAAGCTTGTTAATGCAGTGCCAAGTGGCTGATGTGTTCTGCTTGGGTTTTTTAGGCAAAATCTGAAATACTTTCACGTTGTACATATTTTACCTCCATGAATGTCTGAGTGTACAATATGATTTAGTATTTTTCAATATATAGATTTCTACTGGCTTTAGAAACTGATATGCCACTATTAAAAAGTATAGACATTTCTGTGTTTCAGGCATAAGGAGCAATTAAGTCTTGACTCCAACTTTTAAGGAGTCCTGGGTTTAAAAGGCTTAACTAATCTAATCTGACTATTAAAAGACCATAGCAATCTGGTTTGGGTTTTTAACATTTATTCATTTATTTATTTGTTTGTTTGTTTGTTTACTTGTATATTTGGGACAGAATGTGCTTGTCTGGAAAAGGAGATCAGTGGCCTGGTATGCTAAATTTCAATGTACATTACCAGTTCTTAATATGGGTCTAAAGCAAATGAACAGTGTACATGAGTGAATATGTATGCAATAACTGGTGATATAATTAGTTTTTCTCTTCTCAAGATGCTGTTATATATCCAGCTCTACTTTCTTAAATACTATTTAAGAGTTTAAAAGGAAAATTGAAACATTAATAATATTTAACTACAATAATAATTATCTAATAGTTGTATAATCACTGCCAGTGTTATGATTGGTGTAGTATTAAAACAGGAGATGTTTTATCTTTGCAATTAATTTAACTGTAATAATTTTGTGCTGTTCTGTTTGTGAAAGAGTGAAAGTAACTGAATTATATATTATATTCCTCTGAAGAGGATTTATTGATTGTTAAATAGTCTATCTTTTCACAAAAGATCGCTAAGAAAATTTTGCTAAAATGTCTTACATAAGTGCTGCTTAATTAATAATGAATATATTTCAACAATCAAAAATTAATAAGCTAATAAATTATTAATCTGTGCTAGAGATGTATAATTATCAGATCTCTGAAATCCTTTCTGTGGTGGTTGGTGCACTTGCTGCGCTGCTGTCTTCAAACACACTCCTTTCAATAGGCTGACCTTTGTGCTTCTGACTTTGTGGAGCCTCTGCTTCACCACTTGCTTGCACTCTGCTACACACTTCCTGACCAGGCTTAGTTACTGCAGGGCTCTCTGTCTGGGGCTGTGGTCAGTGGTTAATGCCTGATTTTTGGTAAATCTCATCTCATGAGTACAGAAACAGCAAGGGATAAGGTGCAAACGAATTTTAATCGATGAATCATTCTATAGGAATTGTGACATTACAGAATTTATGGTATTCAATAACATTTTAAAATAGTGGTAAGTAATGTTCTAAGAAGGAGGTAGCTGAGAGAGGCAGCCTGTTTGACCTCAGAACCATATAAGAATTTGAAATTATATGGGGACAAATATGTAAGCAGAATTAGAAAACTGGGTAAAATGAGCACCTTCTGTCAGAAGTAGGTTCTTTAAGAGTAGCTGGATATTTAGTTAGCTCATTTCATACAAGTAAATTCAATAGGTTGCCTTTTTAGGCCTGTACGAAAATATTAGCTGTAGTGCTAGATGGAATATTGTAAGCTTAATTAGAATTTAGGACACAAAATGTAAGAGAATGGTAAATTATTATTTGATAATGAACTGAAAACAGATATGAGCTGTAAGATCAGAAGGCATGTATTAGAATTCCTTAACAGTTGCACTTAAATCTAATACTAGTCAGTAGTCTTCGTGAGCAAACTTAGAATCATTTTTAGTAGTATTTTAAAGGATACTTAAGAGTGCCACAGTGTTAGGCATGATTGTCAGTCAAAGAGAGGATGGCAGTGGCTAGGATATCAGAAGAATAGGAATACTGAAAGTAATTGAAATTATTAGAAATATTATAGTCCAAAATGCAAGTCCTGATGGGTGGATGAGGGGGGATGATGGATGACACACATAATTATTTATTCTATGTATTACGAATTAATTACCTGAAACATGATTGAGAAGGATGCAATGTGCTAACTGATTGGAGAATGTACTTAATTTGTGGGAGAAATGCAGTTTTAGGTATATCTGACAAGATATGTGTACTAGCAGTAGACAAGTGTCATTGGGACTCAGTAGGGTACTTTGTGGGACCCCTTCTGGTAGCCCTGTAATCTCTGCTTACTTGTGTTCAAAAAAAAAGTGTTCCAACCAGAATGAGTGCAGAGAGCTGATGATTTTTTGAGGGTAACATAGGGTTTATCCTTTGTTATGGAGATAAAAACACCATTGCATTCTTAGATTTTAAAAGCCATACTATATTTTCATGGGTAGATGAATGAAATGTGTATTTTTGTGTGTGTTGGCTTAAAAAAAAATCCAAACAAGAAACAAAACATAAAAGCCCCAGCCTGAAACAGAGAACTGGGAGGAAAAAAATCCCGAACACTGTAATTCCACTTAAAAGAAATCACTAGGAATTTTTTGAAAAGGATTAGATGTTCTTACTCCCTATGGAGCTGAGAATGGATTTACTAATCCAGAGGGTGAATTTTAACCTTCAGTTCTAATTTGTGGTTTATCTGTAAATATTTCTAAGGCTTTCTGTTCTGCTGCAAGTATATGCCCTGACTGCATCTTCAGTGCTTAAGACTGTCAGCAATGAAAAGCCCATGAAAACCACCTCCTTTGTAAGGGTTTGTGTTCTTTTGGTCTGTCTGTTCCCAGTCCTGTGAAAGCAGGTATGTAATTTTGGAGTAGAGCCAAAGTAGCATCTTCACGGTCTAACAGCTTGGCATTCTTTTTAATGACCCCTGCTGTTTTTACCAGGAGGTTGTATAGAGATGCTGGGCTGCTTTTTCCCCAGTTCCTCTAGCAACCCTTACAGTGCCTTAAATCTTCACAGGCCCATTGTAGGTATTCCAAAAATCAAGCCTAGCTGTACTGTAACAGTTGTCAGCTCATGTGCTCTACATTGTAAATTATTACAGATCGGTCTTTCAAGTTGTGTTAAGTACTTCATGTGGATTAGAATTGTTACGGCTTTTGAAAATGTGGTCTTAGCAATTGATAGGAAAATAAGCAATTTTTCTACATGCATTGTACCCTTTTAACCTACTGATGATGAGGTGATGGTAGCATAACTATGAGTGTGCTTTTGATGTCCTTGGAGAGATGCACATATCCCTCTGACTCTTTGCCTTACCTTGTACAGCTCAGTTTCTTCCCTTATAAAAGGTATTATATTTATCTATGCAGTGTGTTTTTAAAATCTGAATATGAAAAGTTTAGTGCAGAGATGTATCCACACTACAGGGTAGAAGAAGTCAGAGTGTAGAAGCCCACAGTTTAATGTAATGACCAAGTTAGCTCACCAAGAAATAGAGGGATGAGAATGGAAGTAAATTTTCACAGACCTCCAGTGCACATCAGCAAAATGTTTCTAGAACTCAGCTGTACTCTTTAAAGCAAGTCTGTATGCTTGTGAAATACTTAAAATGTGCTGTGAAAAGTACTTAACCTCTGAGGAAGTGTTTGAAACAGAGGCACGTGGCGCTGAGTGACTCAGAGCAGGACTCTGTGGGGCGTACAGAGTGGAAAGATGTGAAAAGTGAGGCTGATGTTTTTAGTGCACTGGTAGTACAACCAGTAGTTTCAGCATCAGCCTATGATTAGAATTACAGCACCACTGAACAGAGCTCATTTTTTCTTTAGCCTTTCACTTAGGTGACCATATGGGACAGCCTGACTGTGGCTGTTTGAAGATGGCCCACCCAGCTGCTCTCTCACTACACTTCCTCAACAAGCCAAGGAGAGAAAATAGGTTGAAAAAGCCGCTTTAGATTAATAAAGAAATAAACACATTTTCTTGTAGACCCAGAAAACTGGGTAGAAAAATTTACCAGTGATTTTCCACTGAAACCTTTCCCTGGCAGTAGAATCATATTGAACATACTAGACAGCTTTTTTTAATGACCGAACTTGCAATTTTGGGGATAATTTTTTCAATTTCAGAGGTAATCTAAATTCTAGCAAATTAATTGATTCTGACTAAAATATTTCTTCCATAACTATCTTCTCCATTAAAACATTCAGGAAAGAAAAGCTTTTCTGACTGGTTAGTAGTTTAGTTTGGAGTCCAGAACTTTCTTTGAAGTCATTACTTGATGGCAGAGCCATGGTTGCTTATTGAACTGTCTACCAAAAAATGTGTCCTACATCATTGCAGTTGGTACCTGTGGCTGAATTTTTGAAATAGCAGAAGTATTTCTTCTGATTATATTTAAGTCAGCTGTTCTCTGAAACTCTGCTGTAGTTTGCAGAGTCAAGTATTTTGATTTTCAAATAATTTTAATAGAATTAAAAGGAATTTTAAGGAATTTTAAAGGAATTTTAAGAATTGGCATTGGAATGGTAAATTTTGACTGCCAGGAACCAAGTTTTCTGTACAAGTATTTAATTCTGTTTGCTCATAATATTTTCTGTTTATAATAGAATAAATTTTGAGTCACTATCAATTGTAAGAGACTATGGACTGACTCAGAGAGCTTCATGCTGTCCAGGAATGTTTAGGCCAGTCTAGTACATTATTTATGAGTAACAACCTAGCCAGCTTGAAGACTTTTTATACACAAAAATTTTATTAAAATTTGGAATTGGCTTTTCAAATTAAACATTCCCTCTCTCCGCCTAATAAGACCTAAATTACGTCTGCCTTCAAGGCATGTTGATACATTCCATACTTAAAAACTTAAGCAGCAATCAATTGAAGGTGGGGAAATTTTCCATTGTCATTAAAAAGCACAATATTGTTTTCTAACAAGTGAAAGGAAGACAATAAAATTCATGGTATTACTAAAGAAAAGAACAGTAGTCAGAAGCAAAACCATGAATAAGATAATTCAAATGAGTAATGTAAGTACAGGTGTTTTCTGTGGTAGTGTTTAAAGAAAATCTTAAGTCACTTGGAAGAAACAGAATACTTTGTGGATTTATTACAAATTCATTTGCTAAGGATAGGGATTTGTTGGCTAGGCATGCAAGAGAATAATGTAGTAGTAACTGAAGGAAAAATGTGTAATAGCAAATATAAAATACGGTAACAGGAAAGAAATTTGAATAATAAAAGGGCATGTTTCCTTAGTTTTATGCACTATTTTAACTTTCAGTCTTCTTTACAGTGGAATTCATTCAAAAAGCAGAATATACTCCTAAATCTTCCAATAAGTACCCATCAACAAGACAAGAACAATTTTTTTCCTCTCATGGGTATGCATGCACTGTGTGCAGGAAATATTGAAAACAACCCAAATATATTATCCTCTGTGATGGAGAAAAGCAGCTATATTTCTTCCAAGACTAATATTCTCTCAAGTTATTTAATATTGTCTTCCTCCAGTCTAATTGCCAACCACATCATGGTACACTGAGATTTTTTTTGCTAGTTTTAATTTTTCTTTTTTTAATCAGTTTTGTAAATTTTTCTCATATTTGCCTGTACAATGTAATGGTAATAATGAGGAGTATTCTCATCCCTAGCTCCACCCCAAATTTATAATGAATTAATTCTGAGTGTGTTCTCTGTGGTTTAGGAGTTCTGCAGACATCATGTTGCTCTGCCCCTGTACGTCGGAGTACGCCTTGCTATGTGTCTGTGTACTAAAGGGACAAAATCCTGAGGTTATGCTTTCCTTGACACCCAGCAGAAGAAAAACATGTATTTGGTCACTTCTCACTGGGAATGCTGTAGTAGCCATGCTGTCTCTGGCAAGAGAAGTTTGCATGTTCAGGCAGATTTGTGGTAGGTTCTGTGGCAGACTTTTCCTGTAAGGTGTCACTGACGAGCAAGGACTAGTAACAATAAATGGTAGAAGCAGGATGAGGTAATTTAGTCTGAGCTCATTCATGATTTGCTTTCCCTGATTTGTATTTTAAAATAAAATAGTGTAGCAGGGGAAAAAAAAGTCACATTCATTTTTTTGGCCTGGTGAAATCCGTTCTGCATCTGTAAAGCTCAAGTCTTCCATTGCTATTAGACAAAAAACAGAACAGTAATTTTTGTAAAGTATGCTCTTCCAATGTTTATGGCTGCTTTGAAAAATGAAATTTGAATATTTTTTATGCCCTGGCACTGGATACTGTGGAGGCCTCTGGAATCCTTTGGCCTGTCTCCATCCTACCATTCTGCTGACAAAAGTGATTTGCAATGCTGGGCCTTATGAGATACCACAGTGCCCCCATTCATTAGCACTGCTTGCCCTTGTCTACTTGGTTGCCTTTTTTCATTGTTTTTCCAAAGACAGCCTAAGGGGACTGAGCTAACATGCAGAATTTATAAAAGAATTGTAGCAGACTGAAATGTGTTAATTTGCAGGTAGTTTCATAAGCAGAAGAATCCAAAGACATGACTTCTATTGATTTGCGTGTCACCTTTCCTGTGTACATTGCCTAATAAAGCTTCATCAAAAGCTCCAGCTTTTCCCTGAGTAGGGGAGAATTTGTACAATTTATCTCTCTTTTGAGCTTCCTATTTTCATTATAGTTATAGGTAATGATCTCTATGGGAAATGAGCAAAAACGAATATCTTGGGGAAAAATTGGAAGACAGCAAAATTAGGAGACACCACTCCTTTCACTTTAGGAAAGGTTAAAAGTTAGAGTGTGAAGAGAGCAGGGGTGTTTAAACCATGATGCCTGAAGGTAGGTGGAGATGTTTTGCTTTAATGAGTTATTGCTCCAGCAATTGCTGGTCCTTGATTGCAACTTAACTGCTGAAGGTGATTTGATGAACCCATAGACTTCGGGAAGTGGAAGCATCAAAATGTTGTATGTAGCATCTCTCCTATATGGAAAATAACTTTCAAGCAAGGGGTAGCAAGTCCTTGCAAGTCAAGGCTGGCTGTACTGTAAATCAGTACAGCTTCTTCATTATTGCATGTTCATGTCTTTAATTTTTCACTGGCTTCTTCAGTGATTTGAGAAATAAAACCAGATTGGGTTTTTTGGGATCCACCCTCATTTATTATATTTATATCAAAGAAGCATTTCTATGTTATTTCTTTTGAAAACATAGTGAAAACCTAGTGAAAGTGCTAGTGTGAAGTATTTTCAATGTGTTGTGAAGCTAGCTGTCTCATCCATTTATTATATATATTGTAGACCAAAACTCATACAGTTCTCAATTTAAAAATGTAAGAAACAATCGCTTTTGCATATATTTGATATGTATTCAGATGAGTACATTATATCTTTCTGAATCATTCCTGGTTATTTTTCTTACTTTCATTTTGAAAATTATATTCTTTCTTCATGTTTAGTTTTATTCCTCATCTGATAACTGTTTGCTTTGCTGAAACCAGCATGTAATTTTATGATCTTGTATCGGTTTTTACATGATTTTTACTGAGGTTGAGCAGTTAAACTCTGATAATATTGCAGAATTTTCAGTATTAATGAACCCAGTCTTATTCTGCTAATGGATATAAATATCTAAAACCAAGTAGCGCTAGAGACCTAAAAATGAAGAGTTCATGTTAATTAAAAAAAATCTTCATTAGATGTTTCCAAAGCTTTGAGCTGTTTTGCTTCAAGCTTTTTTAGGCACTGTAATACAGTAAATATATCTAAATATCATAGTTTGATTTGATAAACTGACATAAATTTCTGATATTTTTCTTTACCCAGGGAAATTACCGCTTCATGAAACTTTTACTGGCTCGTAGAGGGAACTGGATGCAGAAGGACTTAGAGGATATGACACCATTACATTTAACTACACGTCACAAAAGTCCAAAATGTTTAGCTTTGTTGTTAAAACATATGGCACCTGGAGAAGTGGATACCCAGGACAGAAACAAGGTAAAAGTACTGCTTATTTTAAGACAAGTGCTTATTTTAAGACTTGTAGCAACTTTAGAAATTGGTTTTATATCAAGCAGTTGTGTGCAAAAAATTATTTGTCATAAACTTTTTCTAGGTCTGCAAAGTAGAAATATTAATATTTTCCTGATGTTAATGATGTCAAATTTCATTGCACTGGCTCCACTGACATTCTTCTTGAGAGTAGTTACAACAACAGAGGATTCAAAAACCATCCGAGTCTTTCTGTAACATTGTGATCCTTGTTATGAGTCTGGATAGCATGTGCTTGTGTTGCTTTTCTTCCTTTGAAAAACCTCGAATTTAGAATCTTTTAATGATAGGAGTCA
Source organism: Leptocoma aspasia (assembly GCA_013399835.1). Taxonomy (NCBI): domain Eukaryota; kingdom Metazoa; phylum Chordata; class Aves; order Passeriformes; family Nectariniidae; genus Leptocoma; species Leptocoma aspasia. The sequence continues at coordinate 308,366 of VXAX01005453.1, read as the reverse complement.
CTAGAAAACTGCCTATAATTACAGCAGTCATTCTGCAGAGGTCATGCTGACTTCATGACCGTGCTAATTAATTAAAAAAGGTATGCATAAACCAGCCAAAACCATTTAGCAACCTTGCCTGTTCAGCAGATTTCCAAGCCAGTATTTAAAGCATTGCCAGATTCCCCACAAAACATGGAGCACTTTTCTCCTGGTTCATGTCATGAGTAGTCACAGTAGCAAAAATGGAATTCGGGTTGGTGAGAGATGATCTTGGGTACAGAGTCTAACCTGTTTGACCCTGTTGGGGACATAGATTTTTCGGTTTCCTTGCTGCAACTGTGCACATCAAAATTGTCAAATACAATTCCTGAACATGAGGGAGAACAAGTGTCTTTTACATCTGCTTCCATGTGGGTAACTGACTGAAACTGGTTGTGGGTGAGAGAAGTCAGTGAACCAAGGCTGTGTTGGCCTTCTGGTAACCAAAAGTTTCTGCTTTCATTGCAACTGTCAGTTTCCAGGAATACTGGTCAGCTCCATTTAATAAATAACACTCATTAATTTAGTACAAATTTTTACTGGTACAAGGCTGCTGTGGCACTTTGTGGAGCCCTTCTTCAGTGAGTGACAAGTAGAAAAAAAGGCTGTGCTATCTTATTGTTGTTACCATGGTACTAAGCTAACAGCTGGCAGCAACAAACACAAATAGGCTCCTTATTGCCTTCTTCCTTCACAGAGAAGTTAAGGATATATTAGTGAACTTACACATTCCGTGCCACTGTTTAAGGATGCTAATCCAGGGTATTGTACACATTCTGTACACAAATGTCTTGCAGCAGTTATTTCTCTGTTTCCAATTAAAAGACCACGTAATGTTTAGTAGGGGTGAGGGGGTAAGAGAGCTGGGAGAAAAATTAATTCTTTATCTTATAACTCTCTGTTACTTGGCAGTTGAGAGAGGTGTGTCTGATAAATGAAATACTTGTTAGTATGCCAATGTTTTGCTGGTTAAGAAACCCCCACACATTGGTTTGCTTATGCAGTTATGAATTGATAAGGCCTGTAAAAAAGCTGTTGGCAGTCAGGAATTGGCAATAGGAGCATGGATTGCCCTTTGATGTTTATTGGACTGCCATGGGTCATTAGGCATTAGATTCACTAATATTCAACCTCAGAATTCTGAGTTGCCACAGACAGTAAAGCCAAAACCTTTGCTCAAGATGGATCCAAGTCCAGTGTCAGCATTCAGTGTCACCTTCCCCTAGTGCAGAGTAGTCTCTGTCAATTTGTGTTATCCCAGCAGAGTTTGAAATTCAAGAGGGACCGCACTAATCACTGCAGTTGTTCCATAGTGCAGCCCTGGTTCTGAGGCTTGGTTCAGATCATCGTTCTAGCTTGGATGTCATTGCTTAATACCAAGCACAGATATTTTCTCTGGGTCTGAGCTGCTCCACCAAATAGCCATCAGGGCAGTGCTAAGTGGCATGCACATTTTTCTGTTGCCATAGTCTTAACAAATCTCCATAAAAAGCAGTTAGTTTCCTACCAGGGATACTTATGTTCCAAACATAAGGGCTTCTCAGTTGGGATCTTGTATAAGGTGGTGCAGCTCAGACCTAATTCAGACCTCAGTAGCAAAGGTATGTGATGATCTGCTCTTACTAAGGTAGATGGCCTGCTTGTTCAGCTTTGTTTAAAGCCTATTTTCACAAATTTTCAGTTGTCAGACACCCCAGGTACATGTGCTCAGTTTTTTGTCAGTCCTCTTTATTGAAGTGTAACAAAAGCTTGCTTATTTGCCTGCTGTTTAAGGCTGGTTTTAGCCAACTTTAATTTTCATGTTTCAACAATTTTTCAACGTGTTGAAAAAGCTTGTAAAAATTGTATTGCAGCAAACTGCATTGCATTGGAGTGCCTACTACAATAACCCAGAGCATGTGAAACTTCTCATAAAACATGATTCAAATATTGGAATTCCTGATATTGAAGGAAAAATCCCACTTCACTGGGCAGCTAACAACAAGGACCCTAGTGCAATCCACACAGTGAAATGTATTCTGGTAAGAAAGTCTGCTATATATGTATATAACACTTTCTGTCCTTACTACTTTCCTCTGATAGAAATATTTTTTTATTCTCTTGAGATTTCTCATTTTGGTCCACTGACTCTTTGAGAATAAAATAATTTGCTTTTCCTAATATCCAGAACTTTGTAAGAAATAATCCTAAATTTTTTGCTCTCTCAAAAAGAGTTTTGAGTTCTATGGGTGAATGTCTTTGCTCTAAGTCTTGCAAGGGCTAGGGAGGAAAGACTTAGAAGTCTTCCTGGATAAATTGGCCAGTCATATTCGTATTTCAGTTACATTTTGCACACTAATTTCTTTGTTATGTGTCTTTCCTTCATTATTTGAAAGTTTGTATCTAGTTATCTGTACTGAAAATTTTAGTTTAATTTGGTTTTTCAAGTTAGAATTCCGGGAAATAGTTGATCAACTGTCAGTCAGCCCACAATCAGTTTGCTGAGAGATTTTCTATGTAATTTTGTGTATGAATTTAATACTGTTTCCTTGATAGCATATTTTCTCTTTCTGCAATATTTCAGTTTATCTTCTGCAATGACAGTTATAATGGGTACAATGAAATCATATGCTCAGCTTGATTTTTACCTTGATTTTTATTTTGTGAAAATCTCTTGAGCTTTACTAACATGGACAGATACAGAAGCCTCAATTTAAATTTTCTGTCACATTTCTGTCACAAGAACAATCTTCCTGTGTCTTTGTCTTTCAAAGGTCTTTCAGAACTAGACACATACTGACTGTACTTTAACTACAAGGACTTGTATGTGTGTCTGCCTGATTAGCTTGCAAACTGAGAACTTAAATACGAAAATGAAAACTTTCTTTGATTTTTTCAAATCACACTGACAATCTTACATTTACTGATAATTCTTTTAATATAAAAATCGTTTTAGAGAAGTTTCCAGCAGCAAAAAGATTGTATTTCTGTATAACTGCCTTTTCTTCATTATATTTGTAATTTGTATCCAGCTGTGACATAATTTGTTACAAACAAAATTTTGTCACAAACTTTGAATTTGTGTCTACTTTTCTGCCTCACTGGAGAAGTAAACTCACTGCAGAATACATAAGGATCTCTGTATTTAGCTACAGGCTTTTTCAAACATTAGGTAGTCAAAAGACAAATAACTTTTAAAGTTGTGATGTGTTGAGCTCAGACAAGAGCCTCACACCCACGCAGCCACTCACTCACCTGCCCTCTTTCAAGGCAGAGAAAATAGAAGGAAGGCTAGAATACTTGTGAATGAACATAATGCCAGCCCAGTACAGAAAGCAAGAGCTGCATGCAGAAAAGAAAATTTATTTACTCTTTCCATCAGCAGGCAGATGTCAGCCACTTCTGGGAAAATGGGAAAAAAGCTTCAGCATGCTTAATCATGCTTGGGAAAACAAATGGTGTAGCCATGAGCGTCTTTCCTGCCTTCCCCATCCCTGAGTTTTTTTGCTAAGCATGATATTATGTGGTATGAAGTATTACTTGGGTCAGTTTGTGTCAAATGTCCCAGCTGTGTCCTGTCCCAGTCTCTTGCCCACCCTCAGCCCATTCATTGGGGTAAGCAGGGGAGCAGGACATGAAAAAGAGGAATCCATGGCATTCCACAATAGCCAAATCATGGGTGTGTTATCAACAGTTTTAATCACAAATACAAAGCCCAGCTGCTGCAAGGAAAATTAACTCCATCTCAAACAGATGTACTACAAAAGATCAAAAATACTTGTCTCCTTCCTGAAAGTGTTCTCAAAGATTCTCTTTAGGTAATTCAGAATCATAATCATGTCCAGGTTTTTTGGACGACTTTTTTGGTTTGTGTTTGGTTTTTTGTTTGTTTGTTTGTTTGTTTTTTTAAAATCTGACAATTAAAAGATTCACAGAAGTTGGTAGGAAACTTTTGAAGGTCATCTAGTCCAACCACCCTGCCATGGGCAGGGACATCTTCAACTACATTGGGTTGCTCAGGGCCCTGTCCTTTCAACTCTTCCATGAATGGTGAATCCACAGCTTCTCTGAGCAACCTGCTCCAGTGCCTCACCACCCTCACAGTAGAATTTCTTCCTAATATCAAATGGAAACCTGCTCTCAGTTTAAAATCATTCCCCCTTGTCCTGTCACTACATGGCCTTGTAATTAGTCCTTCTCCATCTTTCTTGTGGGCCTCCTTTAGGTACTGGAAGGCTGCTGTAAGGTCTTCCTGGAGCCTTCTCTTCTGCATGTGAGAACTCTCTCAGCTTTTCCTTTTAGGAGAGGTGCTCCATCCCTCTAATGATCTTGGTGGCCTCCTCTGGACTCACTCCAACAGGTTGATATCTTCCCTGTGCTGGAGACCCCAGAACTGGGTTAAGTACTCCAAGTGGAGTCTCAGGAGAGCAGAACAGAGGAGCAGAATCCCCACCCTCAACCTGCTGACCACACTGCTTTTGATGCAGCCCAGGACACATTTGGCTTTCTGGGTCACCAGCACACGTTGCAGGCTCATGTCCAGCCTCTCATCCTTTACCCAGCACCCCCAAGCCCTTCCTGACAGGGCTGCTCTCGATCTGTTCATCCCCCAGCCTGCGTTAATGCTGGGGTTCCCCTGACCCAGGTGCAGCACCTTGCACTCAGCTTCATTGAACTTCATGAGTTTCCCATGGGCCTACTTCTTGAGCTCGGCCAGGTCCCTCTGGATGGTATCCCATGCCTCAGGCTTGTCAGCTGCACCACTCAGCTTGCTGAGGGTGCACTCAACCCCTTCACCTGTGTCATTAATGGATACCTTAAATCTCACTGGTCCCAGCACAGCCTCCTGAGGGACATCATTGTTGTCCAGTGAGACATTGAGACAGTGACTGCTGCTCTGGATGCAACTGTTCAACCAATTCCTTATCCATCAAAAAGTCCACCCATCAAATCTCTCCAATTTGTAGACAAGAACATTGTCCGGGACTGCATCAAAGGCTTTGGAGCAGTTCAGAAAAATAACACCTATAGCTATTCCACTGATGTTGTCACTCCATCATAGAAGGCCACTGAGTTGGTCAGGCATGGCTTGGTGACCATCAGGTCCAGTGTCACATTCCCTCTGAAAGGGCATTCTGTCACCTGTCTTGAGACACTATCCTCCATTCATCCCAGGAGTCTCCTGGATTCCCTAATCCGTGCTGCTTCTTTGGCAAATGTCAAGGTGGTTGAAGTTCCCCAGCAGGGCAAGAGCATGCAGCACAATGTCTCCTGCAGCTGGAGCAAGAAGGCTTTGTCAGGAGGCTCCCCTTGGTCAGGTGGCTTGTAGTAGACACTGACCACGAGATTCCCTTTATTGCCTCTGTCTCTGGTTCCTGCCTACAGGCTTTCTACCTGCTCATGGCTGTTCTTCAGGGACAGCACGTTGCACTCTATCCATCTATTGCAGAGAGGTCAAACCCCTTTGACCCTTCTTCCTGTCCTGTCCTGTCCCTTCTGAGCAGCCTTTGGCCACATCCTAGTCATGGATTTATCCCACCAAATTTCAGTAGTGGCAACTAGGTCATAGCTTTCTTCTGGAGGCTTCCAACTCCTCCTGTTTGTTGCTCATGCTGGATGCAGTGGTATAGAGGCACTTTGGCTTGGCTGAAAAGAGTGTATTCTTGCTTTTGTCTGGGCTTTCTCATGCATCAGCTTAATTGTTTATATTGCAATTAGTTATACCTATATGTGCTTACTAACAGAGTAAGTTAATGACAAGTTTAAATGGAAAAGTAATTTAGCTATGCTGTAAAGTTGATGATACAGAAATGTTGTTATTAGGTAATCAATCTGTTAACTGAATTTTTTGTTGATACAAATACCTTTTTGTGGTGGTGCCCTGAGTTTAATCCTGTAGTAAGATCTTCTCTCCAAATTGAAGTGTTTTTCTTACTTGTCTTAAAGTGACAGAGCTTCACAGCACAGACAAAGCAGAGCTCCCAGTCTTCCCCTCCTTTCTTAGCTGCTTTTTCCCATATTACCCAGTTCCAAGTCTATTGTCTAAGAATCATGCTTGATCCTCATTCCTTTCTAGGTCTTCTAACTTTATAGCTTTTCATATTCTGCATTATATTTCTAATGAACATACCCACAGAGTGAAAATTTCTGTCATCTTGTGTCTTAATATATAATTGTATTTTTAAGTTTGCAAAAATACTGTCTTGTGGTGATAGCAGTATAAAAGGCAGGTGTCTGTGTCACTGTTGCTTCCCCATTTTTAATCACATCCAAGCAAACCATTTGTCTTTGCTTTCTCTAAGCACTGTGCCATTGCCCAGACAGCAGTGAGGTGTCAATATCTACTTCCAGACTACCTTTGGTGCCTGCTGGCTGAGTTATGAAAAACAACATTGCTGTTGTTTCTCTCTTGTTATCTTTAACACTGTGGAAGAATTCCCCAGAAAATTATTTTTCCTCTAGTATCCTACTTGGAATTCTCCAGTGCTGCTTTACAAAAACTTGACAAAAGTTTAGCTGCTGGTTTTATCAAGACAACAGTCTATGGTACTGAAAAATACTGTCTTGTTTTTCATGTACTCTGCCCTTTGGGTGTGGCCAGATATTGTCTCCTGCTTATAAATTCTTAAAATTAAGGGTCATCTTTCTGTTTGATATTTGTATAGTACGTAGTCCATTGGTATTGTCAAAATAAACAATTATGAAAAGAGCTCAGCTGAATGCTGAAAAAGTAGGTTGCGTGTGCAGGGGTGACAGTTACACACAGGTTGGTTATATCTGATATGGAAATCCATGAAATACAGCCAAAATGGAACTCAACATATGTAGAAGGTAAACATGTGAAGTAGAGAGAAACTCTGATCTGGAGATCCTCTCCTGGTTAACTTCCTTTTCGACCTTTCCAGATGGTTATGTGAAAAATGTTGGGAAGATTTAAGGAGAAAAGAACAGAATAAGGTTCCATTATTATGATGGAAGCAACTGCTTAGTACTCTCTGTCTATTTTGTATCTCTTCTCTTTATTTATTCTTCATGGTAAGAGACATGACATTTGTTTATACCACACTTTCCATTATTGCCTACAATTCCATTGTTCTAATTGCCACAGAAAAATGCGTAGCTTCTGTTTCTTCTCTGTATTGTGCTTACAATATTAATACAATCTGACAGTTTAATTATAGCTAACCAAACCCACTTAAAATCTAAAGAAATTATACTCATGAATGTAGGCAGAAACAGGCCTAGAAAATTTTAATTAAAGTGGCCAAAAAAATTCAAAGCACATGAATACTTTTAGACTGGAATATAAATAGTGGCTTTGTCATTGGAGATTCTGTACCATTGTACAAAAATAACACTTTTGAGTATGGGGATATTTCTTGGCAACATCAATGACTTTAAGCCAGGAGTTTTAGGATTCATTTATTTAGGATGTTGTTGTGCTTCTGGAAGGCTTGAAAATTAGCTGTCAGGATTACATCAGCAAATTATAAGTGAAGAAGCATTAGTTTTCTTGTTTGTCCATTTTGCTCAAACACATTTTCATCTGGTGGACTTAGAATTTTGGTAATAACTTCTGTGCCTATCATAATTCATGTTTAGCCATTGTCAAAAGTGATTCTCATAAAATGAATTTTTGTAGTAGGCTCTATGCTCCCCCTGCTGAGCTCAATGAATAGACAAGAAGTAAGCATATTATCAGTTAGCTTTTTCTTGAGAATTATTTAAGTTAGGGAACAACATACAAGTTGTCACTGTAGTGATGCAGGTAAATGCTTTTGAATGCTTATCAGAAGAAGTGTTACACATGTTTTGATTATTGTGGCTTGTGTGTGTAACAATGTTAACTTTGCGTTTTTAGTTGAGTCATCTTTATCAATTTATTATATTTTTAATAGATTATTTGTTATTGTACTGGTGACTACATATATTAGTGAACTCCAGTATGTTTTAAGTATGTTAATTTTTGGCTCTAACAAAACATGGCTGGCAGTACTGATACCTAATCTAAAACTGATGAAGTTTTTTGTCTGAGATGGGCAACTTAATTAGCATTTAATTAGCATTGGCAGATATTATTGCTCAGATACTGTCCATCCCCTTTGAAAAGTCATGGAGAACAGGAAAGGTGCCTGAGGGCTGGAGGAAAGCCAGTGTCACTCCAGTGTCTTGAGAAAGGGCCAGAAGGACAATCCAGGAAACTGCAGGTATCACCTGTATCAGCAGTTCCATCACCCTTCAATCTCTGGAAGGGTGATGGAACAGCTCCTCCTCGATGTCATCGCTAAGCATGTGAAGGAAAATTAGGTTATTAGTAGTCAACATGGATTCACTGAGGGGAAATCATGCTTGACCACATGGTGATCTTCTGTGATGGCAGGACTGGCAGGGTAGATGAGGGAAGATCAATGGGTGTTGTCTACCTTGACTTCAGCCAGGCTTTTGACACTGTCTCCCATAACATTGTCATAGGTGAGCTCAAGGGGGGTGGGTTCTCTGGGTGGGCAGCAGGGGGGTTGAGGACTGGCTGAATGTCAGAGCTCAGAGGGTTGTGATCAGTGGCACAGAGTCTGGTTACTGTATCTACAAGTGCTCCCCAGAGGTCAGTACTGGGCCCAGTCTTTTTCCATTTATTCATTAATAACCTGGATGAAGGGAAAGACTGAACCCTCAGCAGGTTTGCTGATGATATAAAACTGGGAGGAGAGACTGATACACCATCGTGGTGCCAGTCAGTGGGACCTGGAGTGGCCAGAGAGTTGGACAGAGAGAGGAGTCTCATCTAAGCTCAACAAGGGCAAATAGAGAGTCCTGCACAGAGGGAGGAATCACACTGTGCACCAGTAGAAGGACCTGGGGCTCCTGGGGCACAACCGGCTGTCCATGAGCCAGCAGTGTGCCCTGGGGGCCAAGAAGGCTATTGGAACCCTGGGATGCATTAGGAAGAGCATTCCCAGCAGGTCGAGGGAGGTGATCTTCCCTAGAGGATCAACCCTAGTGAGGCCACGTCTGAAATGCTGTGTCTAGTTCTGGTCTCCCCAGTTCAAGAAAGACCAGGAGTTAGTGGGGAGGGTCCAGCTAAGTGCTTTGAAGATGAGGAAGGGTCTGGAGCATCTCTTTTAGGCTGAGGGAGCTGGGACTGGTCAGCCTGGAGAAGACTGAGAGGGGATCTTATCAATGAGAAATACCTTAAGTGTGGATGCCAAGAGGATGGAGCCACACACTTTTCAGTGGTGCTCAGCAACAGGATAAGGGGCAATGAGTACAAACTGAAATATGGAATTCCCATTTTAATATGAAGGAAAGCATCTTTATTGAGATGAAGGGTGACTGAGAATTGGAACAAGCTGCCTAGAGAGGTTGTGGAGCCTTCTTCTCAGGAGATAAGTGAAACTCACCTGGACCTAATTCTGTGCAACCTGCTGTGGTTGAACCTGCTGTAGTAGGGGGTTGGACTAGATGATCTCCAGACAGCCTTTCCAACACCAACCATTCTGTAATTTACATACAGTGTGCAAAGTATGTAGCTCCTTAGATCTAGAAAACTTACATTAATCAAATATCGGGAGGTTTAACTTGGCACTGTAAGGAAGTAAACAGTAAGAAACAACGAATCAGGGCATTGCAGAGTTGAAGTTACTGCTGCTGTATTAGCTTAGCCAGATTGCACTTAGAAAATACAGTGAAATATACCTCTAAATGTTTGCGGAGTTTTGAGGGTTTATTTATCCATTACATAGAAAATACAGATTGTACAACTTTGGTCAATTAGTATTTGGGTAGAAACCATAATTCTGGAATTTCCTTTCTTCTTGATTTATTGTTCTCAATGTTAGATATTTGTTTTCTGTGTAATAGTTACTACACATCAAATAATGCAAATGCAAGTGATTCTACAGCCAATTTGTGTACCTGTTGGAGTCAAAAGGAAAGATTGCAGTTAGTTTAGTGAGAAAGGGGCCAGGAACTTGCTTTAACAGTTAACAAGCTGCACTTAACACAATCCCTTGCTCCTCTTTCATAAATGTGTTGTGATATATAGAGTGACTCTGTATTTTCAGGAGGATTACTTTTCTCACTTATCATAGGTTAAAATCCCCTCTAGTGTTGGAAGTTAAAAATCTCAGGACTACACTCCTTTTTCATTCTTCACAGGGTTCCCATGACTTCACTGAATAGTTCTGAATTCTTGGAGATGAAAAGCAGGCTCACTCACTCTGGTTTACTTAAACTCTCGTTTTGACAATCTGCTTCTACTCTAGATGTTTAGTGTCCTGCATCCTGATTTTCTACTGTATTGTTGTTTACCACTTTTTTTAGTAATACCTCTTTTTTCAGAAAAGTGATGTTTAAAGTTTCATGGGCCTTTATGACACTTGCCATTTGAAGAGCTCTCAAATGCTAAGATGATGTTAATTTGTACCTGTTCTGCTCTTTTGCCTGTAAAACAAAGTCATGAAGAGAAATCTGTATAGAAAAATATTTGAGAGATGAAATTATCATAATACAAAACTATATAGCTAGGGACCTTATGTGAAAGTAATTTAGCATATTTTTAAAGAAAAGGTGCTGAAAAGTCAAGTTATATCTATTAATGCCTGTGTAACTTGATAAGTGACTAATCATTAAGCTTTAAACAACTTTTTACATTCAAAATTAAGTCTATTAGAAGTAGATGCATTATTAGAAGTACTCTTTTACTTCTATCCTGTCAGCTAGAGGTGTAGACATCTCCTTTGGAAATACTTTGGGGGTATAAAATGCTAGAAGAATATTACAATGAAAGCCATAAAATTAACTTGTGCAAAAAGGAAAGTGTTGTTGGAGAAAATCTGAAGATACATATGCCATTTTCAACTTGTAAATTATGTAAGAATTTCTAGTTATTTTCATAAGAGCCAGAGTTAATCTTTTAAAGATCTGTTTAAGGAACCATGTGCACAGCAGACTGGTAAAACTATGGGGTATGTACCAGAAATCTGGTCTTGTACAGTCATTAAGTATAAAAAAGCATTGCAGAAGAAATACTTGAAAGTAGCCTATACTGTAACAAAAGCATTTGGTTGTAGAGCTACATTCTATGGAACAAGGACCATGTATCTCTGTGAAAAAGCATCTGTAAACATCTGTTTTGTCTTCAATTTAAATATTCTTAAAATTTTGTTGTTTCTTTTAATTTTTAAAGGAAGCTGCACCTACAGAATCTCTGCTAAACTGGCAAGACTATGAAGGACGAACTCCTCTTCATTTTGCTGTTGCAGATGGGAATGTAGCAGTTGTGGATGTCCTGACCTCCTACGAAGGCTGTAATGTGACATCATATGACAACTTGTTTCGAACTCCCCTCCACTGGGCAGCCTTACTTGGTAAACTGGACAGTGCTGAAGTCACTTAGTCATTAATTAACTGTACTGTTTAATCTTTGTCTCTGATTTTCATTTAATTTCAGCCTGGCAGTTTGATGACTAATCTCTTGGAGCAATAAGAGTTTTTGCTCAACCAGGATTAGAAGTTTGTGTGTGGACTTCTCATTTTAGCTTCAGATTCTCCAGATTTTGCATTACTTCAACAGGTTATATATGCTGATGATTTAAGAACAATTAGAGTATATTGAGATTGTTTTTGCATATGTAGCTTTGATCATAGGTTAAAAAAACAGATACTCTGCAACAGTGGTGTCTGAAGTGGGGTATGAACTCCAGCCCAGCATGAAAGCAACACAATCTATGGGAGTGCATGAAGAAAATATCAGAGCTTCTGTTTGTTTTTTTTTTATCTGAAAAGATAACTTGACTAATATTTCATATGCAGATTAAGCTAGTGCCCTTGTTTGGTCCATGTATAAGATGGTCACGTGGGATTTCAAGGTGCCTGAGAGAGGTGAGCTGCTCCACAATGCCAAGTGGTTGGTGGTGGCATCATGAGTCACATGCTCACTTTCAGCCTGCTGTGATGTACTGCAGTTTGTGCCTGCCTGGTTAAGTAGATTTATGATTATATTACCTAGTTTTTATTAAACTACACCTCACAAACTAAATAAGGGGCTTAAGAAGATTCCCACAAAGAAAATGCAGATGCTCTGATAATGCCAGCACAAGTAAACAACAAAAAATGGCAGAGTTGACACTTCTAGTACAAGCTCTTCATTAGACACACTATGACAATCTAATCAGATCTGACAACAGGTTTTATTTGTATAGTTTTTCTCTGTTTAGATTGTTACCTTGAGACTCAGATGCTCTGTAAATTGTAACCTTGCATATGTGAATTTTGGTTTGGATTTACAAAAACTGGATCCTTGCAAAACAAGTTAAAACGTGATTAAATGTAAATAATCTAAATGCAGGGAAACACAACCCATAAAATGACAGACACATAATAATATTATTTAGAAAATTTACCTCCTATTTCCATTCAGGAGGAAAAAATAATCACTGGATAAAATAATCTTCAAACAGTCTCTCTCCTCTTTTAACAGGCTTCATCCCAATGATCCTTTGGGACATGGCAGACAAAGAATGTCAATATAAGAATCAGATGTTCACTGGAGTGAGTTACTGCAACTCCAGTGGCAATATACATGTAGTTTTGTTTATGTTCATTAAAACAAAAAAGAGGCAAGGGTGTTCTCAAATTTGTGTATATGTAGGGATATTGAATTTTAAGAGAGAAATTGTGAAGCATTTTAAGTGTCATAGGATCAGCTTTCCAAAGAAATAGTCATTATCACTTGGTTCTGTCCAAGAAGCAAAATGTATTGTGTTTTGAAATTGATTGTATTTAAGAGAGAAGTATTGTCTGTTGGAAAAATGGATTTTCTAATCGATGTAGAATAAAGGGGGAAGATGTGCCAAGACCTCCAGACTATTTTGTGAACCTGATGAGGTCTCTAGGTGGCATATGCTCTTTGGGAATTTCTGGTTAGTAAGTCATCGTTAATTTTCAGGGTTATGGTTTTAAGTTGAAGTTAATGTTCTATGTAGGTCTTAAGGAGAGTAAGGTGTTACTATATAGGTTAACAGTAGGAGATTTAAAGCAGTGCAGGGATGATGCCACAAGTTTTCTTAGAAGTGATGGATTGCACGTGACTGCATCTTAAGGGCATTGTTGCTCCTCTTACCTTTTCTTTTGCATGGATAAAAGTCTCAGCCAAGTTACATCTCTGCTAAATAAGAGTACAACAGAAATGACAGTTCTTCACCTCAAGAAATGAGTTTTAATGTTCACATTAATGGCCAAGCGAGATCCACCTTAGCACCTGTTTCTTTACTGTGGCACCCAATATAATTATTTTTTTCAATTCTCTCAAGCCTTATTCTCATGGATAATTTAGCTAGACCTCCTGTCCTGATTACCAAGTTAGGTTCCCTTTTTCTAGTTGTCTGTCCTGAAAATTCAGGAATCTTTTTTTTCAGGCTCAGTACTCCTATGGCTTTTCTGCTAGGATTCCACTCCAAAACAACTTCTTCCAGTGAACCTCAATTTACTTCTTACACTTTTCAGGTGGGAATAGCATAGCAACATTACATCTCTTCTTTTTGGTTGTTGGCTTTTTTTGTTGTTTTTTTGGCTTTTGTGGTTTGTTTTTTGTTGTTGTTGTTGTAGGAAGGGACAGAATAATGTGATGTTCTGTATCCAGGGTTCTCTTAATGGCTAACAGGAAGGAGGAATCTTCCTGTACACCCTAAGGCCGCTAGAAAGAAAAAATGCTCATATAACTCTTCATCCTTTTTGACCCAAGTTACCATTTTCTCTCATTTCTGATACTTCTGTACATATAAAGTCTCAAAGTGCCATTTCACAAAAGAGGGCTTGCCTAGTCCTCCGTTTCTTAGGTTTTTAAGAGCTACAAACCACAACTGTAGCACAGTTTCATTCTGTAATCGTTGGTGTTTTCATTAAAAATAGTCTGCTGCTAGAAGGAAGGTTTGCCTACCTTTTCATTTATTCTAAAATGATTCAAGACAACTGTGCAAAAGTAAGAAGCTGCAAAATTGATTGCTTTTCTGACATGTGAGGTACTGGGAGTTTTCACCTGTAAAATCAGAGTGATTATATAGTATTGCTTAAAATACCAAATCATTAAGATGCTCTGTGAGCTGCATATACCGACAGAAAAAAGCATATTAATGGACTGGTTGACTTTAGTGGCAATATACTGTATTTGTCTTTCTTTTCCTGTCTGTGAGTGAATATAAAGTTTACCCATCCTCCAAAAGTGTTGTGATTTTAATCTCAAAATACTTTAATCTGTTTTTATGGAAGGAGTTGTGTGTGAGCTTGTTTATAGCAGCTGGCAATAGACTAGCCTCTGATTCTGCTATTCGTTCTTAGATAAATTTTGGTTAAATAAAACCTAATGAAGAATTTACACTTGATTTCTGTAAAACAATATGATGTGTGATGAAATTGTCAACGTTAGTTTAGCTTAGCTTTTCATGCAGATGCACAAATGCTCATCATCATCAGCCATGCTCACTTGACTGTTTCTGACTGACCTGTCACTCAAATGTAGCATCTCAATTGAGTTATTATAAGCTTTTTCTGGAAATAGTCAACCAATTAATTACAAAGTTAGTATCATAGCTATCTAGCTAGTTACTGCTGGTTTCTTTATTTAGGGAAAAGCTCTAGTGATTTCTGTTAAAAGAAATTTTGTATTTATAAGTCATTCTGATTTATAAATGCCCTCCAAAAATGACAATACAGAGTATGGCACTGGAGAACTATTGGGTAGAAAGTACATGCCAGACTTAATAGTTCAAATATCAAGTCTTATGTTTCTCTCTTACATTAAAACTATAATGGCTACAACACAAATATATGACTATTTATTAAAGTCTGTTCATTTTCTTCTGTTTTGCTTGAGTTTAGGTTTTTTGTTTGTCAGCAGGTTTTTTTTTTTTTAACTAAGGTTTTTATTGACTTTAGGATTTGATACAAATTTGTCTTTATTATATTATTTTTTTCAGGTCATGCACAGATTGTCCATCTCCTACTGGAAAGAAACAAGTTTGGAACTATCCCATCTGATAGTCAAGGTGCAACACCCCTACATTATGCAGCACAGAGCAACTTTGCTGTAAGTAGAACATACCCTCAATGTGAAGTAAACATATTTTGCTGAAATCTTTATAGTTTAGCAGAGTGTTTGAATTGTTTTTGAAATCATATGAACACAGTGTTGTTGGCATGAGTTAATTCAGAGTTCTCCTATGTTATGTGATACAAATGTGGTTAATTTCAAACTATTAAAAGACAGATTTAAAAAAACTAACTTTGTGTACAAAAAAAAGTCCCTTTGAGCTAAATGTTTGCATCACAATACACAATAGTCATACAGTTACTTCAACAGAAAGCAGAATGATACCTAGTATTTCACAGTGCTTTCAAGTTTTAGGGCACATTATAATGAAGTCTAAGCAGTTACAAGGTGTCTAGAGTAAGATGACCTGTAGGAGCATTTGCACAGCTGCTGCAGGACCAGTCAAACCAGTCTTTGCGTTCAAGAAGGTAATTAATTTATGAATACTTGGCATTATGAATGAACTGTTGTCTCATGAAGCATGGCTAAAGAGTTGGGTGCCTTTTGTCATAATTCTTCAGGAACACTATATTTTTTAAAGTTTTAAAAATATTTTTTAAACTCAGGCAACAAAGAATGTTCATTTCTCAGACAGCTTAATTGTTACAGTTTGGTATAATAGGTAGTTTTTTTCCAGAGCAAGATCAGATACAGTAGAGCCAAGTATAAAACTCAGCACTTCAATGATTGCCGGTCACAGATGTTGCAGAAGTAGTTCTCAAGCACTGGAAATTAAGAAAGCTTTTCTTAAGCTGCTTTACATCTCATAGTTTTCATACCCTCCCTTTACAGAAAGAGCTATTTAGTGCCTAATTAATGTAATAGTTATGAAGTCCACATTGCAACATTTTCTTAGCAGGGATAGTAATTTGGGTCTTTCTTGCATACCTACATGTTAACAAGGAAAATAAAAAAGGAGAATTTAAATGCCCTTGAGAACAATTCAAGTTAATAAATCTAGAAGTAGTATTGAAAGAGGGAACAAACCAGTATCTTTGCTCCCTTGTGAGAGTGAGTTTTGGGGCTTTGGTGGGGTTTTTTTGGAGATGATCTTACTAAGACCATACAGGTATTTTTTAAATTCAGACTTTTATTGAAGCATATCTCTCTGTGTAATCTTCACTTTAGAGAATTTTTTGTTGATGCTGATTTTTGTCGATTTAGGTCTGTGTACGATTTGGGCCTAACTCACACATTTAAAATATTTGAGTTGTAAAAGCCTTTCTTTCATGTTTGAGTTAGACTCATAGAAAAAAAAAGTTTTATTTACCATCTGGTGATTATCTCCACATTCTTTTATCTTGTTTTTTTTTTTCTTTTCTATATTGAAGTGTTCCTAAAAAGATATTTCATACTGGCTTTCTTTTCCTGGGCTTGATTCAGTTGAATGAAACATCTTCGTTATGTTGCTGCCTTTTGATCCCATCAGCCAACCAAACTGTGATATCATCTGTGTTTTAAGGGGAAGCAAAGTACATGGTGGAATCAGACATTCTTTTGTAATCTTGTGTACTTACAATAAATGTACTGTTTCCCGTCTTACATGGAAAATCACACAGGAGAGTTTAATTCAGATCTGCAAGCCTCTTTTAGCTGGTGATGTGCTCAACAGCCCCTGCCTAAATTATGTCTGGAGTCTGTTTTCACTGGTCCAGTTGTTTCTGAGCACCACTATTTGCTTTTTGTCTCCTTTACATGCATATCATTGAGTAATTCCCACCACTGCACTCCATATACATGGTCAAACAACTGAGTGGAGATACATCCATGTTTGTTCTGGCAGTAGCATCTCCATGGTTTGAGAGCCACATTGTTGTTCTATTCAGTCTGCCCAACTTTGGTTAGGTATGGTTTTTCTCAGTTGAAATGTGATGTTTCTTAGTTCCTAACAAAAAGAAAGTTTGTTCTTTTGTGTTTATGTAAATATTTGCATGGCTTTCAGTTTTATTTGCTTTGATATCTTGTTCTTTGCTCTGTTTCTCTATGGATTACTTACCATAATATGACACTGTCAGGTTTTCTAAAGACTGAAGAGATTTACCCAGTGCTTAATTTATGTGAGGAATTTGTTCCCTAAGACTAAATTATCACCACTTACTCTAGACAGGAAAAGTTCTAGAAGAAGAGACATTACCCAATATAACCACCCAAATTTAGATGTCTTGTGTATCCTGCAGGAGAAACATTCCTATTTAAATTTTTGAACTTAATGTGTGAAGGAAGATTGGAGAATCTTTATTTCCAGATCACAGAATATTCTGAGTGGGAAGGGACCCACAAGTATCATGAAGTCCAGCTCTTAAGTGAATGGTCCAAACAGGGATTGAACCTAGGTGTTATTAACACCATGCTCTAACCAACTCAGCTAAGATGCTCCCTTCATATTGATTTTAGTATGCAGGACTAATTTTCTTTTTCTGTATTATCCCAGAGGTGTTCAAAACAATGTACTTTCTTTTCATGTATTTATATAGATTGATCTAGTAAATAAAATATGGATACCCCTGTCTTATTTTTAAATATTCAAAAGTAATATGTAGTATATTTCACTTTCCTGATAGCACAGAATTAAATGTTTCACGTTTAACTCTCTCCTTTGCTGTTATTTTTCAGCTTTGTTTTTTATGTTGTTACCTCCACTCTTTTTAGTAGTGTTAGAATACATGTGATCTTTCATAACAGAATACATGTAGAATTAAACTGATTGATACTTCTCATTTGTTAATTATCCTGGTGCAATTTAATTTTGTTTTTTTTTTTCAAGTTGTGGTAACTTAATTTTGGAAAATATTGCTTATAGTACTGTGGGATTTTCTTTTACTTTTTCCAATTAAAAGCTGTAGAAAAGAAACAGTCATTGAAAGAAGCGTTGCTTTGCCAAAACTTAATGGAAAAATAAAATATTTGTATTTTTTAGAATGTGTGTCTCAGTATTGAAGAAGCGCAGCCTTTGCAGTGCTTTTCACTGCAGGATTTCCAGCAGGGCAGAGCCCTGGGAGGGTGCTGAGTTTCTGGCCTAATGAGAGGCTGTTTGTGTCTGAGGTGTAGTGGTGGTCAGTGTGAGTACACAGAGATATAAACTCATGCTGGGTTTGTGTGGAAAGCTTTATGCTTCCATCTCTCCTTGCTTCTGGCTGGACCTTTTCACAGGAAACTGGTAGTTCAGACCTAAATTCACAGAGCTGTAAGTATCCTAGATGAGTAGCATAAGATAAATAAGAAATATCCTATTTCTTTAGAGGGATGAAATGGTAAGTAGTAGTGAAAAAACAAATCAAAATTGATCAATGGTACTTAGGCATTCGAACACCTTAATGATTAAAAGAATTTAGTTCATTATAGCCAGGAAATTCCTGTCCTACTAAGAGTAGTGATAGAGCTATTGTGGGGTCACACAGAGAAAAGGCTAAGATAGTGTTAATAATAAAATATAAATATAAAGTAAAATAATGAAACCTGGGGTTTTTTTCAGGTTTTTATTGGCTAGCCTACCAGTGACTCATATCAGATGTTTTCCAGCTGTTACATACATGGCCTTTTAAGGCATGAGATAGAAAATGGAAAATCTTCATTTTTATTCTTTTTCTAATAGTTGTGATTTTCTCTCCCTTCCTTTCCTGGGTGACTCATTAAAAATCTAGCAGCAGGTTAAACAAGTGGACTTGTTTGCTGACAGCTTAACACAAACACAGCATTTAAAGAAATAAATTTTTTTGCCTTGATTTGAGATTTTAGTTTAACAGTTACAGTGGAAAGACTGAACTCAGGTGTAAAGGTTTCCTTAATATTTTATGATTTATAGTATTTCAGTAATTAGTAACCTGATGATGTTATTAAACATTCAGAAATATGTCTATGTCGACCTTTTATTTTTAACAGTCAAAATACTAGAGATTGGCAAAATAAAATGTTTGCATGTGCAGTTGTATTTATAATTGGAGAGGAAAAAATATATTGGGAAAATATTTTGAAAGAACATTGTTTTCAGGGTAGGTTCGGGTTGGACATCAGAAGGAATTTCTTCACAAAGAGGTTGATGGAATGGTGGGATGGGCTGCCCAGGGAGTTTGTGGAGTTACTGTCCCTGTAGGTATTTAAGGAAAGACAGGACGTGGCACTCAGTGCCATGGTCTTGTTGACACGGTGGCGTTGGGTCATAGGTTGGACTTGATGATCTCAGAGGTCTTTTCCAACCTAAAGGGTTCTGTGATTTTGTCATCACGGTATTACAGTCATGTTTTGATAAACCCGTGATATTTTTCCCATTGCTGTCTTCACAGAGACTACAGTGTCTTTTGCTTCCTTGTGATGAACACATTGGATTTGACACTGAAAAGAAAAAAGTGTTAAATGACAGTGTTAAACTCATAGTTAAGGATGCACTATGATCATTGGCAAGGGAAAAGGCATAGCAGAAAATACAGTGTTCCTGTTGAGCTGTTACTCTTTTATAAGCATAAAAGGAAAAATGAAGCTTTGATTTGCTTCATAAATAGCTACATGAGACAATAGTTTCTTCTTGTTGCAGATTCCTTTTAATGTTAATTTCAACAGTATGTCTTTTCAGGAAACAGTTGAAGTATTTTTGAAACATCCTTCTGTAAAAGATGACTCAGATCTTGAGGGGAGAACGTCCTTCATGTGGGCAGCTGGCAAAGGCAGTGATGATGTCATTAGGACTATGCTGACTTTAAAATTGGATATTGATATCAATATGACAGACAAATACGCCGGCACAGGTAAGATGCTTTACAGTAAAGAGCCACTGCGTGTTTCCAATCTGTGCAATTTCCACCAAGTGGAAACATTGATAGAATCTATATTAATGTTTTTCTGAATGTGTACTTCAATCCTGAAAACATTTCTGCATTAGTTTAATTATGTGTATGAGTCAATTCTTTGCCTTATTGTGGGAAAGAAACAAACATTTTCTGCACAGATTGGAACAGTTCATTTGAAATGTAGCAAGAAGAAATGTACTGCAATGCTATTTAGTTAGTTCTGTAACCCTGTGAAAGAAACAGCTGTTCTATAATTTGAAGAACAAAATTAAACGTAGGTGCATAAAAAACTCTTCCTGATAATGCTTGTTCAAAAATGTATTTGATAGTACACAAATACTTTGAAACAATATGAAGCAAACTAACCACTGAGGTAGCTAAATTACCATAATGAAAATCGTTCCATAGTTATATTTAAAGATAGTGAAATAAAGATTAGAACTATTGCACTTCTGTTGTCCAAACAAGAGATCAAACTTGATATCCCCCGAATTTATCATCCTATTATCTGCCTGGAACAAAAGATAAGTAGGTAACTAACACAGTGTTTCAGGATTCAAGCGTGCAAGTAATGAAATACAGAATTTCCTGTAGTAACTATGAATTTATCTCCTTTAAGGAAAAAAAAAATTTTGGTAGAAATATTGTACCTATGCTAGTGCTTTCAACAAAAACAGAATAACAGTTCTGACAGGTGAGAGACACAGGTGTTGACGTGTTTATGTATTCAACAGCATTGGAAATCTAGGAAAAGTAGCTGAGTTGAATATTAATGCTGATGGCAGCTGAACGAAAAAACAGGAGAATGTGGATATATTTGGTATAAATTTGGAGGGGTTTTTGATAGCAGAGCTTCAGGGTAAGCTGTGTGTAGGGAGATCAGGAGCCACCCAATGTCAGATACAGTCAGAAGCGCAAAATATGTGTCCGGGTTGTGTGGTTCAGGATTTGAAACTTAGTGTGCATCAATATTATTTTCATATTTAAAATTGAATTTTTAAGTTTCCTTTGATGATATGCTGGATCTTAACAAAAAGCAATTTATAGTTAACATAAAATTCTGTTTAAATATCTAAATTCTTGTTTTTCTTACAATGTAACACACACAAAATAAATGTCTTTCCAAGTTGTGATAGTTTGAAAGTTTTGAGTGTTAAGAGATAGTGCAACAAATAAAATCTCAGTCTTCATGTTTGATGACGTTACAAACTAAATATTCTACAATTTTAGTATTATTTCATCTTTTATCAGTCTCACCTACACTTGCTACTTTGTGACAGTTCCCTTTCAAATACCTCTCAGTATTTGTTTCAGACCTTAAGGTGCAGCAATGTTGTTGTTACTGTGCAAACCTCCTTACAAAGGGTTTTTTTCCTTTGCAGGCAGTAATCGGTAATCACATACTGTGTTTCTGAAATTACTCAGGTGTGCATTTCATGCTTGAATAATTCAGGTGGTTGGGTTTATTATCTTTCAGTCTTAAACCTTTTTGTAGCGGTGATATGTAATCACCTTTTAATCTCGGTTTTTATGTTGTAGGGCTTTTAATCCAAGGAAATGAATGGATTTTCCATTTGCTTGAGAGTGCCGTTGTGTAGAACACAGGGATAGTCTGGAAGTGGGGAGCTGTGCTGCCGAGCAGCCCGAGCTGCACCTTTGTGCCAGCGAGTGCATAGCATGGGCTTTATTATAGCGAGCTCTAAACATAAAAGGAAGCCCACCAGTAAATCACTCTCTGATTTTTTTTTTTTCTCTTTCCAAAGGGCTTTAATCATTCCCGTGTTTTCGTGAGGGAAAAGCAGTGTAGCGTTCGGACGGGAAACTATGCACTAATAGAAATCAGCGCACATGCCTCCGTGCCTGGGATACAGTTGCTGAGCAGAGTTCAAGGCTGTGTTTTTCTGACTTTTGTGTGCAGACTCGGTTCAGCTCGGTTGTAATGTTGCGTTAACGCAGCCTTTCGCATTTACTCGAAAAGAGCAAGCTCTCCATTGAGCTCTGCTAGAACATCGAGACTCTGGGCATTGTGTAGGAGAATGACACCAAGGGAAAGGAATTTCCCTCCTCTCAGAGATCAGCGCTGCAGGAGCATTACAGGGGCAGCTTTATAGCTCTGCCGTCACTGCGCACAATGGAGAGGGCTCTGTCTGTCGGCTGAACAAAGGGCCCATTGTGACCAGCTGGCTGAAGAATCTCTTCAGTCACCGTGACTCCATCACAGAAAATTTGGCTTACAAGAAAATATTGAGCACAAAGTGCGAAACAAGATGCCTGCGTCAGAATGAGTGATAGGGGGGAAGAACTGGCCAAGCTGACACAGCAGCTCTTTTTCTATTGTATTGTTACACACACCCCATGTGTCATCTGATGGAGTGGTTTACTGCCTTTGGTTTCTTAAGGGATCCAGGACAAAAACCAGAACCTAGAGTTTATTGTGAGGTCAGACCATGAAAACCAGGCCCGTCCAAATGTACGACACGGCAGGGATCTCATTCTTGTCCAGTTCCTACTGATAGCCACCCACTCGCAGTAGCTGCTGCACAGGCACTCCCTTTGCACGAGTGCCATGAGCTCTGCTGCGCTTTTAGGCTGCTGCACTTAAACTTAAACCAGCGCCCTCTCAAAGGCGTGATTCCAGTTTTCACTCCTCAGAGTGTCTCAGTGCTTAGTCCGTGTCACAAAGTTACTATCACTTATTTTGTGACTCTGTTTTAAGGCAGCGCACAGCAGCTGGATTCGGGTCAATGACAACAGGAACAACCTGAGCATTTTAGTAGGGCCTGTGTAGCAGGTTCTGCTGGGTTACTGTCTCATAAGCTGCTACTGGTTGTAAACAGTAGCTGGCAAATACAAAAATGCTGGTTTTATATTTATTATATGCCTCTGGTTCAAGAAGCTGCTCCTTCTAATGCTGGTCTTTGTGGTGTGCATTTCTGTATAATGCCTCTGCTGGATCCTGACCCTGTCTGTTTTAACATTAAACCAATGTGGACATGTAGGTAGTATTTACAGCCCCGCGTTTTGCTTGCTTGAGCAGATTTAGTTCTCACTAAGCATGAGCATTTATGAAATTTCATGGGGAAGTATTAATTCACTTTATTAAATGCACACTTATAAACCACATTGTTTTGTGGTTTTATTCTGTATTATTTTTATTTTATTGTCTGTAAAATATTCTACATTTAAGGCAGTGTGAGAATGTGGATTGTCTGATTTGACTGCTGACTATAGGAAATAACCCAAAGCATTTTGAAGTCAAACTGTAAGTGAAACCACCAAATATGTGTGTTCTCCATTGGTTTGAAATCTCATTGCTGCATGCAGTTCTTCCCTTCAAAAAGAGCCATGAACTGGTCATGCACAACTCTGCCAAACAGTGCCTGCAGAATTCTGTGTTAGGCAATAGCAACTCCAGTTACAGAACCTGAGTTCTGAAGTATCTGAAGTAGCAGCATCTGGCCTTTCTGTAATCTTTTTCTTGAAGTAAACAGGGAGCCAGAGATACTGTGCAAGGTATGATGCTACATAATTTCATATAAAATTTTCTACAAGTAATTCTGAAAGAAAAAAGGGGGGCAAGGAGGAGTAGGAACAGCTGGGTTGTTTTCTGAAGTTAGTTTTAATTGAGACAACTTTGCTTACTTGAAAGAAAAAAGTCATTTTCAGGAAAGCATTGAAGAAATAATGAAAGCTTTCTTTCACTTCTGATGAGCAATCTCAGAAATGCCACAGAACAGAGGCAGAAGTAAATCATGTTATAGTCTCTTAATCTGAAGCTGCTATTCTTCCACAAATCCTCACTACAAGCCAATTTTGATGGTGTTAAATGTAAAATTCCTATTTGTGCAAGTTAGAAACATGTTTAGGGCTAACAGTTTTTCTGCTTGTTGCTTGTATGGTGAGAAAGTGTTGTTACATCATCACTTCTTCAGTTTCTTGAGGTTGAAAAGTACTTTTACCACCAAAACTGTTTTAATTATTGTTGTAATTTTTATTTTGACTGTTCTAATTGTGGACCTCTAAAGTATTGTGGTTTCTTTTTCCCTACTACTTTATTCTTCCAGCATTACACGCTGCTGCCCTTTCTGGCCACGTCAGCACAGTGAAACTGCTGCTGGAGCATAAAGCACAGGTAGATGCTCTGGATGTGATGAAGCACACCCCGCTCTTCCGAGCCTGTGAGATGGGTCACAAGGAAGTGATTCAAACACTCATTAAAGGTCAGCTCTCAGGACTTTACAAACCTGTTCAGAGTTCTGGTGCTTCTTCCTGTGGGAATGGGAAATAAACAGCTGAGCAAGAGGTGGGGTAGGAAATTGCTTCCCTAAAGCAGGTTTTGTTTGCAAGTTCCCCTTGTGAAATAGCCCTAGTGAATCTAATAGATTATCAGTGTTGTGCTAGAAGTGTTAAATATAAAACTTTCAAAATTGGGATTGTTCTTTTCACAGCTCATTTCTGCTCAAGCCTTTACAAGTACATTCTAGTGTCTCAAACCAACACTTTGCCCAGCAAATCCTTTCTTTCTTTTGTTTTTGTTTGGGGTTTCCCCCCCCCCCAGTAAATGGGACTAAATTAAGCTTTCTTTGCTTTTGTTAAAAACCATTTTTAGGGTTCTTTGAAGACTTTAAAAGTAAATATTTTTTAACGTAGATAGATATCAGAAGTCCTACATCATTAATATTTTCTTCTGGTTGGTTTTTAAAAGCAGTATTTGTAGTGTTTGTAGACAGAAATAGGATTTAACAAAGTACACAGTTTTAAATAATTGTAAAATATCTGCTGAAGGGTAAGAAGTACAGTGAAAGAACAGTGGCACCTTAGATGCAAAATTCTGTCACTTTAGCACCCAGAAAACATCTCCTTCCTACTTCAGACACTATCCCATTTATGGATAGATGAAGTATCCAGGCTAAATTTTGCAAGTTTTCCATCAAACAGCCTTTCTTACTGAAAAGTGTTCTTCCTTCCATGATCTGCTGGGCATATTTTAACCTCCTGTTAAGCTCTTTCCCCTACTCCCTGTGCCATTTAGCTTTTGTAGATGCAAGAAGCTTGGCTATCGGAATCTGAGTTGTATTTAATTAAATATTTTATGATATAGAGAGTCATTGTTGCTGGTTTGTTCAAGTTCTTGTATTTGTGGAGTTCTGCTTTGTACAGAATTTTTACATCTTGCAAGAACATATAGAGAAATTAATTATCTGCATAAATGACTCTTAGCATGCTTGAATTAAAAAAAAGGCTTATTTTAAAAATTATTATTACATAGGGAATATTTTATCTTGTCTGCTTTAGAGATTTAAAAAGACATTTAATCTGAAATCTAATTTTTAGAAGTTATTTTGTTGTTAAGAAAGAAAAGTTCTGCTGAAAATTGATAGACCTGAAACAAATAAAACAGGTTTTTCATAGAAATTTGGTAAGTCTGGATATTCTAAAGCATATTAGAGGATAATCAGAAGATTGTAACAAAGTTAGATGCCTGACCCTCTTTGAAACTATTTCATTCCCAATTAATTTTAAGTTTTAGGATTTGAGTAACAAAATTGAAGTTGCTTTCCAAGATACTTCTCTGAATTGTCAGTTTATGAAATAAGTTCTAGTTGAACATAAGTTCACTCTTTTCTTAGCATTCAACAGTATTTTCTTTTTGTGCTCAAAAATGTATTTGTTTTTACAGGAGGAGCAAGAGTAGATTTGGTTGACCAAGATGGCCATTCACCCCTTCATTGGGCAGCCCTGGGAGGAAATGCTGACGTGTGCCAAATCCTGATAGAAAATAAAATCAACCCTAATGTGCAGGATTATGCAGGCAGAACACCTCTGCAGTGTGCTGCTTATGGAGGTTACATTAACTGCATGGTAGTGCTGCTGGAAAACAATGCAGATCCAAATATTCAGGATAAAGAGGTATGTTGTTCTTCTTCACTGAGGTGTACCATTAACTTTAGAATAACCATAAATCAAAATATTTTCCTTTTCTTCAAGGTCATTCTCTTTTCCAGGATGTAGAAACATCTGTGCTGCTGTTGGTCACAAAGGGAAATGCATCCTGATGTGATTTTCCCTATGCCTTCACTTCTAAAATCTCCAAAGAAAAGTAGTATTTTAATATGTAACAGGAATTGAAGATTTGTATTTTTCCAGATCACTTTTGGTTTTTTCCTTATCCAAGTGTGATTGTATGAGGAGTTGCAGTAATGATTTGATTTCTTCTACCATTCCTTATTAACAGCTGACATGGGCATGTGATTTTAGTCTGTTCTCCAGCATACAGAGAGAGAGAGAGAGCAAGTAAGAAAGTAAGGTACTGCAAGTGAGATTGCATAATAACTGCTTCAATTATTTGTCCACATTAAGTACCCACATATGTATCACTCTTTCATGTGAAAAAAAAAAAAAAGAACACTGATTGGTTTATGTGTTCTATTGTGCCATTACTCAGGCAGTAATTGAAATTAGGAGCCAGAACAGTTGTGCAAACTATAACAGATTTCTTTGTTATATGACGTAATTTCTCAGAAGTCAGTAGAACCTCATCTGTCAAAAGAGCTTTGCCCAATTTATTGAAATTTTCTGTAGCTATTTGTTGTAGGGCATAGATAAATCCAGGTAATGGAAATGTGGTTTTCATTATGAGTTCTACAGAGCATGCTGTACATCTTTTGCAAAGAAAGCAACTGTAAGGCTAGTCTTCTAATGTTGCTTTTCAGCTGTTTTAGGTGAAAAAGCACTGGTGTTGATATCTTGTTTAAAAAAAAATCATTTTTTAAGTGCTGTGTTCTTCTTATTTTAATAAGGAAGTTTATTTAGAAGAACTGTTTGTTCTTCACGAACAGAAAAGCATTGAATTACACTATGATTTATGACTTTTATTGTGGCGTGGTAGAGTTTGGGGGTAATGTTTATTTTTGTTCTGTTCTGTTGTTTTACAGGGAAGAACTGCCCTGCACTGGCTCTGTAACAATGGCTACCTTGATGCTATAAAGTTACTGCTGGGCTTTGATGCTTTCCCCAATCACATGGAGAACAGCGAGGAGAGGTATTGCTTGTGTGAAGGTGTTATTTTGTAATTGTGCCAAAGCACTGCCTTGGATTTAAATGTTAAATGTTCAGATGCTGCAGGAGAATCGTCATCTTGTCTCTCAAAGGAGAGCTGTAACCTTGGGCTTCAACATAAGCAGCTTTTCTAATGTGAAAGTTTCCTTCTTTAACTAAGACATTTGCAACTTCAACTTTTATACTTCTGAACCGTCTTCTGGAAGTATTTATTCACTCTAGTCTTGTTGGAAAAATTAAAGATCTTTCTCATTTGTATGGAGTTGATGGCAGATAGGTGTGGACAAAGGATGAAAAGGCAGTTCTGCTGCTGTTGGAATAGACTGGAATTTTACTTTGATATTTGATACAAATACAGCAAGAAGAAAGAAAA
This sequence comes from Leptocoma aspasia, assembly GCA_013399835.1. Taxonomy (NCBI): domain Eukaryota; kingdom Metazoa; phylum Chordata; class Aves; order Passeriformes; family Nectariniidae; genus Leptocoma; species Leptocoma aspasia. Next base: position 281,068 of record VXAX01005453.1, on the reverse strand, counting down.
TGGAAGAAATGTAATGTTATGTTTTAAAATGGTGATTACAAAGTACCTGGTGGTTACCTGTATTCTAAAGGCCTGGTTTTAAAAAAAAGTCTCCTATTATCATAAAGAGACAGCACATTTGCATCTCTTTTCTTTCTTTCATTGACATATAAATAATAGATTTTTAAAAGTGATTTGGGTTGTGGAGTTCGAATTAGTCACCTGACCATGAAGATAATTACTATTAGCAGAAATTTCTAATGCCTTTTTTTAGAGCAGATGACCTCCTCATAATTATAAGATTATGAGCAGCATGCCATATAAATTTGAATATTTCAGCATTTTAAGTAACTTAAGGTGTTTGCAACCCCATATTTCACTGCTAAATTTGAGGCTTCTGTACTTAACCCCAGGTTTTAATTGCTTTCTTCCCCCATCATTTTTCTTTCGTTCTCCACTCTAAACTACTCAGATCTCTCTTCCTTTTCTGTTCTTATTTTTTCTTGAGAAACACAAATGAAAGTATAACCAGTTTCTAATTAAGTAGTGTCAAGGCTCTCTTTAGTAATTTTTGATAGAAAATTGAATAAACAGTTTTAATTAAATTGCTTTTAATAAGTAAGATTAAAAGCCACAGTTTTGCCAGATTGGAGAGTACTGTTATCTTACTTTGTAGAAATGTACTAATGATGCTCAAATGTCAAGAAAATACCTTAGCTGTGGTTTATCACAGCCATTCAGATAGTATATCTTTTTGTTTCCCATCTGGAATTAATATATATACATATATAATGTATAAATCTAGATTACTCAAAATACAACTAGCAGTATTCCAAATGTCTGCTGACAAGCACTAGGTCATGTGCAGAACAAAAGAGATCCCCGGTATTTCTAGAAGGATCAATCTTTAATTATAATTCTCAAAAAGTACATAAAAAAATTGCATACTTGCATCTTAATAAATATCTACAAACCTTGTTTTAATATTAAGAGATTGGAAGTTTGGAAAGTGGAAAATCAAGTTGAGTGTTGTAAGACAGAGGAAAACAACCTCATGGATATGGTTCACCTGTAATCGGATGAAATTGGTTTCTAATCACTAACAATTTCACTACATAGTGACTTTTTTTTTGCCCAAATATTCCTATAGGGGAAAAAAGCTTCCCTTCTTTACTTTCTTAGAGTGTAGTATGAGATACCAGTTAAAATTCAAACATAGTGGTTATAACTAAAAGATTAGAGAAAAGATAGAGCTGAAATTGCATCGAGAATTTTAAAGTGCCTGCTTGCTTGCCAAATACGTGATCAAGTGCTAATCTGGAGGGTATTGGGTTTGTTGTTCTTTGCAAATTTATTTTGTAATCCATCTTAACGTTCTGGATGCACCAAGCTGCTGCTTGACCACCTTCATGTTAAATTGCCTATAACAGCTGATGGCTGATGTCTTCATGTGTTTCTCTGTGAAGCCAGCTTGATTTAAAAGCTCTCTGCTTTAGAGAGAACCAAGGGAAAAGGAAATTTACATCAAGCTTTGAACTGACACAACAGAGGTGTGTATGTAAGTGTCCAGTCATAAAAACCCCTCTTCAGATTTGATTTAAGTGATTTTTTTACTTTCAAAGGTAGCTCGGATGGAGTTAGAGAACCCACGTTTAAAAATATGGATCTTCATGACTGGGATCTGCAATAGAATACGTTGTCTTGGTAGATACACGGTATAGCATAAAGTTTACTTTGTGTATCTTTGTATCTTTAAATTATTCAAAATTAGGAATACTTTAAAAATGTGTTTTTCTGAAATAATGTTCCTTCTGAAGTTCCCATTTCTGGATTATCAAAAATCTGTATCTCTTTAAATGCTATCAGCAGCACACCTTGACATCCAAATTTTCATGTTATGTCATTGTCTTTATTCCTGCAGACACTTCAGGTCAGATACTGTTTATCCTTCCATCAAACCATTGCTGTGTGGCAGGTCCAATTGTGCTTTCTGTCTGGTTTTCTTTGCTTACCAGCACTGCGTCCCAGCAAGTTACCGTCAGCAAGAGCCCTAATTTTCACAATCACATGCATTGATGCTTGTTATTGGATAGTCTTGTGTTACATGGTCTTGATTATGGTTTGTGACTGATAAGTTTCAGTCACTAAATGTCTTTCCCTAGAGTTTCAGCGCTGGTGAGGGAGATAGGTAGATTTTGCTCCCATGTCGACAGTGGGAAGTTTGGGAATTATTTTGAAAAAGGCTTTGACACCATTAAAACCCAAAGCAATTTAATATTTTGAACACCTCTGTGCATTTGAAAGCAGACTTAAGTTTTCCTAGTACCTTAAAAAAGATATTATCCTTTGATATGGATCTAATGCTGCTGCTCTGTCAGTCATAGTGTCTTCAGTCGATGTTCTAGAAGCTAAGCCAGATTTGACAGTAGATTTCTGGAACTTAAATGCATATGGAAATAACACGAAAGTATTTTAACTTACTTTTTCTTTATATTTCTATATGAAAACTTCAATAACACATTTTAAAGACTGCTTTCCCTAAAGTAGTTAATGCTGTGGATGGGGCTTTGGGAGATTTTGTCCAAACACTTCAGGTCCCCCTCTCCCTGCTTCCATATTAAGAGGCTAAAATAACCTTTAAACATAACCACAGTGTGTAGAATGAATAAGGTAGCAAAATAATGCCTAAAAAAATGAGAAAAACAGCCTGCTGAAAGAGTGTTTAATTTGCCTTCATACTAGAAGTTGCTTTATTAGGAAATGAAGGTGAAGAAATGCACATTATAGCTAGAATTCTAGATCAGTAGTAATTATTGTGGTTTTGGTTTTTTTTTTTTTTTTAGATATACTCCACTTGATTATGCCTTGCTTGGTGAACACCATGAAGTGATTCAGTTCATGTTAGAACATGGGGCTCTGTCTATAGCTGCCATTCAGGATATTGCTGCTTTCAAAATTCAGGCTGTCTACAAAGGATACAAAGTTAGAAAGGCTTTTCAAGAGAGGAAGAATCTTTTAATGAAACACGAACAGCTGAGAAAAGATGCTGCTGCCAAGTAAGTCTGAGACTTGAAATCTACTCCAGCACATTGTATTTATCAGTGTATGATTTTATCTGTTGCTCATTAGTTTTTGTTCCTCTTGGTAAAATTCATGAAACTGAAGGAAGCATATAACTTCCATATAACTATAGACAGATGGAAGTTATTTTCCATATAATCCCAGTTTAAATAACAAACTTTATGTAATATACCATAGCAAGGCAAAATACCAAAAACTGAGAAAATAGCATGTTAGTGTCAATGAATCTTTGCCTGATATTGTGTATGATGATGAAAAGGCTTGGAAAACATTTATCACTTTAAGGTAGTGGAAATAATTGTTTGCCTATCAAGTCTTGATATCAGTTTTCAACAGAAATTAATCAGTAGCTGAGGAAAAAAAGCCAAAAACAAGCCAGGGAAAGCCTGGTTTAGTAAGGCTTAACTTAATGTTTCTCTAGCAACCTGAACTTTCTGGTCTTGAATTAGAGTTCCTATGAATTAGTTATATTGGATTACAAATACCTAACATATGCAATTCAAACAGTTGTCAGCAAGATGTGTAGGTTCTGGCTGAGTTTCAACCCAATTTACATGTGGTAATGGTAGCTCAGTGGTGAAATTCTAAAATCAGAAGGTACATAAATGATTATCACAATACGTTGCTTGCTTGGAGTTTATCCTCAAGATTCTTAGTATGAAATTAGCACCTGGTTTCTCTTGAAGAAATCTGATTGTGAAATGAAGAAACATAAGTCTGAAAAGATTTCTGCATGATTTGGGAGTATTATTTCAATAAGGAGACATCATATGAAAAAACACACAACATAATTATTGCACCTAGAGGTATTTTTGCTGCATCTGTGTATCACAGACAAATTCAGCTGCACTTCACTCTATCAAATTTGGTAGTTTGATGTTCTGCATAATTGGCCAGTCAGACCTTCATTGGGTTTGATTGCTGCTACTATAAAACAATTATTATTCCCCAGGAAGAACCAAAGCTAGAAATACCAGATAACTTATCTCTTACTCACATCTCTACATCCTGAGGTTGTAACCTGTAGCTCTCCTACCGTTTGCCTTTTCTGCTGATATCAGTGTAAGTCAAAACTATGCATGGAGAAGCTGCCTTGAAAAATATTTCTTTTTAATGTGGAGAGCTCTGCTTATTGCTGTGTGGTCACAACTGACTTTACAAAATGAGATAGTTTTATCCTTTGTGATGACAGTAATTTTTAGAAAAATCTCTGATCCACCATGTAGAAGATTAAATGGAAAAGAATTGCCTCATGGAAATTTGGGGATATTTTTGTAATAGTTTTCCTTTGTGAGTTTTTGATGTAGTTTCTGAAACTTACTTAGCTGTTGTTGATTTGTTTGAAAACAATAGAAACAAAGTCTGTGTACCAAATACCATAAAAAGAGAATTACAGTACAATTGGAGTGTACAAGCAAATCAGGTTGTCACATAACAAATTTTATTTAATTGCAGTTTTATGATCTGTAATAAACTGAAGGGGACATTATGTTGTCATCATTCTGCATACCCATCTGCGCATTCCACTGCTAAAATTGGCCAGGGTGTTCCTGCATACAGAAAACTATTATCCCTACTGGTGTTTAAAAATCTGGTCTCCAGATAAAAGTAGACATTATGTGGGGATCCAGAATGATTGTGAACTCCTAGATTGAACACACACACCCTCTGCCCAGCTATTTCAGTGTAGATATTTAAAACTTGCTTTGTCATATGTTACTTTAGAGAGTCTCTCTAAGATAAATCACTCCTAAATCTCCTTGGGTTTAGATAGTCTTCTTTTTCTGTTTGTTGGGGTTTTTTTTCTCCTTTTTACCATAACAAAAAGTCAGCCAGCATCTCATACCTGTATTATTTTCTGGTAAAATTACTTTCACTGTATTTAAAGCCTATGAAATATTTCTATACAAACATCTTCTCCCATGTTCTCTCCTATATCAAAGAAATTGTGATTTATAAAATGAAGTTTGATGAAGGCCAAAACAACATGCACAACTATTATGTCACTTAGCAAAGAAACACACCAGGAGACCAGTTTGGGTAAGCTGGGAATCCTTGACAGAGCTCAAATGTAAAAATGCAGTTTACAGGAGGCAGAAGCTGGGACAGACTGCAAAGGCAGAGTGTAAAAGCATTGCTTGGGCATGTAGGTGGTGTCAGGAACACCAAAACTCAAATGGAGTTGAGACTTTAAAAGAACTTTACAGGTTGTGAAGAACTTTACAGGTTGTGAAGTGAGTTTGTGCTTCTACATTAATAAAAGTACTAATACCTTAGTAAAAGGCTGAGCAAGGAATGGATGGGCCTGTTGCTGAATGGTGCGTTTAGTGACAACAGACACAGGTTGAGTACTCCATGGCAGAAGTACTCAATGCCTTCTGTTCCTCAGTCTGCCAGAAGAAAGTCTCTCAGGCCTCTTTGCTAAGAGAATTGGTTCAAGAAGGAGCAGAACTGCCAGCTGTGAATAAAGGTTAAGTCAGGCTTGAGAGAACTCAGCCCAGGCAAGTCCATGGGACCAGGCTGGCTGCATCCAAGGGTACAGAAAGAACTAACTAATGCCCTTAAAAGGTCACTTTCCAATGTCTTTGAAAGATCACAGAGACCAGGGAAGGTCCCCTATGATGGTAGGAAAGAAAATGTTGCACCAAGCTTCAAAAAGAGCCAAAAAAATAATCTGGGCAACTGTAGTCTGATTGGTGTTTCTGGTCTCTGGGAAACTTTTAACAGGCAAAAGTTGGGACAAGAGATTTTGTCTGGAAATAAAGAGAAATTCTTTCACTCTTGTGACAATCACCCAGTAGAACAGCCCAAAGAGGTTGCATGGTCTGTGTTCATAAAGGTTTTCAAGACATAATTGGATAAAAACCTGAGACACCCAATCTGATCCTGTTTTGAGCAGCCTGGTAGCCTCGCTGACTTCCTGAGATCCCTTCCAGACTTTAAAAAGAGGATTTTGGTTTACTTATTGCAAAACCAGGTATTTAAGAGAATAATATTTAAGTGTTTAAAACATATTCAGAGAAAACTAATTTCCAGTATATTGGATTTTGAAAGGGCTGCAGAACTCATTCCTCATTTGTTCACCTCCCCTTTCAGTTTCTCAGGATGAGTTCCTGAATCGAGACTTCTGTTTTTCATTCTGGCCAGTTGAAGGAAGCTGATTGAGAATGTGGATGTGAAAGGGAAATGGATGAAAGTGAGTAAGTAGCTCACAATATTTAGGAAGAGAACAGCAAGAAAATAAGCAGTGCAATTAAACAGCCTTTCAGTAGATTTAGAAAAATGTTCTCATGCCAAGAGAGTACAAGTAGATTATGAGGTTTTTCAAAAGTATGGTGGTTAGCCCTGCATGCTGAGAAAAGATAGGGGAGTGTGGCAACAGAGAAAATAATGAGCTCTTCAGCAACCTGAAAAGGGAAAGCACATATTGGAAATTTGATGTAATTACTAAAATTGACAGTAATAAGAACATACAATGATAAAGCTAAACAAGCTGAGGTGTTAAATAAGAACTGGCAAAGGATGTGAGGTAGGTATCACAATAAACCATTGTAAACATACTCATTGGAAAAGGAAGAGAAAAGAAGCAGTTGGTCCATGAGAGATGCTAAGTAGACTGAGCTGTTCTGTGGGTTTTTTTTTTTACTTCAGAAGAAATTACATCAAACCAACTCAATTTTCTTTTGTGTCTGAATAAGATGTTTTGTGGCCATGGAGAAACAATAGCTGTCATTCAGACTTGCCTGAAGTCTTCATACTTCCTCATGGGAAATTTCTCATTTCTCACCTTTAAACTGGAAGTGTATATTGATAAGAATTTCACATAAAATACAAATTCATGATGGATTTCATTTAAAAGGTAAATTTGAATTTGAAAATAGCACCAAGATGCAGAAGATTGTAAGCACATTGAAGACTAAATTAGAAATCAGAATGGTGGTAAAATATATACAAGAAATGACCGAGGAAAAAATAGGTACTTAGGTAAGAACTATCAGATTGCTCCACACATTTGGGAAGATCTGTCAGCATAGGAATACTGGACAGAAATTAACTGTTGTCTTAAGGAAGGCAACATTTTATTAAGACTATCAGTTTAAAAGATTGTTGTAGCTCAGAAGCTGAACATGTCGTGAGTCAGTGGTATTCTTTTGAAAATAATCGTCATGCTAGATTGTGTAGCAGGAGATGCTGTTTATACAACATGAAATATAACTCCTCTTAGTCCAGAGAAAGCTCTACCAGTAGTAGGATTGTATCTGAAGATCTATTTTCAGTTGAGATTTTTTAGGTAAGTTTTTGGGGTTTTTTTGCAAGGATAGGTTTAAAAACACTCTCCTTTAAAATATCCTTCAGTATGTAGATAAAATAGTTAAGTTTCTATTCTTAACAGAATAGAAAAGGTTGAATTCATTTTAGCAGAATCAAAAATTCAAAACATCTCTGTGTCTTCACAAATGTGTGTGTAAGGCTGAAACTGTTCCTTTCCATCTGCCAAAGGCTCAGTTTTCATTCTTTCACTTTTGCAACAAAATACGAGCTTATGACCATTCAGGACAAAATTGTGTTGCATTTACAATGGAAAATGTTGGCCTGCCAGCTCTGTTACCACTGTTGAGCTGTAGCTGTCTAACTTGAGAGCCCAAATTTGGATCCTGTTGGGTTGCCAGAACCTCCTGAGAATGACTGAGAGCCCTGAAGTTAGAACCTTGTCTGCTTCCTTCACTTGTTCATGAAACCTAGCCTCTCAAATTGGACAACAGTAAAACTTGAAAATTTTAATTTCAAAGAGATTCTTCACTGTAATACAAACTGAATTTCTGATTAAATAAAGCAAAACACAAGGGGAGGGTCTTATGTATTCAGGAGTCTGTTATTCAACTAAGCTGTACTGTGACAACTGTGATGATGCTTTATGAATAGGGAGCTTTGAAATCCTTTCCCTTTATTCTTTCTTCAGTTTAATATGAAAAATTAGCACACAGATAAGACCTTTAATGAAAAAAAACAACCCTTTTTACTTCCTGGTTTCTGGTCCTGTGTAATTTCAATAACTTTACAACTGGCATGTTGCTGAAGTTATTGTTTTGAGTTGATCTGCTCATCAGAGGAATGCAGGTCACTCCAGCTTGATTGTGTATCTATCACACAGCCCATCTCACACTTCCTTTTCTAATACCCTGAATAGAGGACATTGGTAACAGGCTGCCTATTCTTGTGAAGAACAGAAAATTACTATTCTGTGAATGGCAAGATCTGATTTATCAGCTCAAATGGCACAGTAATGGCAGTGAGATCCATACTGTACACAGTCCCAACATCCGCACATAGTCCTGTTGTGGAATGCCAATATTAATTGAAAGTAGTCACTTTTTTTCATGCCAGAGGGAATACTGAATCCCAGGCTGCTAGGAGTGTATTTTTTTAGATCAATTAGCAGCTTTTCAGGTGCAAAGTTCAATCAGCTTCTTCTGCAGAGCATAGTTGATAAGATAGCACTGACAGATAAAGTTAGGGCTTCTCGCTGGCAGCTCGCGCTGCAGTGACACGCGCTGGCAGTGACACCACTCACAGGAACTGGGGCTGGCGTGCTGCATAACTCACCTGTCACACGCCATGCTGGGAGGTGATGTGGCAACAGTCTGCACACTGTGTTGGAGCACTGGAAGCAAGTTAAAATACCAGGCAGCTACATGATACGGCATTTACCGCCTGTCCGTTCCAACAGGAAAAGTGTCACTTCATCCAACAACCAGGGCTTAATTTATAAAAATGAATTCAGTGGGAGGTAGGTATGTAACATTTGCTGTGTGCTATTGGGTTTATTCTGCTTGGTATGAGCAAGAATTTAAAAGCTAAACTGCAGTGATAGCTCACTGTATTTCAAAATAGGCTGCAAAATTTTATTCAGTGGATGCGCCCTTCCTTAGTTTGTCCAAAATTCTCTTTTATGGCTACACTATTAAGAGATGCATGACTTATTTAATTTTGGAAATCCAAATGTCACCGTTGTAATGGCATACTATGTGCACACAAGTTTTTAACTCACATCTCATATTATCAGTATTTGTCATTTATATGACATATAATGTTCATGTAAAATTAATTATCTACCAAAGACAAATACATAGCAGCAAGTTAGTACCAGTAGCTAGTTCAAAGTTGGTTTATAATTGTCTGTACTATGACAGAGTTAAGTGCGAAAACATAATTTTCAAAGATACTGTCTTTTGTTAAAGATTTTTGCTTTTCAAATACAATGCATTGCATTACTACTCATATGAAAATCTTGCTCATTAGTAATTGCAAACACAGTTATTAGTGTCATGATTATTTTTAAAATTCTGGTTTTAGTTTTTGTATATTTACAAAACCCCCTAAATTTAGTTGTTTTCAATAAGTGAGTGTTTTAAGGTCAGTCAAAACAACTGCAAGCTGAATGGGCAGCTGGCTGACAAGGACTTAACCTTCATCAGGCTGTAGCTTCAAGTCGTTGTTTTGGATCAAGCTAAGACATTTCAGTGCAATGTGTGTCCTTTTCTCACGAAAAAGATGTCAAGTCAAGGATTTGTTGTGGCAGTGTCAGATTTTTAGAGAGGAGTGTGTTCAAGTTAGATACATGCTCCCAAGATTTAATCTTCAAAATTCTTGTGGTATGGATTGTAATTGCAGGAAACGTGAAGAGGAAAGTAAGAGGAAAGAAGCCAAGTTGCAGAAAGGGATGCAGAACGTGGAACAAAGCAAGTTTCAGGTGCAACAGAATCCCGCAAATCGGGAGAAGGCCACCAGTGTCCCACGGTTACCCAGCAAAGCAGCTGACACACAGAGCAAGAGGCTTCTGTCCCTCAATGCTTCACAGATCCAGCCAGGGAGAAACAGCAGAGGTTCACCCAAAGCTGGTCATGACAAAGGGACCCCAAAGGAGAGCTGCCTGTCAGCAGAGCCTCAGAGCGAAAGTCATAAGATCAGGCAAGGTTTGTGATCTTTTTTAATTGTGCTGTTTATCTGCTTTGTCCACTTCTTGAGGGTATTTTATATATAGAAGCCATTTTATCTTTCTGTAATTTCATATTCTTTCATCACTTGAGCAATTTGTGCAGCAGGGTAGAGTTAGATACAGATTCTTTTACTCTGGGTGAAGTAGTGAAAAACACCAGTAGCAGTGTCTTACAGTGTCTATAAAAATACCTAGAATATGTGAAAACAGGCAGCGGGCAATTGTTCTATTAGTTGCACCCTTTGGAGAAAATAAGATTAAAGATATTTGACCAATCTGTGGTGCACATGAAGAATGTAAATGGAAAAAAGGTAACTCTGGTTTTTAAACTAGATTTATCCTCTCACTCAATCCAAACGGTGTTTGAAAGAATGCTATGCCTTTTTTAGGTATGCTTTCTCTTTTTGTTACTGAAGTGATGCCAGGAAAGTTGATGCAAAAGGATCAAACCATGAAGTTCTATAGTCAGTTCTCATTAGGTGTTTTAACCAATCCTCTTGACCAAAACTTTAACGGACTTCATTGGTCATTTTATTGGAATGAAATATAAATTTAGACCCTTTGGGCTGTGAAAACTGTGATTCAGTTGTTGGGTGTTTTCTGATCTGGTTATCCAGTCAAAAGGGTATCCTGTAAAGGCATTACAAATACAGCACGGTTTCATCGGGTTTTGGATGATCCAGATGATTTTCTGGAATGACAGTATATCAAAGATCTCTTTCTTTTCTTTTTCCCCTCCTACCTACCCTGTAACATCCTGTCTGTTACATTTCATCCTCTCTGGTCTATTTTTTCATTTTCCTGTTAATTTCCAAGCAGAATAGAAGGTGGATGGAAGATGGGGAATTTTCAGTTTTGCACTCCAGTCTGGCTTCCAAGTCACCCTCACCAGTGTTTAGAAGCAGTGATCACACAGCAGGAGGGAGAAATAGGAAGGACTTCATAATTTCATTCAGGATGTCAAGGAAGTACTGAGAAGCCAAGTGCTTTGGGTTTCCTGGGTCAGTGGGTTATCCTGTGCTAGGATACAGCATGGATAGAGCAGGAGTTTTTCAGGCATCTAACTCAAATGTAATGTTAGAAAGAAAACAGTTTGTAAAACATTAATCAAATGAACATTTGGAACTCTACTGTGAAGACGCAATCATGTCCTCTTCTGATTCTTCCTGCTTGCATTTTTTTGTTCATTTAAGTGAATCCTAGTGTGCCCCAAAGATAACTGAGCAAAAAAATCAGAGACATAAATTATGTTTTCCTGGGTCAGAGACTGAATTTGTTTTCAATTTCTCTGTCTAAAGATTCACTGAGGAAACATATCAGAAGCAAGTCAAGTTGTGTCCATTTCCATTGTGGCAAAGCAAATGAGGGAACAAAAGCTGAAGTGAAACATCAGGTTGCAGCTGCTGCGGAACCGGACGGAGAAAAGCACAAGGAACACGCTGTCGACACAACGGATGCCTGTGCTCGGAGGAGCAGGAGGCTTTCTGCTTCTACCTGTAGGACTGCCAGTGCTGGGGAGAAGCTGAGGGAGCCAAGTCAGCCTCCCTCTGGCAAGAGGGACCATGGCGAAGGAAGGGCTGTGTTCTTCTGCGATGCTGGCTGTACTGGTGGAACGGTGCGAAACTCAAAGCTGGGTGAAGCTTCTTCCAAAGGCAAAAGGCACCAGCAGAAACCCAGAAATAAAGAGGTAAATGGTAAGAGATGTTCACCAGCTGGTTCTAGTAGGCCAGGAAGTGCCAAAACAGTGTTTGTAAGCACCAGAAATGACAGCCTGCGTGCTGTAGAACAAATTGTCAAAGTGGGAAACAATGAAATAGCAAAAAAGGCCTCTTCATTATTGCCTGCTGAGGCAGAACCTACCAGGACTGTGCCAAGAAACCCAATAGCATGTTCTGCTTCTGATGACAGTTTGAACTTGGAAAAAACAGGCATAATTGGATCCAGGAATGCAGATGATCAATTATGTTCTTTTCAATGGCAAAGTACAAATATTGAACTAATCCCTTTAGAGATTCGAATGCAGATCATAGAAAAAGAGAGAAAAAGGAAAGAGCTTTTTCGGAAGAAGAACTACGCTGCCACAGTCATACAGAGGACATGGAGAAGGTAAGATAAATGTTTCAGTGGCTAGAGTACAGTGAGATACAAGTAGATGTAAATGAAACTAGGCTTGTTGGCAATGTGCTTTATTTTGCTTACAATTTTGCCAGTGCTAAACCAGGCAGTTAATAATATTTCTCCACACAAGGAGTTGCATAGAATTACATTAGTAAGTTCATAAAAAGTGCAAGGTAAGTGATGACTTTTAATAATCGGAGAAATAGTTGAACTTCTGTTGCAAGCTCTGATATTTCTTTAGAGAGTGCAAATCAGCGTTTGCCTAAACATGGATTTCAGTGACATACTTGAAATTGTGCTCTGATCTAACATTTAACCAGATAACCAAACCATGGAATGTTTGGGAGCTTTGAGTGTTCATTGCCAAAATGTGAAGGTAGCTTGAATTAAGCAGGAACAACTGCTGTACAGAACGTACAGAGTGCTTTCCACAGCATTATCCTGCTTTCATGAATGTGTGAATTTCAGCCTCAGAAATGCAGTAATTCTAAAAGTACATGCTCCTTAACATTTAATTTCTTGTCAAAATGGGCAGGAGGAGTATGAAAGAGAAGTATCTAATATGTAAATTATTCTTATTTCTTGTTTGATTTAAACTTTCTTTGATTTTACTGGATGCAGAAAACTATAAATTGTTTATGTTAAATAATATTCTTTCTAGGTCTCTCACTAGTTTACCAGTTTCTCTGAGGGACTCTGAGTGGAAGATGTCCCTGGCCATGGCAGGAGGATGGATGAGATGGTCTTTAAAAATCCCTTCCAACCCAAACCACTCTGTGGTTCTGTGATTCCATGCCATATTCCTCTGAACTGTGAAGCAAAGTAGCCACTTATTCTCCCAGGGTTCCACCACTTCTACTCTCTCTGCCACTTGCTCCTCAGCCTTCTTTTCTGATGTAGATCCCAACTTCTTGTCTTATGGGTTCAAAACACTTAGATACCAAAAGCTAAAGGAAGCCAGGAGTAGGTTAGGAGAGTGTATCTGCAAGTGATGCTGCTGCTGCTGGTTCTGCTGCTTTCACTCAACACCAGTTTACAATCCTTACAGAGGGATAGGCACGTGCTGTGGCTTTAAGATAAAGCAGAACCATGTGTGAGTGCTTGTGCAAATTTCCTCACAAGAACTGGGGTCCAAAGCCATGCATTAAGCTGACTTACCTGCACAGAAATCTGCATTCCATTTACACTACAGATTTTGGATTGGCCTTTTGAAACTGTCCACCTGTGAAACAGGGATGGTGTACGTTCTCTCCTAGAAGTGCATGTGCTTACTAACACTTTGCATTTTGGAAATTGTGGGAATTAAAGATTGTTTAAGTTACATTTGTTATTTAAATACTTAATAGTGAAAAATAAATATATTTGTTCTGTTTAGAAGAACTCTTAGAATACTAACAAAGATCATAAATTCTGCAAGGCTGCAGGAGACATTAGTTTGGCAGTTGTTCCACAGTCCTGCGTTTGCTTTTGTTCCAAACTTGCACATGGTAAACAGCATGTACTTGTAGACAGCAGTAAAATTATACAATGTTATTGTGTAATTCTACATTAGAAACATGTAGAAGTACATGCTTGAGTTCTGAAATTTCTCTAAATTAAAACTTATTTGTCTCACTCTGCAAATTTTATAGTCCTGGTTTACTTATTGAAGTTTAACACAGCAGAGTGGTACTGGTCTACCTAAGTGTATTAAACTTGCCGTTCTCAGGAGAATGTTTCAATTCCCAAATCTGCAAACTTTATAAAGGTACTCCTCAAATGTGTATGCTAAGGTGTGTGGCTTGCCAAAGGTTAACTGCTTATCCTGCTCATTGAGGCTTACAGATTCTGTGTCTGTGTTCTCTCTCCCGGGGGGCACTGGGGCCTCTACCATGCTCCAGGGCCCACAGCAAGCCAACAGAAGCTGGAACAAGTTGATTGCTGTCACTGTTGTTCTCCCGCTGGAGTCAAGCTGTGTTTTTTAAATATATTATTGCTGTGTACATACTTTGGCCAGCAGTGGTTTTTAAGATTAGCTTCTGTATCAATGAGTGAGAATACCACTTGCCTGCTTTGTTGTTCTGCACGTGGATATTCCATTTTTATGTGCAGTAGTTTTGTTGACTAAGCATCAGGTATGTTTTAAGGCACCATGTCAGATTCATATTGTATCAAACTTGGTCCCATTCTCCTTTTTTCTCACTAGGATCAGAATGATCTGTTACAAGAGAGCTGAATTAAAACAATGTGCACTTGCTCTACAGATAACTGCCTACATCTTCTCAGTGTCAAAACCTCACTGTTGTTTTCTTGTTGCTAAAAGCTACCAGAAGTTCTCTGCAAACATGAAATCACAGCTGGGTGCAAAGGTGCAGTGACTGTGAATGGGTCATTTCACATATCAGCAAAGGCATCTGGGAGTAATTACTGAATTCCAAGAGTGTAGCTTAGTATTCTTTTCTGCTCCAGTATAAAACAGTTCCCCAATTGTTTTTTCTGCAGTTAAGTATTCACTTAACCCATCCTTAGCTCAAGTTATGTTAGCAAGTCACTGCAGCTGTGCTCCCTCTTCACTTTCTTTTCCTCTCTTATTCTGTTGAAAAGTTAAAAGTGGCATGTTATTTAAGAAAACTGGATCATTTTTTTCCGTCTCAATAATACTCTTATTCTGAATTCATACCACGCTTCACAACTTGCAGGCCCTGACAAGATGCAGTTACTGCCTGCATTTGTTATGTACTTTAATGAGCTGCATAACAGTACATGCCTGAATTCTGAATCTTCACTAAATTAAGATTAAATACATTTGTCTCACCCAGCAAATTTCACAGAGGTAATTTACTAAGCTTATTGGAAGTTTAAAATTATTTGGGCTGCAACAGAGCATATCATCCCCCTTTGGCATTCTATTGTGCTTTTATATACTCATTTTTTTGTATATGGCTGCTGCTTTGTTTGAATTATGTAGTTCATTGGCTTAGAACATATATTTAAACAATTTGTATCTGGCTTGTTGTCTTTTGTTTTAATTTAGAACTTGTTCTAGAGGGAGCAGCAGAAACACCATCTTCTCTCTCCTTCCTCCTTTGCTTTACCGGGGCCTTTTTGAATGCCAGAGGGGATGATGATCAATGTGGTTTGGCCTGTTACCAAACACTTATAATTAATATTTTACAAGTGTTACTCAATGCTCATTTGTGACAGGTTTGTACTGGGAGGATTCAGAATTAATTGCTAAGCCAGTTAATTGACTTGTGAGTGTGAAACGCCAATATCCGATTGAATACTTGCGTCCGATTCAAGCGGAAAGAAAACCCCAAACAACTCCTTGCTGCCGGTGCCATTTGCCACCAGAGTGTGAGGGACAGATAATCTGCTGCTGCCACTCGCACAGGGCTGTGACTCTGTGTAAGATCAAAGCAGCTGAGGCAAGGTTGGGTCAGAAGACAGGGAGCCTTTGAAGGGAAGAGAAAAAACACAGATTGCTGAAAACAAGGTGAGGGGAGCATCTTCAGAGGAGGGGTGGAGAGCAGCTCAGTTTTCTGCAGAGGAAATGTGCAGTTGAACCCACAGGAGGCAGATTTGGTTTGTCTCTTGCACTGATTGAGTGAGGACATGAAGTGCTAAGGCACACGAGAAAGTTTGGTGTTATTAAGCTGTGAATACAGTGAAAATGACAAAGCATTTGATTGACTGATTATACTGTTACCATAAATATTTATAGTTTTGTCTTCCAATGATTTTCTATTTATAAAGTAGCTGATAAGCTGATGTTGAAGCACTGTAACTTTTGATACCTGTAATGCCACATCTTTAGTAACTGTGTGAAATAATGGATGCATCCAAAATTGAACCCAACTCCTACTTTTTCTTCTGAACAAACATTTCTCATCCAAGTGACTTAGCACATCAGTGGGAGTTCTGTTTTCCCAGTTACTCATGTAATCCACCATGTGAACTGATGCGTGGAAAGCACGGAAGTTAAAACAGGTCACTTAAAACAAGTGCTCTTCTCTTTTCTGCTCTCTAGTTACCAACTAAGACAGGAGTTGTTTCAGCTCCTTAGTGCTAAGCGGCAGTGCAAGGAAGATGAAGACAAATGGAGACAAGAGGCAGCTGCCTTCTTCATTCAGGTTGCTTGGAAGAAGCAGCTGAACCATAGTCCTCTGAAATCAGTTCCTTCATGTAAAAATCTGAAATCCGTAAACAAAACCAGCTCAGCCATAAAAGCCAGCAAGCAGTCCATCCTAAAGCAAATATATGGTAATTTTCTTTTTGACTATAATTTATTTTTATAACTATGCTTTTACTTTTATAACAGAATGTGTTCATCTATGCATTCCTTACCTAATTGTTAGAAATTTCAACTATTTATAAAAATTAGTCTGAACCTCAGGTGTTCTGGGCAATTGTATTTCTGTTTCAGGTTAAAAAACCAAACAATTCAGTGATTTAAAATGGCTGCTGTTAAAGCTGTTTGAGTCCCCACACACCATTGTTTCAGCACAGGTCTTGAGCAATCAAATAATTCCGTTGCCAGAGCTGCTCACATATATCAATGTGGAAAGAGAACAGAGCAGTTAAACTGAGGATAGCTGGCTGTATCCATGCAGAGTGGCTGTCTGGATCATGGTTTGGTTTTTTAAAACATTGTTTTAAAAATATTTTCATTCGAAGAAAATGTTCCATGTTGATAACTTTCCTGTATGAAGATGTGGTCTTTATGGCAAGAGCAAGATAGTCTTTTATAATTCTGCACTGCTTTGCACTGTGCCTGACCATGCACGTGCAAAGGAATGCATCTTCAAGAAAAGGTAAAGTATTGCTTCTAGACCTTGAGTTCCTTTACAGTGTGGATCCCTGATGCAGTAGGGATATGCTAACTATGTGTACTTTAACAGGTGGTAAGTCACTTCTATCATGGCTCTGTAGCTTTGAGAACTAAGAAGGATAAAATAAATAAAGCTAATAAATTTATTTTCCTTCTTTTTTTTTTTTATAGCAACTGCAGGATGTATATTAACATTAGTTAAATTTCAATTGTGGTTGTCACGATTTTCTGTCATATGTAATGTCTCATGAGTTTCCCCATAAAAAATGAGAGTAGTTTTTAGGATGAAATAATGCTGTAGCTTACTGAAATAGTTTGTAGCTATACACAACCACATGTCTATGTGACAAACACAGCTGTATGATGTGTGTGATAAACAATGCTGTTCACATTGTCTGTTAAAGGACGTTCTCAGGAAGGCAAAGTGTGTCAGTCAACAAGACCTCCTTCTAAGCTGAAACTTTCTGATGTGCAGCTGGTCTCAGGTAGGAAACATCCATTTTAAGAATACTTTGATGTTTATATACCTGAGATTGGTTTATTCTTAATAAGAAAACAATCTGCTTAAGGACTGGGCTCTCTTACCAAAATGCATAACTACTGGCAAACTGTTGTGATTGCACACTCCTTCTTTCACCACTTCTGGGCTTAACTGAGCGCTGCACTTCTATCCTTGAGTGATTTGGATGAAAAACTTCTTTACTAAATGCCATTTGTCAGACTTTTAAAAGTGTATTATGGTAAGACTTACTTTGGGTTGGGAGCTGTGGTAATGTTGGTGCTTTACCACGTGAAGGTTTAGTGCCCTGCTGGGCATTTGGTGTTCCTGGCTGTGCTACACCTCGGTCAGACAGGCCACAGCTAGATGGGAACACAGCAACTGCTTCAAGGAGTCAGAAGTTCATGTAATTTGCAAAGGAAAGTAAAATACATTTTCCAAGTAGTTTAACACAACTCTGAAGTCAGAAGGAAATCCAACAGTGGACCTATCCTTGAGTTTGTTAGAACTGTAGGTGAATTTCTGCCTCACTAAGAGACAGAGGCCTTTTTCTTTCACTGTCTGGGAACTGTTTTAATTAAGAGGCATGACCAGACAGGTGTTTGATTGCCACCTCTTCATGCAGATACGAATCTAAATTTTAAAAGAGCTTTTAGCTCTTTTCGTTTAACTTTTCAGGACAACAGATCTCCCTGTCTTCTGAAATAAAAAGGCTTTCTCTTGAGGCTGGAGTGGCCTTTGCTTTCATAACTTGGTGACGAATAGGTTAGTGATAGGAACTCTGCCCAGTTCCTTTAGAACACTACCTACTTTCATTCACCTAATAGGAGCTCAGGGAACTTTAGCCCTTACTTAAAAGACAATAACATGTTTTTCATCTGCCTGCCTTTGTGCATGACAACATTAGGTTTGTTGGAAAAGTTCAGAGCTGTCAGTGGCTAATGCCAGATACTCAGTTTCTGACGTAGGTGCCTGGAGTAGGTCAGATTGGACTGTTCAGTTTCATTCTTCCCTTGCAGAAGGTACATCTGGGAAGGTGAAGGCTGACTGTCAGCCCGAGTTTGAATGTTCACAGAGCTCGTGGAAGAAGCGTGCGGTGACAAATCTGTAATGGGGATTGACACCCAACTCAGTCAAACATTTTGGAAGGGGGGATACACAGAGGGTGTTCAAAGGAAATGTTCAGTAAGGCAGGTGACAGGTAGAAAAGGGATGGGATATACAGGCATGGGGTAAGTGCTTTGGAATATTCTGGCAAATAGGCCCTTTAAGACTGATACCATTAAAACATCTCAGAACTTGAAATTTGTTCTTTTTCAAGTCTGTTTGGCTTTTTTAATTCAATAGGTTCCTTCTGTCAATGCAGCAAATGGCACTTAAAGAGGTGCTCTGCAGCAGAACCTGACAGCCTGGTTGTTTCACTGTGGACATCAAAGTGTGTTCAGTGTTGCAAAGGAGCAGGTTTTGCAACTCTTGGCATTAGAAAAACATCCTTAAGATGTGCTGAGTTCACACCCTCAGTGGAACATTTGGATCTGCACTTGGGATGACCCTGGCAAGAACTGGATAAAACACTGAAATGTTTGCAGCCAATCTTTACAAACCTGGGAAAGGAAAACACACATATTATTTGTAGCACATTACAGGAAATAAAAAACCATTGCACGAGCAATTCAGGGCGCTGGCTTTAGCCCCTGGACTAGCTTCCCTGACTTTCCAGAAAGAGCACACTGCCTACCTCATGTTGCTGAGATTGCTCAACACAATCTCTTTCTGCTCTTCAGCAAATTCAGCCAATAGTGTTAGTCTGGAGCCCTACATTCATTTATGGGGGTGAACCTCACTACACCCATGAGAGGCTGCGCAGCAGCATCATCATCAGTGTGCCACACAAGCTGTACCCAGTGCTGCAGAAACCAAACTCTACTGAGAGACAATCAGCGGTGAGATGCCAGGAAAAAGGCATTTTCTGCTCCCAGCAGATTCGCTGCTTATGAAATCTAGAACGCAGTGTAGATGAAGCTGCTTTTCACCACCAGAGTTACTCATCAAAACTATTTTGTTCTTTTACAGTGAACAACCTACAGTGTGTTAATTTGCTGGAGAACATGGGAAAATCAAGGCAGTTTTCATACAACATGAGACCAACCACTGCTGCAAAACCAAAAAATACAAGACTCAAGCATTAAGCAAAACAATGTTTGGAATTTAAAATCCATTCTAGTACAGCTGTTATCTTTCATAATGTATAAGCCATCTATGATGTATTAAACTTGAACATTTTCAGTTTTATATTATCACAGCATTACATGCCAAGCAGACTTCTAAGGAGCTGGACTCATTTTGTGTACAAACTGTTTTTTAAATGCAAATGTTAATTTCTTTACCATACAAGATGAAATCTCGATTGCATTTGAAGACAGAAAATGAAGCACTAAGCACAGTATTGCAATAACGTTATGGGGGCAATCAAAGCTTTCCACTGCAAAAAGTAGGAGTTTTGAATATGTTCATCAAACAGCACTTCAAAGAAGAAGGAAACTGCGCTAAAGATATTACAGTTCTGAGAGACCAATGTTCAATTTTACCTCAAGTTCATTAAATTAATTTCAAAATCCAAGCAGGAATGGAAGAACAGCCTTCATGCTCCACTTTTTTACTAAGGAAACAATTGTTCCTTAGCTAATTATGGATTTGGAAGGAAATGTAGACATGTTGACATAAATACTCACTAAAGAAATTGCTTTCACAGCCTACAGAAACTATTAGGGCTGTGTTTTCTACCCTTTGAAATTATCACAATTTTTTTAAATAACTCTTTTTCTATGTGCATTAAATAGAGAAGCAAGAAAAGATAGGCCCTACTCTAGAAAAAAAAAATAGTTCTTTTTATAGCTTTGGAGCTGCCACAGTGTACAGTATTTACCTTGCACAAAGTATTTAAAAGTATGAACTCAGCAAAAATAAAAAAACATTACTCTAAAGCATATTGTTTTCTAATTTTTTTCTACTTGATACTACACAATTCAAATTTTTTTAAATAATATGATGCTTCAAAATCATAGATGAGCAGAGTCAATTTAAGTCTATTTCTCTGCAAGCTCTTCAACATCAAGGACTGGACTTTCTTTAACACCCCTCACTGTGGTCACCACATTTTACTAAAACACCTTCCAGTAACATCTACTTGCTTGAAAAAAAGGCAATAGAGGTATTGCAGTTCTCTGTAAAATTTTTATTGTTTCACTTACAAAAAATTGACAAGCTTTGTTCCAACATCTTCCATTCAAAACTAAATAGAAGTAAATGCTTTACAATAAATGCAGTTTGACCTCTTCAATATACTGTGTTTATAGGGCCAGGTGTCTGGGGATGAGAGGCAAGGTAGATGTTGAAACAGTAATGGAGGTCTGTGAGCCACTGCTCCTGAACGTCACCACTCTTCAGTGTCTGGAAAGAAGGAGAAAAAAGGTAGAACTCAAGCACTTGCAAAACTTGGCTTTATTTTTACAAAGGTAATCAGGTGCACTGTTAAAGGTACAAGACAGCCCTGTTCCCCTGCACACAGTGACATTGTTCTTCTCTTTTATACATTTCAACACGGTGTGTCTGTTAAAGCCCAAACAATAAAGTGTTACAACTGGGTACATTAAGTCATTACATTACCAAGTGTGTGAGTTAACACCAGATGTGCTTTCCTGACTCTTAATTAGAATGGCTCACTTACTTTGCAATTCTGCAATTTATAGGCAATTAAAATGCAAATGAGTGTGGTGCTACCAGTGCAGGAGAGCTTCCCAACCCAGTCAAAGGAGAACTGCTACCAACAGACCACCCCAGCCAAGAATTCCCTCTTCTCAGGATTATGTAGGTGGTTTAAAAAACCCAACAAGAACAAATACAACTCACCCACAGTGGAATGGCACAAGAATTGGTTGTGGCATTTTCAACACTAAAGAGAAACAGCCCCCTCCTAACCTGCAGGTTAGAGAACTTCACCACAATGTCTCACATCTGCTTTCACCACCACTGTTTGAAAATGGCTCTTCCGGAACGTTTGCAGTGATTTTTAAAAATTAACAGGACATACATGTGGTCTCTGGGAAACAAGAAGTAGTTTCATACCATGATGTCCTTGATGATCTGTTGCACCAGAAACTCATTTGTGATCATATGGCTCCTGAGCTGCCCATGCTGCATTAGTAGGCGAAGCAGCTGAGCAACAACGGGCAGCTCTTCCCGACAGATCCTGCTCACTTGCAGGCTTTGCAGCATCAGCCTCAGTAACCGTGGCAGGAGTGCTAATGCAGAAATGCATGATCTCCACAGCATATCCCTGAGAGGAAAAGATAATCAAAACTGAAATGATTGAGGACACACATTTCAAGGATGCTTCTGTGAACTCACTGCATGGCTCTACCAGGAAACCTGCTTCTGTGGATTCAATCATACCTGCTGCATTCACCATAATTAGTGGCAAAGCAGAAAATCTGTACCAGAAAATGCCAAACTTGAAAACAGTCCAAAATTTTGTACAGCAGATTTTTTTTTTTTTGGGGTAAAAGATTAAGGCCCTGGAAGCTATAAATGTTGCTTAATCTCTCATGCAGTGCAATTTCTGCTTCATGCAGCTGCAAAGAGGTTTTTGTTTCAGTCACTTTTCAGATACACCTGAATCTTTGTTTAAGATTAATAAGAAATTAAATTATGGACTCAGCCATTTGTGATATGCAAGTCATTAAAAACAGTAAGAGAAGGAGGACTTGGGCTTTGAATTTTCACAAAGCTTTTAACAACTTTTCTGTATATGGAATGGTTTGACCTGTTTAAAGACATTTCTGTGTTTCAGGTGAATTTATTTGAATTTGTTATCTGTGGCTTTTGGGTTTTTTAAATCAAATGGCTTTGCAGTCTATGTCATGATGCCTGAGAAGTTTTAAAACTGAAACATCAGATCAGTTAAGAGTACATACTCATAAAGCTAAATCCTTTGCATGGTGCTTTTCAATATATTTAATGAAGCTAAGGTATAAACATCCAACTTTACAAAATCAGGAGGGGGGTATCCTTTCATCTCACATCTCTAAATACTTGTGGCTGCAAAGACAGAGATAAGACGGTAAGAAGAGCAGCTTTACCTTTTCTGTAAATGTTCTGCATCCTCTCTGTCTATAGTTAGCAGAAAGTACAGAAGACTGTAACAACAAGAGGCCAAGAACCTGTGCAGGTTTTCACTTATGATGCAGGCTTGATC
Source organism: Leptocoma aspasia (assembly GCA_013399835.1). NCBI lineage: Eukaryota > Metazoa > Chordata > Aves > Passeriformes > Nectariniidae > Leptocoma > Leptocoma aspasia. The sequence continues at coordinate 258,330 of VXAX01005453.1, read as the reverse complement.
CAAGAGCTTGTTTATGGCACATAGAACAGATCCAGCTGTGCTATCAGGTATTACAACCAATCCAACCTGTATTAAAATGAGACAAAAAAACCAACAGCCCAAGTTCATCGCTTTATACAAAAGATTTTTTGCTGGGATACAAGCAAACCTAGAGCTTTCCTATGGTGACACGTATTGCTTTGTTTCTGTTCAAACTCTACAGACCACTGCATTTTTTCAAATCCCTGCTTTCCCAATAAACTGCCACCCATACTAACAGAAGGTTAAATTGACATCTTCATTCCATCCCTTCTAAACAAACACTCATCTCAAACATATTTGAAAAACACAGCACTGCTTTGAGCCTTGCTCTGAATGACAGCGCAGGCACAAACAATCTTCTGGGCAGAACAGGTCTTTCCTTTTAAGCATATACCATGGGACTGGGAAGGCCTTCTGAGTCTTGAAATGGCAGTGAGCAGTCACTGAGGTAGAAGGAAACTCTGATTTAAGCTACAGAAAGGAAAGCTTCTACTGGATGGTCACCAGGGTGAGTCTCCTTTGAAGCCCAACAGGAGCTTTATGAACCGAGGTAAATCAAAGCTAATGAAATATATGGTGAGCCCAAAGTGGGGTGATGCTCTGCTGTTGTTAAAGAGAGAACATCATCTTGAGTAAGGATTTTATAGGCATGATAAATAATTTAGAAAAAATTCTTGTTTTTTGTAGAGGCCGTGAATTAGAAAGCAGTTTAAATTTTGAAGTACTATGGAGTAAGTACCCTAGGTTTTTGCCCTGTAAAACCATAAAAAAATCATGCACTGCTAGTGTGGCACCATTTACCTTTAAAAATCATTTAAGGAGTTTGAGAGGAGTCTAATTTGCTCACCTGCAAGTACACTGTTTTAAGCTGACAGAGGGAGTTGGTTCACTTAACAAGGTCAGCTGTTTCTTTTAGAAGTGTTTAGAAAAAAGATCAATGAAGTACAAGCTACAGAAATGTGAAATGTATTTCATTCATACCATTACTTGTGAGAGGTAAGAGATACAGAACAACTATGAGTTGAAACTTTTAAATCCTTCCAGTCCAGCCTAAGACACTGGGTGTATTTCAAGGCCACAAGCACAGATCGCTGTCCCAGGCTGACCCTGTGCCAGTCAGGTGCATCCTCCAGGAGGAGGATGATGATGGTCCTGCCTGACAGAAGGTGGGACTGCAGCTGTCACCACGACCCTGCTGAATACTACAGGACACTGAGGCACCAAACAGTTAAAATGAATAACGTTCTTCCTGATCAAGCATATGTAAGGAATCATGGCAGTGATCTAGATGGATATAAAGAACCATCCTGAAGACCAACTGAGCCAACACGACTGATGGAATGTGCTGGTCAGCCAGTCTGAAAGATGACAGGAACAGAGACATTTCAGATGAGGCTGCTCAGGTAAGTTCCCACATAGGATGTTGCCTCCATGGTGCCTTTGCTCCCCGAGAGGTGTCAGCAGCCAGCTGGAGACCCTGGGCAGCAGCCTTGCCAAACATAAAAACCCACTTAGTGGTTTGCTCTCAAAGGGACAGGGCAGTAGAACATACAAGCCTTTAAAAAAGTTGATTTAAGTCAACATCCACACTACAGAAGCTACTCCCTACAGAAGCTTTGGTCTAGTAACTTCTCGGTATGGCTCCAAGCAGGGAATAGCAGACACTGGTTAGATCACAGAACCACCCTGACAGGAGAGCAGGGGCAGACCCTGTGGTCCTCCCTCTCATCAGGCAGCATCACAGGGAACTGCAGATTCTGTCCCTGACCATGCTGTTACCCAGCTCTGGCTTTGTCATCCCCATCCTCAGCTCAGGCATGTTCAGGATTAGAAGACAGGCTGTAAAACCCACAGAACAGGTAAGGTTGGGAGGGAACCACATGGGGTCATCTGGTCCAACCTCCCTGCTCAAGCAGGGTCATCCCAAAGCACATGGCACAGGATTATGTCCAGACAGTTCTTCAGTATCTCCAGTGAGGGAGACTCCACATCACCTGTGGGCAACCTGTTCCAGGGCACAGTCAACCACATAGTAAAGAAGTTCTTCCTCATGTTCAAGTGGAGCTCCCTGAGCATCAGTTTCTGCCTGTTGTCTCTTGTGCTATTGCTCAGCACCACAAGGAACCTGGCTCCATCTTCTTGACATCCTTTAGATACTTACATACATAGATGAGGTAAAAAACCTCATCTAAAGCTGCTGGTAGCTCTTTTGAAAAGCCAACCAAATCAAGAAGTGTTTCATTTATGGACAAACTGCCTTGAAGACAAGCTGAAGAATTCACAAATCTGAGCAAAATTACCCATATAAGTTTAGATACCAACAGTTATTATGTATTTTTTAAACTCCCCCAAATCTTGTTTAAAGCTTTTGCAAATGTTGAAATTATACATGAAATACATAGGATAAGCGGATTTGAGGATTAATGAGACTGTTAGCAAATTTATCACAAGGAAGTCTTATGTAGAAGACAAAATGGTACTTACCAGATATTTACAGATGCCAGTCTGGAGAATGTCAAAACACTGACTTTGTGAAGGTATAGTGGACAAGCTGTGACAGATCACCTGTTTTAATAAAACGAAGTTATATTTAAGCACTCCAAATGCAACCAGCAATCACTCACTATGCAGCCATACTTTGCTGACAGACCTAGATCTAAGGAACCTACAGGGACATGCAGCAGCTTTGTCTCAAAGTACTGATTCTTTCCAGTGTAGAAGAGTAGCATTGTCAACATAAATTGTTCAGTGCTTAAAGAGATGATGGTCTACACCATTAGTTCTTTTGGGAAAGGCTCTCTGCATTCTGTGTGATAGAAGGCCAAAAAACTCTATCAAGCTAGGCTGCCACACCAAGCCTCCAAATGCCTTTCCTTGGAGCTGAAGAATTTCAGAAAACAACTTCCCAAATAACTGTATCAAGCATGACACAGAAGGGTCACAGTGAAACAGAAAAGTAATACAACAAAGAAGAATGTAGTGAAGATCCATTTTCAACATATTTTCCTCTTCAGTGCCAAAAATGTCATGTTCAAAAATGATACAAAATGTAATACTACAATGGAAAATCTTGTTTTATAAACTGCATAAAACTTTCTGATGCTTATATAATCAGGCACTAGCAAACTACCATGAAATTTTATATGTCTCCTGGATAGGGTAAAGAAACCAGAGCTCCAGTAGAACTGCTGGTAAGCTGTACTGTAATCCTCAGTAGATGGCTTTCTTAGTTCCTCTTTTCCTTCTCCTCTATTCCAATAATTCACAAACTAGTTGGAGAGCTTGGATGCCTTCTCTCTGTTCACATTCACTGCTTGTCTCACCAGAGTGGCAACTAAAGCCTCTGGAGAAGCCAACATGCACTGCACAAGTATGTTATCAGACCATGAGCAATTGTGATGTCCTGCTAAGGACAAGGAAGATGGAAGAACCAATACATGAGGAATGGAATCTTCCCTTTGTGCTTAAGAGAATCAGAGAATAGCAAGATCAGATGTTTGAAGGATGAAAGAATTCAAGTCCATGAGTTTTACAAATATCTCGACTACGCAAAATGCACTCCTCTAAGATGCCTCATGACTCAAAATCTAAAGAGAACTTGCACAGGAGGACCTGACCTGAGGGATTAAATTCTGTGAGAGCGTTTTGGTTTTGAGACTTTAGTTGAATCAGGCAGGTCAAGACGCCCAAACAAGATAATGACAAAATAGAATGTATCAACTGTGCTGCGTCAAAATAATAGTCCACAACATTTGCAGCTGGAGGATGGGAAAGGTCAGGGAAAGAACCATTAGCTCAAGGTCCTGTGGTATGAAAACTCAGCCTTAACTAATGTGGATGCCAGTGCTAGTTTAATCAGAAATGGCCAAGCGGCACCATTTGTGGTGATACAGAAGTGCACTCGGCTTTTTCCAAAATTACATGCCACACCTTTTTTAGCCCTGCTTATGCCAGCCAAATTCAGGAGATCCTTAACACATCTGCCTAGTGGAACACAACATCGTTCGACTATCAGGACATTGCTCATGTTAATCAGTATCAGAGGTGTAGTGCAAGTGTTTCATTTGACTAGTAGGACTATTTAAAAGACAATTTCATAGATACTCTTGCACTGAATATCTTTACTATACATTTACTTTATAATGAAACAATATTATTAAAACTGACTACACCATCCTAAATATAGTAGGACTTTTGAAATTTGCAATTTGAAAGTGAAAAAATATTAAGTACTCTGGAATATTCCCAAGAAATCCCCTCAAAATATCTATGTTATTACTAGTGTCAAGGAATAAAGTCAAGCTGCAACAGAGGTTATTACTGGGGACTGTCATGTCAAGGACAAACTGTGACACCAATCTGATCTGGTATTTTAATGAGCAGCACTTAACACAAAAGGTAAAGCTGCGCTGATGGAATCTGTTGGATGACAGCTCCAAGCTGAGAAACCCTGCCAAGGCAGGAGGACTGGACTAACCTATGGAAAAGATCGCACAAGTTTGATGAGTAACAGCTACAGAAAAATGCACTGAAGAAAAAAGTGGTGGGTCATGTGCTTGGAGACTGATAAAAACTTCTGCATGCAGTTACGAGTTTTACCAGTTGGAAATGAGGAGGAAGTTCTGTAACAGCTGACCACAAGTGGTTGCGATACAACCACAAAACGGGCAAATGTTACTTCAGGATGTAAAAATAAAGATAATCCCAGCACTAAAGAAGTGCTCAGACAGAATAAGGATCATCTCGTCAATACTACTCTGTAAGACCTTACTTAGAATTAGACCATTTCTGATATACTGTGCAAAGTAGGAGCCACTCATTTTCAGGAAAGGCAAATTCAAACCAAACAGACGCAGAAAAAATTGCACAAAGAGAGATCCTGTCTTACCGGTGTCGATGCAAAGAACAGGAACCTGCCTGGGCTGGCAAAGTGACACCCAAGAAGGGATCTTATTGTCACTTACACAGTGGTGAAAAACACTGCACCAAAACAAATGTAACCAAACAACTAAACATAACAATGATCAGGGCTGGCTGGGAATGCAGATGAGATGGAAATTGGGAAGGATGATTATGAAAGGGGAAAATGCAGGAGAGATTTGTTGCTCATAGGACAGAGCTTGGGCTAACTTCACAAAGGCGTTTCCCATATGCTTGTGACATCACACCAGACACAGTCTGCCAGAAAGATCCCTTTTGATTCAGTAGACCCACAAATTAAAGACTTTGAAGGCAAATCCACCAGGCCCACCCAACAAAAACACAGTTTCATTATTAATATTTCATAGGACTATGTCCCTAGAGCAAGCCCACCCTCTCCCTGAGAGGACAAGTTGTAGGAGCCTTTCATTACAGGTACGATATGCCCACACTCAAGATTCTTTCTGAACTAGCAAGGGAAAGGCATCACTGGACAGCAGCATAATTCCTTAGAAGGGTTGTGGTAAAGTGCAAGTTGATTTTCCAATCTTTTAGATCTTTCTGACCCTCAAAACAGCACCACCATTCCCTACATCACTTCTGTTTTCCTGCAATTAAGTGGGAGAGGCAATTCTTTTCAATTCCATAAATTAAATCCTGCTTGAAATGGCTTTCATACCAAATGCCTGTTATAAAAAGTGTAACTGAAACGTTTTTAGACATGGAAATGAAAGGAAAAGAAAACTTAATTATCACATGAAAATTAGTATTTTCCCTGACAATTTATTTTCCTTAGGCAAGGTTTTGCATGATTTTTAATTTCCATAATAAAAGTGCACAGCTGATTCATTACATTACATTTGATTAGCATTTATCACATTTTTGGCACATTCATAGATTGATTCTGGACCAAAGCCAGAGTAGTTTTGTTTCAGAGCAATCCTGAAGTGAATGGACTGAGAACAGGCATTTTTCATCAGGGAGGGGTGGGTTTTTTCTTTTTGAGGCAAATATAACAGGTTTGGCTTAAGCTTAGACAGTTTGTTGGGGTATTTTTTTCTTTTCTTTTTAATTTTGTTTGAATGTTCACTTGAATAAATTAACCAAAAGAAAAGCATTCTCTTAAACACAGGGATTATCTGTTAGCACTATGCAGCAAATGCTACAGGCTCTCTAATCCATTGGCAGATTTTCAAACCAAACTCTATTGATCAGACAAGTCCAAGTATCACGAGCCACACAACTGCAACAGCAGTTCCCTACTGGTGCTTTGGGAAGTCATTCCTGCAGGGGCCTCCTTGCCTACCACACTGAAGACAAACTCCAACAGCAGCCAACCACAACAGGGAAGAAAACAACCCAACAAAACACCACCACAAAACAAAACAAACAACCCCAAACAAACAAATTAAAAAAAAAAAAAAAAAAAGGCTGGGAAGGCCCCTCAGAAGCACAGCCTGACCCAGGTTTTTTGGAGATTCTGACACCATGGAGTGTTTTTCTTCAAGTGGATGAGTTAAAAGCATTTTTGCCACTGACAGCCACCCTGACTGACAATGCAATCCCACACAGGCTTTTCACAGTTCTAATGCAGAACCAGAGGAATTCATCAGTTTAATGTTGTTCATCTCTAAGATGCTTTTGCCTCCAGAAGACGGAGTTGGGATGACCCAAGGAAGCTCAGCCTCAGTGTGAGCCCTCATGGCAACAGGAACAAGCGTACCTGATGAACTGAGACTAATGTTTTGTTCATTATTGAACTGCTCCCACTCCCTCAATGCTTCCTGTAACACAACAGAATCCTGATTCAGAGTCTCAAGGAAACTACTTATCAGCAACTGTCCAGAGAAAATTGTCATATTATTTCAAGTTTAATCATGCTGCAAAGTACTCTTTTTTCAAAGAAAAATACTTCTTCTTCTGAAGACACACACAAGCATGAGCACAGAGAGGAACCCAAGCAAGCAGGAAGGATAATGGATTGAGTATTTCAGCAAGCCATTGTGTGGAGTCAGACCAAAGGCAGTTCAAACTCACTGAGAAATGATTTTATTAAAAAAAAAGAAAGTTGGCACACACCAGATACTACAACCTAAAGTGAACTTTAAAATATATTTTTCAACTCACATTGACATGGACCTCAGACATGGATAACTAGAATGTAACAGGCTGTTCTGCAGTGAATTCCCCAGCCCCCGTGAAATGCCTGTTTGGAGCAGGACTGTATCCAGTGTAACATGTTAGTGTGGAGCGCAGAAAACGAGAAGTTTTCAGGTGATGGGGCAGGCAATGAAGCTTGGCATCTGAAGCTTGGCCAGCTCCCCCGAAGCACCCTCGCTTATCAGACACTGTACTCCCCTGACAGGTGCTGCTTCTCTTTCTGAAATAAATTGATTTGACAGGGCAATATTAACAGTGCCCTGAGTTGTTGAGAAAGCTGCGTACAACAAGAGATCTTTGTTCATCTGCCTTGGGTAAGCTCACAGGGGCGGATGTGAAAGATATTCCTGATTCACTGACTCCAGAAAAAAAAACCTGAAAAAACCCCCTGATAAAAACCTCCACATGAAACCCCTACACATCCACAATAAAACAAAACAAAACAAAGTTTAAAAAAAGAAACAGTCAAAAAGAGAAACAGAGTCTGCAGGAGAACATTACACAGGTGAGCAACAAGGGAAAAAAACACACTATTGGGCTAATTTTACATTTGGGGCAGCAAAATGGGATTGCAGAAACTTATTTAAGAATTACAAATGCTTAAGAACATATATGGTGTCCCACCTATTGATAGAGACTTGGTATTTCCAAAGACTTAAAAGAATTATGACACACAGTTCATGTGCTGGTCACAGACAGGGCAACTGCAGCACACAAACTCATCTTGCATCTGCTAACTGTGATGCTTGCCTGGCCGCAGGCTCCTTGGCTGTGACACGGGGTCTGATACAAAATCTATATTTGAGAATCAATTAAACTAAGTAAAGTTATCTTTATTTGCCACTGGACACAAATACCTCAATGGCAAGCACCACAGCTCGCCTCCTGTGCAACAACTTGATCGCGTGTTCAAGTCTGGGTACCAGCAGGATTTGGTGCTACAAGGCAGAGAGGGCTAGAGACAATCACCCTGGTTCTCTAAGTGAGGGGCATTTCTGAAAATACTGTTATCAGCAAAACAGGGTTTAAGCTCAACAGCCACTGTGCTATCCAAGAGTAGACAAAGCCACACCTGAAGAACATCACAGGTTGCGTTCTCTTCTCAGAGCCATCTTACTAACAAAATTCAAAGAAAGGACACCACAAAACCCCTTTTGTTTCATCCTTTTCAGCCATAACATGCCCTTCTTTCACAGCTCTGCAGCTTCCTAACAGCTATAAAATGTCACCACAGCCAACTGCTCCTCCTCTGGATGCCTCCTCATCAGACTACGTGCAGGACAGTCAAAGGAACATCTGATGCTGAAGTCTCCAAATTCACCTGCCTGCCTCTTCTCCAAACAAAAGGGCTTGAAAATATAGAAAACCCTACCCTTAGCTCTTGTCCACAAAGCCTGTCTTTCTGAGCAAATTTAGGTTAGATATCACAAGCCAGGATTTGAATATAAAGCACAATACACAGTACCTGTGGAGTTGAAAATTCATGCCAGTTGTGTGCAGTAACACTGAAGTGAGCTCCCAGCTCCAAGGTGTTACAAGATATGCTGGAAGGATATGATGCAGGTACAATGGAGCACTGGCCTGAAGATAAACTTAGGTTTTCTGGAAGTTTGCGTTTTACTGTTTGTATTTTACTGGTGGGGGCTAGTTTTGGTGCTTTCTTTTGTTTGCTTTGGGTTTATGTTTTGTATCTTATGAAAGAGACCTTTGAAAAAGAGCTTTATTAATTTTAGGAGGCATTCCTTTTACTTAAATTCTTTCCCTTCTGTTTCTCTGGACTTTGCACTACTTTCCATGAAAATAATTATTTTCACCTCTAAACATTAAAGCTGGGATAGGATGTAGCTTTACTAAACACTAACGGGCTTACACAGAACTTTTTGTCTTCCTTAAAGACAATTAAAATTGTACCACATTTCTAGTTTAGAAGGAATTTTATTTAGAAGGAAGTTTATTTACCCTTAGCTGCCTTTTCTCCCCAGTGTAACTTTAACCTGTAAATTTCAATAAAGACAACTAGCTGAAATCTTTCAGGAACTTCAATTCAAAATCTACATTGTAAAAATTTGTTGAGCTTTTTTTTAAGCATTAATCTCTGCTTCAAATTAAGCTACAGCACTACAACACCACCCTTTACTTCTCAAGACAAACATCCTTGCAGGGCTTTTAATTTATATGCATTGACTTGCTATCTTTATTGATTTGCTGTATTTTTTTCATAGCACATCTGTGCAGATCCAGCCTTCCCAACTGCATTTCACTTCTAAGACTGAACAGGTTTTGACATGGATTAGTGTATTACACTACATGCACCTCAAAGTTTTTGAATTCAAGTCTGCTTTTAAAAGCAGCTGACCTTCCCTAGTGTTTGCTTTTAAACATTTTTAACAATTGGTTGAATATTTTATTTCTCTGAGTTAGCTGTGGGCTCAATAAAGCTCTGGAATCTCAACTTCAAGCAAACCCTCAAATTATCATTTGCTTTCCCCCTCTGAAATGTTCAACCGTCACAAGCATCAAATATTACAACAGAAATTACCATGTATACACTGTTACCTTGTTAAACTCTTCATTTCTGTGGGCACTTTTCCATTCGATCCTGGCAGAGCAATTCAATTACAGGGAGTGAACAATATCACTGACAAACACTATGGGCACAGTTAAAATGAGCCAAGGCTGAAGCTCTTCCCTTGGGCTGCAACCATTTATTCTGGAGTCCCATTTATTTCAGCTACAGGGGGGTGATTTTAAATAATTGGCTTTAACAAGACAGAAGTAATTTTAAGCAGAAGTTCCTCCAGAAAAGGAACCAAAGTTCCCACATTTAACATCTCTTTTAGACAAATCATGAAGACTAACCTTCAGAGCTATGCAAAACAGAATTTAAAGAGACACTTTACTGAAGCATTGCTCCTTAACTGAAAATCAGCACTATTTAAAAGCTTCCCAAAAAAAAAAAATTGTTTCAGATTGCCACGATTCCAATTACCATGCTCCAGACAAAAGAAAGGTGTTACAAGATATGCTGGAAGGATATGATGCAGGTACAATGCATCATACTCATCATACAATACTCATCTCAAAACAGGTTTTGTTAAAAACTACCTACAAGTATTACTGTTATCCACATGCTACCCCGGTGCCCTGGCTATAATAACACTCCAGAAGCCCAAATTGCTGTTTGAAAATGCCTCAAGTTATCCTTTTCCTTTCCAGAATGTTTCCTTTCTCCAGAGGCATACTGCTTTTTCTCCAGTATCTCTGGCATGCATATGTAATACGTGAAATTCCCTCTTCCAGCTCTTTACCCTTAGAAACACACATCACCCATTGCCCAGGAAGGTGGGACTGCCACCCCCTGCACTGGGAAACAAAGCTGAGCAGTGAGCAGTAAGGCCAACAAGCTGTGGCCCCCAGATTCACACCTGGGACCCTTCTTCAGTCCCACCACCCCAGCTGCTCCTGCCTCACAGCCCCGACACCCCGCTGGCCGAGTGACAGCCCCTGCAGGCTGGCTGCTGCCAAGCACGATGCTGGAACAGAGTTATAACCCACCCTGTGCTAATCCAGAGCTTTTTCTCTTCCACCTGCTTATTTTCATAGAACTTACGGGGAATTAGTGTTTGCAACTTTATTGTTTTCAGCAGAGAGCTAAAAACTAACAATTGTTTAGACAAAACTAGAGGTGGAAGAAATGAAAGAAGATGGTGGAAGGACTAATAGGAATCTGATCACTAGTCTCATTTATTGATAGGAAACCAGGCCATCGAATCCTAATTCCATCCGAGTTGCTTATTTATTTGCACCCACATTAAAATACTTTCCCATTGAGAGGAAATCCTGAATTACAACTACATAATAAGAATTCTTAAACAAACAATTCTCAACACAGAGTAGAGGCCAGGCCTGCAGCCAACAAGCACTGTTCTCATTTAGCAGGTATTTAGAACTGCTGCAAACATTTTGCTTAACATTACAGCATCACCATAAACTTCCTTATCCAACAAGGGAACAGATGAAAGGTTAGCATTCAGAAGCTCTGCACTATACCAAATTCCACCAAAAGCATGACTAATTCAAGCCAGGGTTTATTATTTCCTGTAGCATTTCTCTATCTAAATAATTTTCTGCCACAGCTAAAAATATTTTGACTCCAAAATTCTATTGCACCTTAAACAAACCTACCTCCCTCAAACTCAATGCACACAGAACACTCATATCACATTGTCTTTCCAGACACCCTAGCAGAGCCTCACGATTTGCTGGCAGTTTCCTTCTCCCCAGAGCCTGCAACTCTGGGGTTTGCTTTTTTGGCTTTTTTTTTTGTTTGTTTGTTTTGTTTGTTTGTTGTTCTTTTTTTGTTGTTGTTGCTGCTGCTGTTTAGGGTCTTTTTTCCTTTTAAGAGCAGATTAGCTTGTTCAGTACCTAGTGAAAACTACTTGATCTACAAAAAGTATTCCTGTGCAGCTTGTGGCAAATCTTGAATGCAAGGTTTTTAACAAGCCTGCCTTTTTCTTTCTTTTCTTCTTTACCTTTTTGACTTTAAAAAATGGTCCAGACTCCAAATCCCAAGGTTTTAATGGACTACAGTCCCCAGAATAATTTTTTCAGAAACTGAGCATTATATAGCATATTAGTCAACATGTTTGAGGTTGGAGAATGGTACTCATACAAGGAAAAGATAAAACCCCCCAAAACTTAAAGAGCACGGTACTGTATTAGATATTGAAACACAAAGAAAAAAGTAATCTAAAAGCTGAAGAGCTTCAGCATGGTTTTCTTTATGCATTATTTACCATTTCTATAACTGCATCTGAAATCAAAACCAGACAAGTGAAAAATGAACAGAATTCTGCAACTCATAAAAGGAATTGGTTGCCTCAATACCAATGATCACTTCTCATTGTAACACAACCAGATATGCCACCATTATTACCAGATCAGAGGCAAGAATATCTTAATTTTTCTCCAGTATGAAAGCAAGCTGAAGAGATGCCCCTCCTTTTTTGTTCACAAAATTCCATGGGAAAAAAAACCTAGCAAACCTGGGGGGAACACCCTAAACAGCATTGTAATACCTGGCAGGCCTTTAATGGGAGCAGTTTGACTTTTAGATCAAATATACATGTAACAAACCTACCAAATAAAAGAAAACAACAAACCCTTACTCATACAGTGAATTCCATTTTCTCTAAAAAGCAAAAATAACGAAGAGATTTGTTGATGGTGAAACAAAAAGACCTGTTTTTTTCAGAAAGCGCTTTCAAATAATCACAGACTCCCTAGAGTTGGAAGGAATACCCTCAAGTTCCTCTAATCCAAGGCTCCTGCTCAAGTGGAGTCACCTGCACTGTGTCCAGCCTAGTTTTGAGTACATCTATAGATGGGAACCAGAATTTCTCTAAGGCTACTCATTCCAGTATTTGACCACCCTCCCTGGGAAAATGCAACAGTTCAGAACTCTCTTTGGTTAAGAGCCTACAAAATCAGGTGGGTCTAGAAGGTCTCATCCTTCTTCACACAGATTTTTGATGCATGGGATTTTTACTCCTATTCTCTTTCATAAAATAGTCTCTAGAAAAGACTTTGGGCTGACACAAAGTGCAGAAGTAGTGGAGTGCTCCACAGGATGTCCAAACCATCTTTCATTACTAACCAAGGATATCCAGCTCTTTGCTTACTGACCACCATCTCCTTCTAACAACCTGGGAGAGCACCTTGTCTCTTTCCTGAGAAGAGGTACTTTAAAAAAAAGCAAGTCTCAAGTTTCTGAAAATACTGACTCTGCTTCAGAGCACCAGAACACTGAAGATCGTGGTAGAAATGACTCAAACTTGCAACCAGGAACCAAAGGCACAAAAAAAGAAATAAAACTACTTTGCTGTTCCCTGTGTGAAAACAGTCCTATTTCACTGCCAACTTTGAAAGATTTAGGGAATAGAAGCAAAAAGAGGAATGAGAAGACACTAAAGGTGACATTTTCAGAAACAGGTAAGGTGCACATAAATCCTTCAGATGCTATATGGGATTATGCTAACTCTGAGAAACAAATAATTGCTCTGTGCATTCAGAGCAACAGGACATGGAAAGAGAGCATTCTGATCCCTCCATACTGGAGAAAGGTATTTTGGTGAGAAAACACTTCATTACTGTCCAGAAGAGACTAAGCAGAACAAATTAGAAAGTTCAGCTGCTCCACAGGCTGAATGACTGAAGGCAGGACACCTAAAAATGTGTGTCAGTCATGGTACCAAACAACAGCCCTGCTTAAAATACTTTCTAATACACAGCAGCACACGTGTGAGATACACATTTAATGTGTATCTCAGACTATTATCAATTTCAGAACATTATCACTTAAACACTATGAAGTAGAAAACATCTACTATATTGCTTTCTTTAATGAAAAAACATACAACTAAAACCTTCTGTTTTGCTCCTCTTTCTGAATTCAGGACTATGATTTCATCAATACTGTCAAATTGGCATGTCATTACAACATGATTTCACACCTTAAAGTGGTTTCTGGTGAGCTAAACAATGAAAAGAGTTGATGCAGAAAGAAAGACAGCTAATGCACCTGTTTTGAATAAAATCTGATGGCTCAAATCCCTTTTAGAAGCAACAATCAAATTAAGTTTTCAGCTCTTATGATGTTAGGTACTGAATTCAGAGTGAAATTTCTAATCCCGGCATGTTTTGGTTAACTAAGCAGTAATTATTCAAAATAATGACTAATGCCAACTTAATATTGCTTTGAAGTTCAAATTTTATTTAATGCAAGTACTTATTAATTAATAGTGGCACTTATTCTCCAGGAAAACTCTTTATAATTAGTATTTTTACTATTAATTTGCTTTTGAAAGCCAAAACATATTGCTGGTCCTAATATTAGCGCTTAAGAATTTCCACCAAGGTTTCTACCAATTTTTTCCTTGAGTATTACTTTTGCATACTGCATGTCTAAACATTTTACTTTTAAAGCAGCTTCCTTCAAAATATTATTTGATGGCTGTAGAAAAATGTTGGCTGTTCAACAGCTTTTATATTTTTCATTATTTTTTCAACTCAAATCACAACAGGATTTAGGCATCTGTGGAAAAAGGATGGAGAGCACTCAGAGTTTGTATGCTGTCATTTAGAATTAGTGTTGATGTATTACCTCTGTCACAGCCCAGTGGTGTAAAAACTGGTCCAGATCAGTTAGGTAAAGACGGATAGGTGAAAGCTGTGTCTGGCTAATGTGTGGTTTTCCTCTAATGCCCTGGAGACTAGTCAGCTCCTCTCTTGAAAACCCTGGGGAAGAAGAAGCAGTACAACAGTATCACAAAACAAGCCAAACACTGTTCTACTTCAACAGCATCATTGACAAACACTGTCTTTTAAACTATGTCAACATAACAACTTTTTCTTAAAAGCTCTTGCTTGGTTTAATAAACAAAGTATATCAAAGTACAAATTTTGACTTTTGACAGAAAATAAAAATATTTTTAAAACCCAATAGTACTATAATGTGATACAAAAAAAATTTAAGAGGCCAGTGTTATGCTATTTTCAATATATGTATCTTTAAAAAAATAACAAAAATGGGTATAATGCAAAATACCTCATGTGTTCACAATAACTCAGTAATAAATAATGTAACCTCAGGGTTTTAAAAAGATATCATTTGGCTTATTTTTTCTAGACAGGCATTAGATGTTTTAGTAAAACAGGATTACTACTCCACAATTTACTTGGGCTTTGCTTTCAATTTCTCTGCTATCAGTTCAGCACTCTTTTTACCATCTTAGGAACAAAAAGGTAATTTTTGAAAACAAAGTAGCTGAACATTATAAACAACCAAGGTGATAAAGAAAACACACTATTTTTTACCACAGCACAAGTTAGTGGGAGTTACTTCTCAGCACTATTACGCCGTTTTAACCACTGTAACTTCCCAAAGTTGCATCACCACAGAATGCAACTATTTTTATAGCTGAGTAAGAATAGAGTAGCAGAAGTAGCTCTGCTCACACACGGACCTTGGCCAGCTCACTTTAACGTACTTTGATTACTTTATTCTGATGGAATGTTTTTAATAGCGTAACCATGTTCACAGGAAATCCCAGAGGCACTCATTTATATTGTTATGGCCCAATAAAAGGCATTTACTTCAAGCTAGGGAAAAAAATCTTGTTTATGTCATATGCTGAATTTAGGTTTTCCTCATACTTTCCTAAGAAAGTTGCTAGAATGAAGAAAAAGTATGCAAATATCCAGCCCAAATGGAAAAGTGTAAAAGTAGAGTATCAAAAATCAGATCAAGAAAATAAAATCTCATATCAAAAATATATAACAAGATTAGAATTACTTTCAGGAAGTACTTACTAAACCATTTACTCTAAATTAAATTCAGTAATTGACTATAAAAACAAATTTCATTTTGTTAATTCTGAATTATTACATTCATATGGATTACCTATAAGGGTTGAAAACAAGAAGCTGAAATAGTCCACATCATTCACTGAATTATCCTGCACTTGGCACTTCCAGCCTGCAAAGGATGATCTACACAAAACCAATAGCAGACAGTTTATTAAAAACCATATAATTAAGAATTCACAACCTACCTGCACAATACAATCAATTAGCATGCCTAAATTGTTACAGTTTTAGCATTGCTGTTTCTAATTGTTGTTGTTAGAATAGCATTTTAAATAGCTTCAAAACCAGAACTGGCTCTTTTAAAGACAAGACATACTGAACTTTGTACCCCTGCATGGCCTTAGGTCGCTAAGATGATTAAATTAACTGCAATAGCAACTTTTCATTAATACTGGTATAATCTTCAGTACAGTGATGACACCATAAATTAAATTAATTTTATTTCCCTAAGTTGATAAAAGTCTTTATATTACAAATGCTGGGCTATATTTTTCATCATATCCACTACTTTTAATACATGAACAACAAACTCCATCTGAAAGCAGTCTCAGCATCTGTTTCAGAACTGTTGAAGCTATTAAACATAGCTAAAAGTTGGTTGGAGATTTAGAACACAGAAAGGAGCAATATGCAAAGACAGGAGCAAAGCCATTATCAAAGCTGTCTGACACTTTCCATCTCAAGGGCAATCTGGACCAAGTGGAGCACCAGCCTACTTTGGTGGCTCAAATCAGAAGCCAGTGCTTGTGGAAACTCAGAGCAAGCAGACACCAGTGACCACCTAATGGCAGAGTCTGGCTCACGTGCCGGTGCTGAGCCAGGAGGAAGGCAGGAGCTGGGAACAAGGACATCTCACACATGTTTTCCTCACAAAGCTGCAGCTCAGCCACATCACATTATGCAAAAATGCATATTATTCAAATTGCCTTGTATGCTGCTTTTGGCACTGGCACTGCAGACTATGGATCTTTGCTGTAAGAGATTGCTGCTTTCCACTCTTACTTACAATCTTGTGAAATTTCAGAGCTTCTGAATGTAATTTTCCAAGCCAACTATCTGCCTCAGATCATTTTTTTCCTAATTTCACTGTGCCAACAGCCAAAATGGCTTAGCTCATGGGTAACAAAATTCTGGAAAGCTTGTTATGCAGGAATTTTTTACAGCTCTGTGCTTTGGGAGCAAAAATATCAAATTTGGAATACTTTTGTGCCAGGCATATACATTTTGCCACCCACAAAAATCCATCCATAACATTTCAGCATCCACAAAAATGACAGCTAGAATATGCACGTGTCTGGAGTTATTCAAAAAGAAAGGAGAAAAACCCCGGAATTTCAGAATTTCTTTAAATTTAAGAAAAAATTCAGGATTCCATCAGACGTGTAGGATACAGTTAATTCTAGGGAGGCGAAAATCATAGGTAAGAGAGCACAAAGTAAGGCTTTATTAAGTAAAGCTCCCACTTCACACTGAATTTTAATGCCTGGCAGTAGGGATGTGCCATATTTCAGGTAACATAGTGACTTTGCAGTGCAGGCAGCTCCGCAAGCTCCCTTTGGGTTCCTAGCAGGCCTTTGGTCCTGCCCTGAGGCCTGGCTCACTACTTCCTTTTCTTATCCTGTAGTCTCTCAATCTCCCCAGCCCTAAGGCTGCTACCTGGCTGTCAAGTTCTCCCAGGACAAACCCCTTGGCCATGGCCAATGGTGTCCCAGGAGAACGGTGAATTTTTTCTGTCCCTCCACGGAGGTCCCAGTCCCATTTCCTTACAGCATGGAAGAGACTTCACACATAATCAACTAAATCAGCAAGAGCTCTTGCCACTACTTCCCTGCATAAGGTGGATATTCACACAGGAATCAGATCCATAAAGCAGAAGAGAGAGTGAAATCCATGTCCTGTGCAGCACAGCAGAAGAATCTCCCTAAATCTGATGCAGAGTGACCATGATTCTGACTTGAGGTCACTTGTTTTACCAAAATAAGCATTGAGGAGCACGGAGAGAGGGTAAAGAGAGTTTAGGACTTGCTAGACTAGACACAAAAATTCAAACTGTGATGCAACCACTGAGCAAAATGGGGGGAATGCAAGAGGTTGGGAGAGACGACGACAGATGAGAAGCTGCAAAGGCAATCAGGCAAATGTGAAAATAAATAAATCTTGGGTAGGAAAAGAAAAAGAAAGAACATGTGATAAGACCCAATTCAGGAAGTAGGGACTTTCATGACAAATCTTGTTAGAATGTGGTTTAAAATAACCAAATAAAAAAAATATTTTTCCATATTAGAAAACTTCCATTTCCCTATGCAACAGTTAGCAAATGCTTTGAATTCCTCACAACAGGACCAGTGCATGCAAGAATTTTACATAACCTCCAGAAGAAACTGAACAAAAACTCAAAATTCACTGCAGGTTAGCAAGCAGAAACTGCAGCTTCAGGAGATATCTGGACAGGAAAAATAATTCCAAAGCTTATTGCTAAACATCTGGAAATCAAACACTTCATTAGTTTTGTTTTCCCATGCAACTACAAACTCACAAACAGGACAAGCATGTTAAGCATCCTAAGAGAACATCAGGCTAAGGGCCACTGATACAGACATAAAAGGAAGCAGAGAGAATCCCTGCAGTTCTGCCCTGGGAACATGGAGGCAGCATAAGGAACAAACCCTTGACAGAGGTATTAAATAGTTTAATTTAAGATTCATCTCTACAAGCAGAGCTACACTGAATCACACACACACAAAATCAAGATCCCCAAATTCAGCTGCAGTTTACTTTTTTAGAAAGTGAAAGCTATTACATGCACAGTAGAAGCCTCAATGTTAAAAGAGCAATAAGGTTAAAAATAGTCTCACATTAAATTTAGAAAGTGAAAGAGAAGGTTGCCTCTGATCTTCAGCTTGGCCTCTCTGTGCATACACCTTAGAGTTTGATAATATTATGTGTCATATTTTCTCTAAAAAAAAAAAAATCTATGTCTCATTCAAATCATGGATGAATGGATCAATCAAGATTACACCATGAAGGATAACGTAGTCTGACCTGCCCCTGCCTTATTTATTGCATCATCTATAATGTGCACAGTGTATAAGGCATAATTAAAAAGGTAGAAGAAAGTATTAGCTCACAAATTCAGGTAGGTTATACGAGATGTGAGATAAATACTTAAAACTGGAGGACAGAAGTCAGTGGTAGCACATTTCTTCAAGTATCAACAGAGTTGTGGTTTTTTTTTTCTTTCAGGACAGAATAAACTCACATTATTCATACTGGAAGCTTCTCTCATTCCTTTTTTCAGATAGTTATCCTCAGTCCTGAACAGATCAACAGTGATTAAAAGATTAAAATGTCACTAACAGCTGTAGAAAGATACAGTTTCAAGAATTTCTAAGAGCAGCACCCATCTGATCTCTACTTCTCCACTTGAACTTAAAGCGAATTTGAGATGAATTTTTTGTTTTTAAGACAGAAGATGTTCTGAAAAATCAGAGCCCAAATGTTTCATACTGAATTCCTAAAGTTATTAGGTACCACTATGTACTTTGCCTACACCTTTTCCTTGCCTCAGCTCCTCATCTTTAAACTGGGAAAAACATCACCTTCCCATCTCCTGCAGCTGTGAAAATTACTTGAGCACAACAAAAAACTTCCATGGGTGGGGGCAGAGGGAGGGAATCCCTTTGTTGTCCAAGTGGGACCTAATACAATAGAGAAAACATGGAGCCTCCTATTGAAACAGGGCCAAATTGTAACATGAAGGAAATGCTCCTTCAGTGCTCATGATGTACTCCGTACAGAAAGCAGGATGGAAAAAAACCATGAAATCATGTAATTGAAAAACCACATGAGAATTTCACAATAAATTAAGACCAAAACCAATGTCTTTCTAATAATACAAAAACAAGCAGAGCAGCATTATAGTATAGAAGTTTGTTTAAATACAAGTCTAACCAGCTGTCAGCACCTCCCAAGTGCCTACAATAAAGACACTTGCTAAAGCTGCTCGGTTTTTAAGTTCACATTAAAGGAAATATAAAATAAGGTAAAGAACACAGAACAAGAAAGTCCCATTCTAGAACAAATGTTGATGTACTACAAATACATTAAAAATTATTTTTAAAATCTTAGTTTAATATATTAAGACTACCGTGAATAATTGGGGACTGTATGCACTTTTAAAATGCGTTTTCAAGATGCTTGTAAATTACATCTCAGACATCTGACTAAAAAAATTACCTGCTTTATATGTGGAAGAGAGGTAATAAGCATATTAAAACTTCTCTTTTTTGTATAAATTATTACTGACAATGGGAGCCTGTTATCAAACTGCATATGAGTGAGACATGTAGTCCAAACCCACATTAACTATGATGAATTACATCTTGTAATTTCCATAAGGTCACCTGTTCTCTGTGGGAACCTCTCTTTTGAGGTTTAGAATTGCACCTTTAGGTAACCTGCTCTGCACACCAAATGGTATTATAAAAAAACACTGAATCTAATTAACTTAAAAATTACTGCTTCTCTGGTCATTAACAGAGCAAATATTTTTCAGTCAAACCAAGTGTGCAGTGCATTCCTTTTATCACTTGCTGCAAACTTTTAACTTCAGATGTACTTCACTACTTTGGTTCATGCTGCTGTTATTTTCAGGTTGGCTATATCACACACCTGCAAAATAAAACAACTGCAGTTTGTGCACAAGTAGTTATTCCTCAGCTGCAGGCTACTATCTCTGTGCCTCCTGACCTAAACTAGCTACTAATTGATTTATGGTTCAGGTTCAAGGTGTTGATTCTGGCTTATACAGTGACAAGGAGTCTTTGGGTAATTTAGAGGTCTCTAGTAGAAGAACTCTGAGGAACCTTGCTGCACTCACTTTAGAAATTATCCTTCCACTTGTCCTCCTATAAAACACATTGCTCCAACTCCAGTGCAGACAGCAATTCACCTGTCTAGTATTTGCTAAGCAAGTTTTCCTTAGAATTTGGATTGGGGTTGGGTTTTGATTTTATGGTTTTTAGCAATAAAATTGAAAAAAAAAAGTGTGACTAATTTCAATCCCAAATTCAGTGTCCCAGTATTTTTAAAGTAAAACATAAAAAAGCAAATGCAAGATTCACAGTTGTTCTGAGGCATTAATATTATCACCCTTTTGTTCATAAATGTGAGGGTTGTAACACTCAAGAAGTGCAAGGTCAAGAGTTTGTGTTTTCTGTTCAAGGAAAATAAAATCCAATTCCCTCACCGTCCAGGAAAATGTTCCCAGCACCATCATAGGGAATACCTAGTGCAGAACATTCCCAAAGCTTTACAGAATTATTTGAACATTGGCAAGACAACAGCCTCAGATACATAGCTTTTACTGTACTAAGTGATCCTATTTTAAATTGATTTTATCAACCACTGATCAAAGATTTAAACCAAGCCCTCCCACAACTTTTTTTTTAATTCTAGGTTATAAAATCAATGTAAAAGGAGTTTCCCCTCTATTTTTTTAACTGATACTTCTATTCCACACAGAATGTTTAAACAGTCACAGGCAAGTCAGTAGCTGATTCACTCATCTCCTGAAAAAACCTAACTGCATTCTAGGCCTCAACTCTTTCAAAATTTAATAAAATGATTAAGTACACATCCTCAAAATAGTTCAATGACTAAGTCACTGTGTTTGGAAATAGGAAATCAATCTCCCCTTCAGATGAAGACAGTGAACACGGACTTTCCACAACCTCAGCAAGTGCTTTAACCACCAAGATACTATTATTAATTTTTTATTAAATTGGCCATCAAACACATCAGGAGCAGAAAACTTCCTGAGCTTCTGTACACCCAGCAGACAATCACTGCATGAGGATGGCAGTCAAGCAGGAAAAGGCTATAGGACAGTGGTTACAGGGACTCTGCCCACCTCTGATCACCAGAGAAGAAACTGTTCTGGTTCCCATCCCAGAACAACTCCTCAATATAACCTATTATAACTGCAAGCAGCTGCACAAAATATTATGGAACCCAACCAACCAGAAGGGAATTACCGGGATGAGATGGCATTTACCTTGCAAAAGAACTCCAAGGGAAGGCAAGAATGAACTGAACTAGCAGCCGTGAGCAATCTGATACCTGAGAACTTCTCTGACACTTGCAGGAGTATGGAGTGACAAATCCCATGATGTTGTCGGGGCTTTTTTAGTTGCTTTTTGGTGTTTTGTTTTTTTTTTGCTGTTGTTGTTGTTGTTTTAGCTGGTTGGTATGCCTTATTTTTAAAAATAGGTTCCACATAACTAAGGTCTGGAACATCAGTGCCTGCACCAGGCAAATTAACACTGTAACAATGGATGAAATGAGCTGACACATGAACACCTGTGTCACGCTTGGGAACAGACTGAATGGTTTCTGAAAGAAAAATTTTTACATGATGCATCTGTTAGAAATCTTGTTAATGGTAGCTGCACATGAAAGACCCTATAACACTTAGGAAAAAAAATTACAGAAATCTAAGCAGCCTCAGGGTAGGAACAAAAGTCCTTATATCAAGATATAATTGGTTTAAAGGCAGGAGATGATGGGTAGAACTGATCAGCTCATACAGTAGAAGACAGCCATCACTGGACACCACTGGTAACTACTAAGGAACAATCCAGAAAGAGATATGACAAAAGTCCACAAGCATTCACATTATTTAGTATACAAAAGTACTTAGAAATGTAAGCTAATCGAGGCCACTCTGCCTTTTTTGTCTCTTGACGAAGCAATTCTGTCACTTTATCTACCTAACAGTGGAAATGACACACCAGCACCTCCCACGTTCTGTTGTTCTGCAGCCCATCAGGATACAGCAGAGCAGCTCTTTTGGCATATCCAGGAGTTCAGCTAAGGCCTTGGAAATATGAGAAGCAAAGTGCTTCGTCCCCAGTAGCCAAAATAATCACACTGCAACCAAGGATCATAAAGAATTGTTTCCACTGCATGAAACAGGCCTGAGTTTTCCTTCACAACCCAGGGCCACTGATATGTAGAACAGCACTCCTTTACCACTTGTGGATCTTCCATTGTGATCAACCAGATACTGCATTGAGAAAAAAATCTTTACTGATGCACAGAAAAGTGTAGAGAAAATGCTTCCTTGTTTCTTTTGGCTTCCTATTTTTATGACCTGTGCTACCTATGACCTCTCAACACAGCAAGTTTAACATCAGCCCAGAGTTTATCTATCAACACATAGCTATATGTGTTGATACACACAGCACATACATACTGTTCAGCTACTGATCAGTACGTATCAGAAGTGGGAGACTTCTCCACACAGATACTGCAGCATCCTTCCCTCAGCTCTAGAGGACCCATTCAAATCCTTCAGCACAGTGCCCAGGGGTCACTGTCTTGAGCCCAGAAACACTGCTCTGCTGACAAAACCACATTGGGACAACACTGCACACGTGTGTTTTCTAGCCAGCCTTCTCACAGGATTGTTATGAGCTCTGCATGTCTTACAGCCAGCCAGCTGTGTAATGACAGCTGCACTGTCTCACTGCCATTTAAAATAGTGCTTACATGTAAAAACACCTGTCAAATACGAAGTAATGGATCACTTATGGAATTACCTATGAGAGTGGAAAGTATGTTACAATACAGCCCAAACACTTCCATATTATCATTGTCAGGAATTGTGTGTATAAACAACAAAACACACAGAAAGGAGCAAAATCACATTCAAGTACCACACTAGGACTGTTGCACCTTTATGGAAGAAAAATATACAACATTTTCTCCCAGTGTAGGCATGTACTTGCACTTCTGTAAAACATGTTCTTTTAAAACATTAAAAAGCCCTGTGCCAATATTTATCTCAGCTTTGGCACAGTTTATTCCTGTTCAGCTTTAATGAAAAATAATTTCTGTCAGATTGAAATGTAACTGCAATAAAGTATAAACTCATGTCCCTGCATCAACTTAATCAAATCAGTTTTGAGTTCTACTGCTAATGAGGATCAGCACTCTCAGTTTTCATATCAGTTCTGAAAAAGACAGGAAACCATGACTGTCACAAAATGATGCTGAAATTGCTAAAAAGAAAAAAAATAGAAAAAACCAAGAAATTGAATCTTTGAATACTTGTCCAACTGTATACCCATCTCATCGTTCAGACCAATTTAGCTCCAGGTAGTACAGGGCCTAAATGTAAGCTCCAAGAGCAAGTGAGGGGTTTTTATCTTCTTTTTCCTCCAACAGGTTACCATGTGTAGCCACTGGTTTGTTAGTGTGAGTTTTTTGTTTTAACTTTCATTATCTCTTTTGAAGGATCAAGTCTTTCCATTTGAAAATGCGGCAAAATACAACAAACATCTGAAAGGAATTACCAGGGATTTGAGGAAAAATACGAAGCCTATTTTAAGAAAACAACAATTTAAGCTATGCATTGTTAAAAGTAAGCCTGTCAGCTGCTCATTTGCTCCAGAGCTGCAGAGGTTGTCTGAAGCAAAGCACTGCTTTCACATTATAAATGAGAGCACAAATCAGAAGAAACATTCACTAATGAGCAAACGGCATTTACTGACAGCGGCAATTGTAGTGCAGCAACATAATTCTTTTCCCTTTGATTAGGAACCTCACACTACAACCAACCTGGGGAAAAATTTAGGGGCTGTGTCCTTAAATACAAGCCTGGACTTCTCCCTCTTTCAAGTCTGAGACATTTACAAAACAGTGAGCAAGAAAAAGGGAATTTGCTGACCAGATGTGGATGCAGGAATGCACTGTAACCCACCCTGGGGTCTGATTCTCAAGAACTACAGATCCTTTCTCGTCTTTCAGCAAGGAAAACAGATCATTTTTTTACCCTTCGTCCTCAGTGGTACCCCAACAGGGAAAAGCCAGCATTTTGAAAGCACACTCTAATGTTTAGTTTATTCAATAGTACCTTAAGCACTTTTTTTACCATTTTAATCCTTTCCTCCTTTACTTTTGTTTCTAAACTGAGGGGTGTAAACATTCTGCCAGAAAAGGCACTTCAGTGGACGTATACCTTACTATTGTTACATTTTTCCTAGCAACCCATTCATAACTACTATACCTCTCTATACATGTATGATTTTTGACTTATTCTCCAAGATGTACTGAGCTGACTTTCCATTATATACCATTTGTAGTGAATTAAGAGTTTCCTCTTCTTTGTTTTGTGTTATTTATTTAATACAAAGTTAGCTTATTTTGGCAAAACTTTCATTTTATTGATGTGTTTTTAAAATAAATTTTCTGGAATATTTTCTACACTTTACTTGCATGAGAATTACTGAATTCAGTTGTTCTATCAGTATTGCTAACCACAATAATGGGTTACAATATCCTCTCCAAGTTCTTTCCTGGTTGCAAACACTTTGGGGGAATGTGCTATTTTTATTTTTCTTGACTACAATTATGCATTCAATAATGCTTTAATCAAGTAGTGTAAAGGGTCTTCATTAGCTACATTTTGCATTCTCACTGTGTCTCCTCATGCTGTATTGGCAAAGGTTGCAGATAAAATAACTAGGATGGCTAAATAAAGAAAAAGTAGCATTTAATTACAAAGGAACTATCCATAAAGAACTCTATTATGACCCTGAAACATCTCTGAGTAACGTATCTGAAGACGCAGAATTTTACACCTTACAGCAAACAAATGTTCAAATGTCCATGTCAGTTCTTTCTAAGCACCAGATTCCAGAGGATAGCAGGAACCAGCAGGCATGCCTGGATGCTTGATGAGATGCCAGCTGAGCTCCCTCATTATTGTCTGCAAAGCAGCAGAATATTTTAAAGGCACTACCTCTTAAGAGAAGAGTCCATTTGCAGTTCCATCAAGCAGAAATGCAAGTTACCCCCAGGGTTATCTCAAACCTGTGAAAACTTTGAACTCCCACACTATTTATGCCAGAGAGCACTCAGTTTTCATTTATATGGTCCTCACCCTGCTCCTTTTCTACAGCAACAGGAGACCCCAGCAGGGAAAAAGTCCCAAAAGAATAAGAAATGGCTATTTGAAGCCATTGAAGATCTCATTTATGGACACTCTACTTCAAGAGAGAAATGCCATAAATTAACTCCCATTGTTTTTTATCTAGACAGTGAAATATTATCTGCCCAACTCTCTATTACAGTGAAATAATTTCCAGACACACTGTTCCAACAGATAAAAAGTTGTAAAACAACCATAACTATTATGCATAAATAAGGCACATAAATAAATCCCATTTCAGTTTCCTTATTTTTACTTCAAGGAATAAGGGGAGACAGCAAAATTTTCCCGTAAAGTCAGCAATCTAACTTCCTGATTTATATATTTGATCACAATCCCATAATCTGCATTTCTTAATCCACAATTAACAGAACACATGACAGTAGGTAGGCAGATTATATATTAATAATTTTAAGCATAGCACCATATACAAAAGGGAATGAAAAAAGAGAATTCTGTTTGCAAGAGTATCTGATCCTCAATCACCACAAAGTCACTGAGCAGCAACCAAAAACATTGAGCCTGACAAATGGGTTTCTCTGCAACTGTAACAGTACAGAGGTTGGTATGCAAACAGCAGACCACTTTTTCAGGCAAACAAAGTAATCTACCTTTACAAGAAGGTACATTTACAATATTTAATACATTCCCACATTTGACAAATATACTTGCCTCAGTGTTCCAAAAAGTGCTCAAAACATAAGCATATGCTTCACTAGTTCTTTAAAACCATTTTGAAGTATCCCTTCTGCCCTATTAGTGCAGAAAGCAGGCATAGGGAGATTACAACAAAAATTTTTCCAGCTCTATTTCTGATACTGCTAAAGTTTATTACTTTAGTCCCTATCAGACCATCAATGATTTACATATTTCTTCACTTCCTGGAGAGAACTGTCTACCTGTCCATATCCATGGCCTTAAGGAATTACCAGAACTCCACTGTCAAGGTGAAGCTAAGACTGGAATTTCAAACCAAAGATCCACTCATGCCATATACTGTATATGCCAAACCAACACTTAAACCATTCACCTTGAACTAGCAGTGGAACTACTATTTGCTTATTTAATAGTTATTCCAATAAATTATAAATGAAAAATAAATACTGAACTTAACTCTTCTAGAAATGTAGCACACTGCACCAAGATGAATTGCCTATTTCAATATATCAAAATAGTACCACCTAAAAGATCACAAAAAAATCTATCCAGTAGATTTGATGCAAAACACTTTCTAAAATACTACCCACACCCTTCAATTTTTGTCCATAAATGTAAGCTTATCAGAGGCTTAAATTAGAGGCCAACTCAGAACTCATCTCCTGTCAAGAAGCTGCTCTCTCTCATTTCTCAGGCAGAAGTGACAGACTGTTCACACGTGTAGCTCCACACCCCTTCCTCACTTGTATGACTTGTACCCCAAAATCCTGGTACACTTCCATCTCTCAGAACTCTACCAGCCTGGATTTATTGAAGCTACTTACATCTCAGATCCCATACAGTAGGCACAAGGCAGGCATTTGAGGAGAACAGCAGGGAAATTAAGCCACTACAGGACTTTCTGATCTTCAGTTTCACCTGAAACTCAGCAGCTGTAGCCATCCTAGTGACCCCAACACCAGCAATGTCTGTTCACTGGCACAGAGATCATGACCAATTAGTGCAAACCTGGCCATGTTCATAGCAGCATCCAAAATGGGGTGGCTGCATTTCAGCTCTCTTTTCAGAACAGTCCTTGGTCTGTGCCAGCTTCAGCAAATGTAGACCAAAAGAGCTACAGAAACCATTCTAATAATTTAAGAGTATAGGTAACTGACCTCCCAGGGGCTCAGAAACCTCCCCATTCTATATGGAAATACTGCCAACATCATCTTCATTCCCAGCACACAGAACTCAGTTAATGGGCTCCTACACACCACTTGGGTATTCACTTCACCATTGCAAAAATAAAAAGTGAAACTATTAACTATTTTCAAAATTCACTTCTAATAAACAAACAAAAAAAAGGTCTTAAAGGTAACACACAATAATTGTAACTTAATGTTACCACCTGATCTCATCACAGGGCTGTGCTTTGAACCATCTGGATACACTTACTATCATAGTTTTATAGTTTACGCACAAAAAAATCTGCAAGTTCCTTGAGTTTCTAATGATTGTTCAGGGAATAACTGCAAGTTTTACTATGATCCATAGGTACTCTCAGTGAATCCACCTTAACATAGCTGGTCCCTGACAAATACACACGGCTCCATCGAGCACTCTCAGATGAGTGCAAAAACAGCCATCCTCTGCCAGTCAAAACAGCACGGGAATAAAGGCTATTAAAGAAATTAAGAACAAGTACCAAGCCCTCTGACTCTCCTGAATGCAATGTATTTAAAGCCTGACGGATAAGCATATTCCATAGGAGAAGAGAAATTTAGGGAGAGTCCCCCTCAGCACAGGGAACGGGAATGTACCGGAAGAGAAACAGCACCATCTACTGACAGCAGCGGGGTACTCGTAAATGACAGCTTCCCCATGGATTTGGGACAATTTCTCCGTCCAACTCACAGAATGTCTAGGTTGGAAGAGACCTTCAAGATCATCGAGTCACGATCTAAAAGCACAGAAAATGTCCCACGAACCAAGCTGTGGCACAGAAATGTGGAATTACAGAAGTTTTTTTATAGTACCATTCGTCTGACAAACTTGAAAGTTTAACTGAGAGTATCACAAGAGCTGTAAATGATGACCAGGAGTTACCCAGTCCCTCTACTTCCTTCAAGGCTTTATCTTCTCCCATCCATGCCCAACCTGATTGCCTGACAGTAAGTATTTCCAGTGAAGTGTATTTGTATTCCCTTGCTGCACAACCCATTCCAATATGTATCTCTCCTTTCATAAAATTTTCCTAGCACTCAAACCACTCTCTTCACATTTAAGGTCTGTATTGTTAATCCTTCTAAAACTGCACTCTCCCATTCCTTTCCAACAGCTGACTTCTTCCCAGCCTTATCTGCCCAAAATGCCCATTTGTCAGTCATTCCCCATTATCACAACTGACAATCATTCTTTGCTCTTCTTGAAACTCACTCCAGTCTGTCCATGTCATTATCTAAAAACGAGTCACAAAACTGGATACAATAGTTCGGCTTGGCCTTTCTGATAAATGATAGAAAATTGGTTCATTTATCCTGTGTCCAATAACAGGTTATGAAGCTCATAAAGCCCAGCTAAGGTTCACATCTAAAACACCTACTAAGTGTTTCCTAGACTGTACAACTTTTTCCAATGAAAAAGAAGTATCAGACTCTTCTGTTCTTAACAAGTTAATATTTACTATTACTCATCTCCCTATCTTTGCATGTTTAAGTAGACAAAATAATTTTTTTTTGGACACCCCCTCAGCCAAAATAATTTTTATCATCTCCCTAAGTCTTCAAGGCACCCTAGATGAATCTTTTAGGATAAAATGTTTACTGTCATTATGATTGAACGACAATGACAAAAAAAAGAGAAAAAGGAGTCTTTCACAAAATACATTTCACCTAAGCCAAAGCTACAAAAGCTGTCATCTACAAGCACTTTGTAACCTGTACAAGTCTTTAACTTGGATATATAGGTAAGAATGTATTTTCAATCTCTTGCATTCATGAACTTTCTCTATGAAAGAGTAGTTTTTATCTTTCCAAGGACTTGTATTATTTTCAGATGTGCTTCTAAAGAAAACTAATCAACTTCCTGTTCTTAATACTGATTCCTCTCAGTGAAGTGAGAAGAGCCTTATCAAATGAAAACAATGCTCCGTCAAGAGCAATCTCTCTTTTTCAAGTTTCATCAAAACTTGCAAGCTTCCAGAAAGAAGGACCGTCAGGGATTATCAATACAAAAAACTGAACCATTTTAAGTACATCAGTACATTTTTCTTTCATTTAGTGATTTCAGATAGACTTCTTGGCTTGATTATCTACAGCCTTTGAATCCAAAGTAAGGTTAAAATGTGCTCCAAATGCTACAAATTAAAATCAAAATACTTTTTTGCACCTCTGAAAACAAAGAATTTACTCCTCCTCTGTTCTCAGATCGTAACCTACTTTTGGTAAGAACACTGCCTTCTGTCTGCCATTTGCATCTTCTGCCAAAAGGATCAAATGCCCACAACCCACCTGCAGCTTTATGGCAATTTTTTAGAAAACAGGCACTCCATTACTACAAAAATCTCCCACAATGAAGATCTACTAAGATCTAGCAACAAAATAAGCATCCGAGTGCTTATTATTGACTTTAGTTCTTACAATGACTGTCTTTGAATTGGTTACACTTTGCCACTGAGCTTCTAGTATATGGCAGACAATTTTTCATTTTTAAAAATTAAATCTAATGTCCACCTTTGCAAAACTAGACAGAATTTCACTTTTACAGCAGTAATGCATTACATATATATTTCACCACTATTGCTTCTTATGTTAGTCACCTTATCCACATGTTACATAGCTAATACAAACAGATCTGTATTTGACAGTACATTGTGTCCTATTTTAGTTAAATATGTTTCAGATCCAAAAAGCATCAAGAATCACTTTAAGCACAATTCATATAAGCTTAGTTCTTGCTTGTTTATCCAAGGTTCCACAATACTGACCAATGGAGAAAAATGTATTTTTCCCAGAAGCAGCAAAGCAAAACACCCTTGTGAAAGCTCAACAAGCCCTCCGCTCACTTCAATGGAACAGCAGCTTTGCTCCCTGACTTCACAGGCAAACCTACCCTCTTTCAAGCCAGGACAAAAAAAACAAGAGCATGAATAATTTCAAACAAGGCACTTGCCTAGCAAATATAATTTGACTATTTAGGTTGGTAATTGGAGAAAAAGTGAGCTGAAAGAAAACAGACATGAGAAAAACTGGTTGGTCGTTTTTCACTATCAGCTGTGTCAGGTTGAAGCATTCACAAAGAAAAGCTGCAGTAAGTGGCAGAACAAAGACCAGTGGTGATGACATTCTGGGTAGAAGGTGCTCAATACCGTGCAGCCTTACAGATTTTGTAAGGGATCAGCTAATGCTTCTCTGCATCCTCACTGAAAGGACCTAGGTACTAAAAGTGTTAATGTTCGTATTTCAAGATGAAAATTCTTGGCAGACTTCATTAATATATACAAAGACAGTAAAATAATATGGATAGATGAATACAGCACTCAAAAACATGGTTTAGTGGTGGACTTGGCAGTGCTGGATTAACAGCTGGACTCGGTCTTAAAGATCTTTTCCAACCTAAACAGTAGAATGATTTTCTCAACATGTATTGTAGAAAATCAAGCAGTGTAAAGACAGAGTCAAAGCAGCAGGCCAACCACACCATCAGTTCCTGCACGTTATATCGATTTTCTGTGTGCAAACTGATCACCAAGTTCACGCTTCATGACTAAATATTCCCACCCGGGGCTGTCCGTGGCTCGAGCCGAGCCCAGAGCGCGGTACCTCATGTGCAGGATGCCGATGAGGGTGGCGGCGAGGTCGGAGGACATCCTGCCCATGATGCAGCAGCGGCTGAGGCAGGCGAGCAGGCTGGCGGGCAGGCAGGGCAGGAAGTACACCAGCTGCACCAGGCGCCGCTGCGCCTCGGCCGGCAGCAGCACCAGCGTGCCCTCGAGCGGATCTGCGGCACACAACACGCGGCGGTCAGCGCGCGCCCCGACACACCCCGGCTGCACTGACCCACTACCTCAGCTACCCACCGACATGAGGATGTTAGAACCAACATGAAAGAGGGGCAAAAAAGGAGAAAAAAAAAAGGCAATACTAGCCTAGAAAATAGGAGGCTTGGACAAGAATGTATCGCTCTCTACCATTACCCTAGAAGAGGTTGCTGCCAGGTGAGGGTAAGTCAGCCTCTTCTTCCAGGTAACAAGTGACAGGATGAGAGGAAATGGCCTTAAGTTGTACCAGGGGAGGTTTGGACTGGATATTAGGAAAAATTTCTTTGCTGAAAGGGTAGTCAGGCATTGGATCAAGCTGTCCAGGGAAGTGGTGGTATCACCATTCCCTGAAGTGTTCAAAAAACATGTGGCATCTG
The DNA here is from genome assembly GCA_013399835.1 of Leptocoma aspasia. Taxonomy (NCBI): domain Eukaryota; kingdom Metazoa; phylum Chordata; class Aves; order Passeriformes; family Nectariniidae; genus Leptocoma; species Leptocoma aspasia. Next base: position 226,754 of record VXAX01005453.1, on the reverse strand, counting down.
GGGACACCGTTTAGTGGTGGACTTGGCAGTGCTGGGTTACCACCTGGACCTTAGAGGTATTTTTCCACCTAAATGATTCCATGATTTTCTGACACACAGAAACTAAAGTTTCCAATCTATCAGATTTAAGTCCCCCTAATTTGAACTACAGATCTAAATCTTTTTACTCACTAGTAAACTACACACAGAGTTCATTTTAACCTTTAGGGGACTGAACCAATCTGCAACCCTGCCCCCCATCCAGTCTTTAGGTTCACCTAGGAAACAACAGGATTTTCCACCTATTGCATCTTGCCTGACAGGTGAGGGACAAAATTCCTTGTGCTGTAGTGTCAAAGTCTTACCATATATTCGAGCAGCAGTGGCTTGTAAACTTTGCAACAATTCCTTGTTTGAACGAGAAGCAGCGGAATGAATGATATCAATGAGCTGATTGGAAAGCTCAGGGTTCCTCAAGCCAAGCAGAGCCAGTTGCTGAGGTAAGCCAGCCAACCAACGAGACAAAACTTTACTTCGACTTCTAAAGGAAGAGAGAAAAATCAGTTGGAGGGAAAAAAAAAGACAAAACAACAGAAACCCACACAAACTTCTCTTTCCATTCTTGACTAAGTTGCTTTTATTTCTCCTTTCTGGCTCAAACTGAAACAACTGTATGGACTCATCCTATCTTCCATAGGCTACAATTTCTATGTCACCCTGGCTTATCAAATCAAGTATCATTTAGAAACCAAAAGCATTTCATCAGCTTATTACTAAAGTGATGATCACAAGAAAAAAAGCTGCCAAGTGCAAATCAAGAAGTTCAAAGTAGGTCTTTGAAGATGTCAACAAGAGTAGCATGATGATGATACAGATTATTTCACTCTCGAAGACCTGTCAACCAAAAACTTTTCAAGGAAATTAAGTACCCATGACACAAGAGAGAAGGGTCTTGCATAGAGATGAACTGCTTAACAGCAGGAAAGCCTGGCTGTTTTGAAGTGGGTGAGTTGGAGGTGGACTCAGAGGTCTCAAATCACTGGACATGGAAACAGTGGATAGGAATAAAACGCTTGATTCGTCTTCCACAGAAAGAAGCATATGCTAGTATCAAATGAAGATAGAAGGAGCCAGGATTAAACAAGTAAAAGTAAGCTGGGTATTGACACAGCTGAGCTTTGTCACTCCGTGCCAGAGGATGCTGCAGTTGCTCTTGATTTAGACTGGTCCAAGGAATGGTGAGAAAAGCTCATGATACAGACACCCACTGAGTGATAAACACACAGAAGCTCTGCAGAGTGAGGAAGTACAGGCTTCAAATGGTTGGAAGCTTAGAGTATTATGTAAAAGTAATTCTTGTCTTCTTCCTATAGCATCTCACATAGGTCAGTGCTGAAGGTAGGAGTTGTGAGCCTATCGTGAGGCTAAAGAGCCTTTTCAGACTGCTACCAATGTATAAATGCATATGTGCACACACCCACAGACACGCTGTATATGCATGTATACACACAGTGCATGGTATGTGTGCAGTGATTAGGGGTGAAGATAAACTAAAACATCAAGGGAAAACTTAATTCTGAACCATGTAATAAATCAGTCAAGTTCTTTTTTTTTTCCACAAGGCAGCAACAGGCCAAAAGCTCCTTCTTTATCCTTTGAATTAGACACACCTAAAAGATAAACATAGTCACAACAAATTCTGGAATAATGCTCCAATGTCAATTCTGCTCCTCTTAGACTGTTCCTGACAAACTTCTGAGAAAAAAAAAAAAAAATGAGGAGAACAGTCAGAGGAGGGCGAAAAGAGCTACGACATCAAACTGAATGGAACAATATGAATGTCATCAAGGAGCTACTGAACAGTCCACATTTTGAAGAAATTTAAAAACTCCACTTGTTTCTAAAGGAAAGAAATGGAATAGCGCAGTACACAAATATTATGTTGTCTTCAAATGTCTTGTCAGATGAGACTTTTCTGCAAAGAATTTTTGAGATTTCATTCTTCTGTTACTAAAAATGTCACAGATCCATATAGAAGACTAAGAGGAACAGGAGCAAAACTACTGCTATTAGTGATGTCTAAAGATAGAAAGTTAAAGCTTTTCAGATAGTCATATGATCACATGAAACTGAATTAGATGCTCAAGACTTTCAGGTAAGTACAGAGAACAGTGGTTAAGTAACCTCAGGGATATTAATCAGTAAGAAAAAGGTCTCTTTTTCACCCTGTGTGAAAAGAGGAGGAAAATGGAATATTTCCTAGTGTTTTTCCCCCGTCTTTCATATTCCCTACACTTCTTATAATGTTCAGAGCATAGCATTAGATTATTTCTGGCTGTAGATCTAATTACATGTACTCAGGCATTACCACAACAGAAGATGTAACAAAGCAAATAAGTTGCAGAAGGGAACAATTTTCTCAAAAATTCACTGTGTTAGCAGATGCCAGGACTTCTGAGAGACCTGAGGTTTGATTTTTTTAGTAGCAGAAACAGATCACATCCCCCAGAAAGTCAGCTGTGTCCCAGGATGTACAAAAAGCAGCATGGGCAGAAGGTCAAGGGAGGGGATTCTGTTCCTCTAGACCCCACTCAGGAGTGCTGCACCCAGCTCTGGGTCCCCAGAAATAAGAAGGACATGGAGCTGTTGGAGCAAGTCCAAGGAGGCCATGAAGATCATCAGAGGTCTGGAGCACCTCTCCTGTGAAGACAGGCTGAGAGAGCTGCTGTTGCTCAGCCCGGAGAAGAGAAGGTCTTCCCAAAACCTTAGAGCTGATTTACAGTACCTGAAGGGGACCTGCAGTTGCTGAACAAGCCAGGATTGTTGCATACACATCAACACATGATTTGTGTTTAAGGTTTTTACATCCTGGAACTAGATGACTTGGCTGAAAAATACATTCTAGAAAACTTAAGATCTGGAGATAATCCGGACACATCTGATTAACGAAAAACTGTTGCAACAGCATTACACAGAGAGAATAATCTCCTCTTACTGACTACATCTGAAGCAAGTCAGATATCTAAAAGCTGCCCATGAACTAATAGATCCCACGATGAACCAGGAGCCCAGATGGACAAGAACACTTTCTTAAACCCAGGCTCTTTAGAACCAAACCCCCAAAACAACAGAGTATTTTCCATTAAGAAAGTCAGAAAGGCTACACAGCCACTATCAGAACATCAACAAAGGCCCTAAGTGACAAGCTTATGACCCCAGACCGATGTGATGGAAATGCTCCATGGCTACAGCTGCATGATCTTGACATGTCCACTGACTGCCACACAGTCAGTAACAATAAGTTTGCATCAGTGTACTTCAAGCTAAAATTTATGTCATTGAGATCTATCTAGTACTTATGCTAAGATAAACAACTAAGCTGGTACATCTCCATCTCACAGAGCACACAAACTTTCATATTCCAATGACACAGTATCAAAACAGATTCAGAAAGAAGTTTTATGACTTCTACATATAAATTCAGTATTCTCACTCCCAAAATCAATACACTATTTTGAAATGAAAAATAATATGACTTTTTTTTTTTTTTACCTGATTCTTTGTGTCCTCAAATCTTCTTTTTGGTAAACTCTGCTAAAAAATTTCAAAAGCAATGTACGAACTGGAAAGAGCAAATTCCTTTGCTGGTATAGTGTATATACTGCTTTTATCAAGGGTTCCGTTGCTACTGGAAAAAATAAAAAAAAAATCTAAGTAATACTTTTTAATCTTCTGATTTTATACATGCACACACACACACACACAGAGCTGTGATCTTTATCTACAACAGTTTACACTGTACTCCAGAGGGAAGAACCAAAATGTTTTGAAATAACTTCTGGACTGAATTCTAAACTATTGAAACAACACTCTCTCCTGCGGCTTGTGAAAGAAACAGACAAAAGAATAGACAACATGCAAGTGAAAACTTCAGAACTTCCTGAAGACAGGTTGCAAGGTAGCTGAAAAGCAATAAATTCCTGCTTTTTACAGCTATCTTCCAATCCTTTTCCCCTAGTGCAGTAACCTCAGACCAATGTTCTCTACTCATTTACTTCTGCTCCCCAAAACCTCACTGTCACATTGCGTTCCGTTCTCTCTGTACTATGCCCTCCTCCTTGCCACACACTCACCAGCTCTCCCTGTCTCTGAACCAGCTGGCTCCAAGTTACACTTGCTAATTAACCAGAAAATAAATACCTCAATAGGCTGCTGGCAAGACATTGCAAGAACTGCTAACTCCCCTGCAACCTTTCCTTCTCTGAAGCTCTCATCAACCATGACTTATCACCAGACTTCAAACAACATTTGAAAGCTTTACCACTGTAACCAAATTGGCTAAAATTAGCCAGCAAGCACAGAACTTACTGTAATAGACTGAGAAAGAGACCAAACATTTTCTTTGGAAACCAGACTAAGAACCACCAGATGGAAAAATTCACAAAGCATGGAAAAAATACCTGAATTCAAAGACAAGCCTGGAAAGAATAGGAAAGCATTTGAAAACCTAAGCAATACATGAAAGGTGTAAGACCTGACTCAGTTTGTCACAGAAGAGCTTGCGGTCCCAAGGAATTCAATCCAATTAAGGCATACTTAAGTAGCAGCAATCACTTCATTATCTTCATAAACCAAAGCTGAGAAACATCTGTCTTTTCATCCAGGTACCCAGACCAGTCTTAAGTAAGTTATACGTGCAAAATCAGACAAAATATTGTGTTCCACACTGAACAGAGCAACTTCTGCCCACAGAGACGGACAACGATGTTGCCTTCTAAAAATCATTCTAGATCCAGTCAGGGGCCAGTCTTAATCTGTAAAACTCTTACTCAACTTGAAGTTACCATATAAGAATTCTCACTACAAAGCACACTACAAAAATCACCTGAAATGGCATGGTAACATGCCAGCATGAAGCAGGAGCCATTTAGAAATTGAGATCCAACATATTTTTCAACAGAAAAATAAAATCCACTCGAATATTTAATGTAACTAAGATATATATTAATAAATTCTTTTCAATGCATCAAGAGTATCAGCTTACTCAATTCACATATTCTTCAGGTGAAGATTCACCTTGGACAGCATTTTTTGGCTTATTCTTAAATGAATAACAATTACATCTTTATGTAGTTTATAGCTAGTTGATGAACTGTTAACAGAAAAAATATCAACATAAATAAATATTCTAAGTGAGTAGAATTCTCACTTCCCAATGACTCTGTGGCATGTTAAGTATAACAGTATATAAGGTCCTACTATTTGAATTTTTTCATGTCAACAGGAATTGAAGCAATTTTAAAAGGTACTCTTAAAAAGTAATACTTTAAAAGGTCCACATTATACAGATGTCCAAAACACAGCTGAAGAACTTATGAGATTTTAAAATACTTCAGTTTTAATTGGCACATGTCAAGCCTCCTTCTGAAGTGACTGAGTGTGCTCTCTTTCATTGCATGAAGAAAATTTATCAAAAACACAACTAGCAGGCAAGCTGCTGTTGAAGTCATACCTGAGAAATGCAAGAAAGGAGCAGACCTCTTAATTACAGAGAGGTCCCAAGTTTGATCTTAAGCGATGGAGATAAATCTTCAGACAACACAGCTACAAGCTCTTCCACACATTCACAGAAATATGTGCATTTCACCCCAGCATAAATCCCTACTCAAAGCAGGTAATACAGAAAAATGGAACCATACTTGTGTGGGATAATGCACAGGAGGTTCACTATGGTTTTATTTCATCTCTTTTTCATTAGCTCTTTTGGTTTTTCTATGTAAACTTCCATTCTTTTGATTTCTGTTGTGCTCTAAACTATTTTTTTTTACTGTAATGGCTAATTTTTCAGTTTGCATTGTCTTCTAAAAATCACATACCCTTTCAGGCTATAATCTCAACATCAAATATGTTCTCAGCAAATCAAGAGTTTTTTTGGGTTTTTTTTTTTTTTGTATGTATCATCTTCTGCAGTCCCATCTGACACAATACAGTTCAAATTTTCTAGAGTGTTATCAAAAAACCAATCAAGGACAGAAAGTTTTCCTTATAGAATCACATAATGATTGAAGTGGGAATGAATGACTCTGAGCCCATTTGAAACAGGATCAGCTAGATACGGCTGCTCACAACTATGTCCAGATGGCTTCTGAGTATCTCCAAGGATGGAGACTCTACTATCACTATGGGCAAGCTGTGCCACTGCTTGGTCATCCTTACAGTGAAAAGGGTGTTCCCCATGTTCAGATGTCATCTCCTGTGTTTCAGTTTGTGCCCACTGCTTGTCCTGTCACTGGACACCGCTGAAAAGAGCCTGGCTCCCTCTTCTTTGCACCCCTCCTCTAAGTATTTACATACACTGATGAGATGCTTCCCAAATCTTCTCATCTCCAGCTCACTCAACCTTTCCTCACAGGTGAGATGCTCCAGCGTCTTCACCATCCTAATAGCCTTTGCTGGACTCTCACCAGCATGTCCACGTCCCTCTTGTACAGGGGAGCCCCAAACTGGACACACTGCTCCAGGAGTGGCCATAGCAGTGAAGAGTAGAGGGGCAGGATCACCTCCCTCAACCTGCTGTCAACACTCCTAATGCAGCCCAGGGCCCCACTGCTGGCTCCACCTGGACCTCTGGTCCTTTACTGCCAAGCTGCTTCCACCCAGTTGTCCCCCAGCATATACAGGTGGGATGGGCTTGCTCCTCTCCAGGTGCAGGGCTTTGCACTTCCCCTTGTTGAACCATCCTCCTGTTTCTCCAGTATGTCAAGGCCATATCTCCTCTACAGCTCATAGATTGATTACAATCTAACATCTAGTCAGGTTTTTAGTACTGCACAAGGATTATTTTGAAGGGGTGAGATAAAGCATCCACACAAACAGACACAGCTTTGTGAGGTAACTAATTCAACACTGAACTTCTGCAGGATCAGCAGAAAAGATCATACATACTAATCTTTCACAATTTCATTGTAACCTTTTTGAAGCTTATTTATTTTCTAGATTCCTGAGGAAAATTATTGCACTAAAATGGCCACTTTGGGTAGAAAAGCACAAGCCATTATCCACTATTTGGTAGAAGTTTGGCAAAGTTAAAAAAAAAAAATCAGTATTTCATGACAAAGAAAGGCCTGAAGTATCTGACCTAACAGTCTAACAACTGCTTGGAAGCTACTTTCCTGAGTAGCATTTCCTCTGCTTTAGCTCAGGTGGTGCAACAGGCTCTGACTTTGGATTATTATTTGCCTTCAACACAAAGCTAAATTTGAAGTGCAGACAGGAATGAGTAGTTACTAGCTTTGTCAGCAGGGACATGGGAATGGAGAGATTCCCAATTAAAATGGATTTGGCAGGAAATATAACTAACTGCCAAAATGTATTTGAGGGACATTTGACATCTTTTCATTTTACAACTCTAACAATTGTATCTGTTGCTAAGGACTTTTCTATAAACTACTCGGATGTGGAATTCATTTCTATTGTACTGATAAAACATAAAAGACTGCTGTCACTTTTCTGGTTACTGATCAAGTCCTTTCTTGAAGTTCTATATCCAAGGTCTCATTTGGAATACAACCAAGTAGTACTTGAAATGAAAGAAAAAAGCAAGCTAAAATATTGGACTGGTCCTGCAAGTCATAACTGGAAATGTTTTCTCTTGGAAAAGGATTCAAATCAAACACCTTAGAAAATACTCAACAGCAGCAGCTTCCATCAAAAGTATCTTGGCATTTCACATCATCACATAACTAAAATGGTCATCTGACAGTACTCAAGAGAGTCTATCAGCTATGTTAATGACTTTAAATAAAGACTGGTATATTAAAGTATCATGCACCTCTACAGCCTAGTAGTTACTTTTTCAATATAAAGCTAATCTTCCATTTATAAGACTATCTTAAGAAGCAAAACCGGAAAATAGGTACAAATACTTTGTATATCAACAGCATGAATCTAACAGTATTCCAAAAATAAAGTCTGCAATGCTGCATGCAGGGATATTACCATGAAATTCGTTTCACCTCTATGACAAAATACATTTTGATGTAACAACTGAGAATGTAAGGTGCAGCATTAAAATGCTAAAACAACTCAAAGCTTTGTCAGTGCATAATTTTGCTTTCCAGAAACTACTCATCTTACCCTTGTTTTGCTGTATTTGCATTAGTCTCCAAGTCACCCCAAGCAATCTGTTCACTTGCTTGCTATTCAACTTGCTGCCATCCTGAAGAGTATCTGTCACAAATTTCCTTATCATGTCCAGCCAGCCAGAGTCTGTCTGAAGTGTTGAAGTGCTTGCTAATGAAACCATTATGTCACACAAGGTTAAATTCAGTAAAAGATGGTCTATGTTGTTTGAGGATTTCATACAGTTCCTGTTGCTAAGGGGAGGAGGGGGAAAGAACAGAAAGATTTCAAAAAATTATTTTTGAAATAAAAATGGACACCAGCTGATACCCCTTGTACATACACCAGTGTTCTACATAGACTGCAAAGGTGCAGAATTATTTCAGAACAACTTCAGCATGAATTTAGTCTCACATCTGGGAGCTGAGAGAGGAGACAACTTACTACTCGACTGTACCAAAACAGAATTGGTGCATCTCCTCTGACAGCTCAATAGTGTAGAAATGAGTGTTTGGCTTGTGCTCCAGTAGTACCTGCTTTGCCCTACAGGACAGCCACAGTGTGCCCCATCTCCCCTCCTAGCTGTGGTCTACCCAGACCTGTAATACAACTAGAGAAGACTACATGGAGGCGAAAAGAATGTTTGAACTATGTTTAATGAAATTCAGCAGAAGAAAACATGCAGAAATATGAAGCCAGTCAGCCTAAAATAATCACCATTTAGCAACATGCAAATTCCAGATCAAGAGATAAATAAAATACTTTCATTTCCCTAAGGCAGCACTTAATTTTCTACTGGACACTATTCAGATAACTTCCTATACAATAGTTTTACAAAGAACAACTAAAACTTCTCAATTTGAAGCATTGCAACCTTCCTATAATGGCATCTCCACAGATCTTCAAGCAACACACAATAAAAAGTTTTCTTCTCCACCATTAAATACTTAATATTTGATAAAGCACGAGTCACATTGTCCCACTTCTCTTAAGAAATTAAAAGCTGCTATGTGACATTGATTTTATTCTTACCTTTTGCACGGATCTTTCTTTTTGTGTTTTACTGTATCTTGTAAAGAATAAGGAAAATGACGCATGAAGTGGTGCTTGAAATCAACAAGGTAATTCATTCGAAGCCATAGCTCCTGTTAAGGAAAGCAGATAGACAGAAAACATGGTAGTAAATTAAATAAATCCATTCAATTATGTTCATTATTGGAATCAATGAAACTAGGAACTTTAGCTTCTGTTTGCAAGTTGTTTATACATCTTTACTTTCAAGTGCTGTGCATGAAGGTCCGCAAAACAAGGGAGTAACAAGATGCTGCAAGTTAAGGTTGAGCAACAACAGGTAATCCTAACTGAACCACTGTATTTTTTAGCACATATTTACGTGGACATATGCAATACTAAACTGAGTTACAGATCCAAATGAAAGTACTTTCACATCAATTTATCAGGGTTCTTAAAATCAGAGTGGACTCTGTTTAACTTGCAATGACTGTCCTGAGTTTTCCATTAAAACATATTCCAATACTTCTTTCACCTTTCCCTATCATTAATGTACTTGTGGCTGAAAGCCCACTGACAAAACATTTTCCAGTGGAAAGGCCACCCTTACAGAGAAATGATTCAGTATTTTAAAATAATTTTGCTTTGCAGGTTAGCAAACGGTCACCATTCCACAAAGTGTCCAGCAGAACTGACCACTAAAAAAGCCTGCATTGCTATCAAATTGATCAGGCAGAATAATCTTTTTGATATTTGACTATTAAGGACAGAGAATGGCCATTAAACTATTTCAAAGATCAATAGCTTTCCACCAAGCTATATTCAGAGTGGTTTTCCACAGTGACTGTAATAACCACTTTGGCCTCTAAGCCCAAGGGATATTAAATAAGCAAAGCTTTCATTTTCAAACTGATCCATTTGAATGCATTTTGCATATAAAGGTAACTATAAAGACAAAACAAACCATTTATCTAAAATGAAATTTGCTCCACAAAAAAACAAGTTGTACAGACCTCAGATTTTTTTTCTCCCCACAAACAACTTAAGGTCATAATTCAACTGTGTGTACCCAAACCAGTTCGTATCTTGACAGAGGAGTGTGCCATTCACGTGACCAAAATACAGGTACCCTATGGCTAAGGGCACCAGCTCTGCAGGATCCTTCAGAAAAAGGCTAGGGACAGGAGGCTGCCACAAGAATTTACCAAGTCAAGTGCCTGCTTTTTGCCCACTTCCATGAGGGCCTATAGAAAAGATGAAAAACAATAAAGAGGAACAGCGTGTTTTGCTCAGACACACTGCATCCACACCTCAAGGCTGTGTATGTTTGGTAACATTGGTCTAATGTAATGATTCCACAATGTTTTCCAATAATTACCCTACGTGTAGCTTTTCATTTAGCAAAGGGACCTACAGTCCTACACACAGGTTAAACCAAGAGCTATCAAGACACTCCTTCCAACTACTCAATAGCCAAAGTGGAAATTGGGTTCTTTTTCCAATTTGCAAAATGTTTGGAAAAGCAGCAAAAGTTACCAAAAAGGCAATTCAGTTGTCTAAGTAAAAGACAGAGAAAATAACTTGGGCAAAAAAAAAACAAACCCAAAAAACTTCAGAGGGTACTTCCTAAAATTCTTTTTGATCCAATGTCTTATGATCCTACCAATCATGACACAGCAACACAGATTGCACCAAGCAATTACAGGATCTCAGACCACCATTACCTTCTACCTTTCCAAATATTTAGGGTTTGTTCATTCCCACCCACCTCCATGAAATTTTTCAACACACAAAAACAAGGAAAAAACAAACCCATTCTACACTTTGTTCCAATTTACATTCTAGAGGTTATCTGGGAGACAAAATGCTCCTTTTCTCCAATACCACTTCCAGTTTCAAAGCTTTTGTGCTGCAGTCAAGGAAAATTCTTGGAGACTATTTACTGAACTCACGGCTCAGTTCAACAGATTATTTTCTACGTAAGAAGCAACAAAATCCAGATTCAAAATCTACTCAACACCTAGGCTTTTTCTCTCATAACAAAGTACCTTCACTACTTCAAATCACCAAACCACTAGTTTCTTATCAAAACAAAATGAACTGTCATCATTATGCCATGGATCATTTCTCCCTTACCATTTTGTATGTTTCATCATGTCGCTTTGTGAGTTTCCACAATAAATGTATTATGCTAAGAACTTGCTGCATAAGCTGCTGAGATTCTGATTCCAAAAGGTTTCCAAGAATGGGAGCTGATTGTGCAGGAGATGCTTCAATCCAGCACTCAATCAGTAATGGAATTATTATCTCAATAAAACCTTTCAAGTTTTCAGCCGAGGACAGGCCTTTTTCTGCACTGTCCATTACACTTGTCAGAGACCTAAACAAAAGCAAAAAAGCATAAAAAAATAAAGATCACACCTTTCAAAACAAGATTACAGTAATACCATTTTCCTGTTTTCTGAATAATGGGAAAAGTTACTTTTTTAACATATTAAGTATTTGCTGGCTTTCTTGCTAGATATTTCAGTACAGAAAAAAGGGAGCTCAAACCATTTACAAAAAACCTGCTCCCAAGTTTCCCTGCAGGTTTGTATGCTTCTTTAACAAATTCTCAGATTTCAGTATTTCTTTCCCCATTGTTCTATGTTAAGTCCATGAAATGGAGAAATATGATATGCATTATCCTATCACCTTCAACCAACAGGAGGGAATTAACTACACTCAGCACAACAAAATAATAATAAAAAACCCTTTTAAGCTCATTAAATCAAAATAACGAAGCTGACTACAAGGTATTGTCAAATGCATGAGGTTTATTACAGTTAATAACCATCTCCAACTATAATAAACACAATGTTTTTCATATTAAATGCGGAAAAAAAGTTCCTGTAAAAATGTACCTTTGCTTCCCACCTGATGTTTAGCTATTATGCTCTGAAAAGCACCTAAACAGAAAATTATCTTATAATGAAGTTTAAAAAAATTAGAAACTAAGATACAGTTTAAATTAAAATAATATCTGCCAGAATTCAAGAAAACAAATTCTTTTTCTCCCCCTGCTCAAAAAACACTTTGTGCCTCTGAAGGGATAATCAGCAGACATGACCCAATCCTGCTATTGGATAAATTCAAGCAATTTGTATCCAATTCAAAAAGATGATTCTTTAAAAGAACTAAAACCCTGAATAACTCCTGTTAATTTTAAGGAGTAGATTCCTTAATAAAAGGCAACAACAGTTTCAATCAATCATTTGTGAAATTGTTTTCCATTATAATTTTGTTTCCTAATTCATAGCAGGGAAATCCTATCATAATTCTAATTTCCTAACATACATAGGATTACCACACTGAACCTCCTGCTAAACTCCACTTTATTTCAGTGATGATCTCCAAGTCATTTTTCTTTACATATATACTCCAAATAGGAACTGAAAAACTTTCCACAGACCTGCAGAAGTTTTGTTTACAAATACTTTAATTTCATATTGAAGATGCAAAGCAGTTTTCCCTAGTCACTTCTAAATTATCCAATTAGTTATATCCTTCTATGAAGCTACATGTCGTTGCCATCATCTATAATACAAATAATAAGAGAAAAATTTCTCTCTAGTTGATATCAGTGTATCAAGAAAATTACTAAACCGAAATAAACCCAGGTATTAATGATGTGTAAAAGGAACAGGGAGAAGGAATAAAAACAAAGTGTGAGAAAAATGCAAGCTATTTTTCAGTGAAGGCAAGATGGGGGAGAGAATTTAGATCTCCAGCACAAAATAAAAGGGATAAGTGGAAACACAACTGATTATAAGAAAAAAAAAATTTGCTTTACTTTAGTACTTACTATGATTATCAAATATGTCAAAATTTTATAAAGCTTAGCTTTAACTGCAGCAACCAACATATCCAATAAATATAATTTGGTTTATTTGTCCAGTTTTTTGCCTTATTTCCTTTCTGTGGTGCAGGCACTGCAGTAGACACCGGCTTCTTTAAGACTAGAAAGAGTTTAAGGTGAATGGTTCTATCTTAGACTTTTTAACTCTAAGTAATCTCAAATACAGCAGACAAATCCCATCTTTCAGTTATAACCACAACGAATTCTAAAGCCAGTTGATACCAAGACCATCATCTCATTGAAAAAGTGAGGTTGCCCTGTAAATGCTATGCTGTGAGGATTACGCTCTCAGATGAGAGTCTGAAATTTCAGTAATTGGCTGGAATAGTTCTGAAGTAGTAGTCTTTAGGATTTTCTTTTTTAAAAAATACCTGGTATTGCAGCAGAACTCTGGAATTCCAGCAATTTATTTAAGGAACACGAAAATCTCCCAATTAAAAAGTGAATAGTGCATGAAACCTGAGAAGTCCGTAATTCACACTGGCAGATTGCTAGAGAAGTATAACGCACACACAACTATTCCAGTACTTTTCTGAAAAAAGGAATGGAAAAAGGAAGAATTCATGCCAAAAGGGATGCTCCTCCCAGCTGCTGAAAGCATTCAGGTAAGAATACTTAGCATAGCTTTCATGTACCCCTGCAGAAGAAGCCCCTATCTCTCAAGGTAAGATTCCTCCACATATTCAAGGGTAACAATAAAAGTGTAAGATAAATTTTAAGTGCCAGTAACAGATGATGACAAAGTATTATAGTAATCTGTCCACAAGTTATTTGATTAGTACAGTATCCTTAGCGATACCGGTTCACTCGACCTGAGCAGGTTTGATGTCAATTGCTGTCACATATCTGTTATCACTACTCTTGAGTGATAGGGTAACTCTTGGAAACTGCAAAGCATATTACCTTTATATCAGAATGAAATACTATTGAAGGGAGCTGTAAGGTATTTGTGTACCCCTTAAGCTGCCATTTTTCTTTAAAATGCCAGTGTTTTTATACAGCAGGACCAAACAAACAAAAATTGTGTAAATAACTGCCATTTGACAGTAAGAAGACAACAGAAATTCAGCAAAGAGAAGTCAAGGAAGCATAAAAGAAACAGAAAATAAGGAAACATTTTGCTGTTCTTTAAAACAGGAAGAGTCTTTGGAAGTTAAGTTTTTATGGCTCGCAGTTTAACCCAGGTTACTTGTCCTCCTTTTCTGTGTGCACTGCCAAATGCAGCAAACACACGGCACACCGAGTGAAGTGCATTTTCCATTTCTCTTTGATGCACATGTACATATTTATTGGCTATGCTTCATCTTCCATTTCAGTTTCTCAAGTGCTTTTCTCTGCAGCTTCATATTGTCCTCTCTCAGCAGAATCTGAAGCTCAACTGTTTCTCTTCCAGTAAAAAAAAAAAACCAACAAAATCACACGCCTTGGTATCACCACATTTGAGTTGTGAAGGCTTTCTGGTTTTCCACACCTGAAATGAGTTTGATGCAAAAAGCAGCACAGTCAACACATAATGCAAAGAATACATTCTAACAATTTTCTAATACACTGCAATATTTAATTTACACACAGCAGGAAGATCTAGCACACAACAGAAGATAATCAAGTCTTAAGATTTGCATCGATTCATCCAGCATTCCAAGCTCAGAATCTACCCTTTTTATTAAACAGTAATACTGCAACTGATTGAGAAAATCTCAATCCATAATCACTAGGTTATCAGTGACATGTCAGCCCTGTCCAATGAGCTTGCAAGATTAAATAGATACAGGAACTTAAAAAATGTAGCATACAGTTATGCTCTTCGGAAGCCTACTTGTTAAGAAACAAAGTTGAAACTTACTTGCAGTATTAGTGACAAGACCATCAATACAAACACACTGCAAATAGTTACTTATGGTTTGGTCAACTCATTACCCTTAGCTAGTCCTACACTTGATTATTTGATTTTAAACACACACTGAGTATTGCAACTCTTATTACAACTGATTTCTGTCCTTGCAGTAGTGGCCATAGCAGAGGCTAGGAATGCCTGTAAAAGGCAACAATTGGGATTGGAAGTGACAGAATCAGACACCTTTAGATTATTAGAAATTATTTCAGTGGCCAATACAAAAACCACCACAACTCCTCACCATTGAAACTTCACACACAGTCAGTAAAACAAGCTGTACTGGCCCTTTGTGAAAAACAAATACACCAAAAATATGCACAAATGCAATAAAATGAGAACATTTTAGTACCTTCAGCAGATGATCCTTCCCTTTCTATTCTTCTGTTCTGCTGCCATCAGCTTGCTTTGCCAATCTCGCCTTGGATTCTAGCCATGTTTCCTTCTATTCTTCTGGCTCCTCCTCATGCTTGCAAACATCTTTTTGTAAGTATTTATAACCAGAAGTGTATCACGATGTTTCACCAAAACCTAGCTCCTCAGAAAAGTGGAATCCAATTCAGGTGACACCAGATGTAAAGTTTATTTTCCTAGACCTTGGATACAATGCATCTTCAGCTATTACACAGTACATCATATACCACATATCACCACCCAGGGCACAATACAAGCATCTTCTGATACACAGTGGTCCACAGTTGTGTGCTTCTGACTGCAAAGATGAACTCAATAGGACTGTTCTGTGCTCAGCACTGAACCCATCCCCTGCCTCAAGGGGGCCTCACCAGCCTAGCTGCCTTTTAGCTGCAGGAGATACTGCTGGCCATGACTGAACACTTAGGCTGACAACCACTTTTAGGAGAATAAACTGCTCTTCTTACTTAGGTTAATATGTTTCCTATACCTACCATAAGTAATACGCTACCTCCAAAGAGGAAGCCTAGGAGAGCAGGAATGGATGTCTCCCCCTGACACAGATGGAAAACACCTGCCAATTCAGGGCAGCCTGTGGTATTCAAAGAGAACACCTCTTCTTCTGCCCTTCATTCCTTCAAAGATACAAGATGGACATAGTAATGGAGTAGGCAGTGGGTTTTATACCCTTTTTTGCCACTGACTTCCTAGATGAATTTGGTATAACTGCTTTATACCTCTTATTTTGTCTTCTCCAGCAGTAATACAAGGATTGTGGTTTTTCTTCAAACCACCTTGATATCTACAGGGAACAGAGCTGTGTAACAGCTAAACTTCCATTTTTAAAGTCGCCATTCCAGGCCTCCTGCCAGCAGGTATGTAACATCCATAATAATGCATATGAGGATGCCAATGATCAAAAAGCACCATAAAGTGAGGTGGGAAGTTCCCCTCTAGTGGGTGAGTCAGAGAGGAGGAACAGAAATCAAAACAGTTGTTTATTTCTCTCTTAACTTCAGCTCACATCTGTTTAGAGTACTACTGAAACCCACACAAAGCTTTCTGCAAGTAAGCACACTACACTTTCTTTCATATTCATCAGCATGTCTCAGCCGAGACATTTTTCATCCACAGTGAATATATAAACTGGTGAAGTGATTAAAATATCTAGAATTGGAAACTCAGCAAAACTTCATACCACCAGACACATCTCATCCTGCTGTCCTTTTTAAAAGCAGCTACAAAGATAAGAGACTCCTAAGCTTATGATAGACTCTTGAAGGCAAAAGCACAAAATTTCAGTAAAATTCATAATCACAAACAAGCTTATATTTCATGTAAAAGTATTTGCCTACTTGCCCCTAGGTCTGTTTGACATCCTGCAAGAAGTCATCAGTTTGCATTCCAAAAATATCCCCATAGAGCTGGCAATCCAAAATCATTATTAATAGCATAAAATAAAGACTTTATAATGGAAAAGGTCATGATATACACATAACAATTATCTGCGGAGTATTTCTGTATTTTCAAGCCTCTGCAGTAAGACTACACAATACACTAAGTGTCCTAAAATATGACTAAGGGACAATCCCACGAAAAAAATTAAAGCGCGATCACAGAGTTGACATTAATTCCCAAACTAGTTAACATTTTCTCACCTCAGTCTAAATGATGAGTTGATCTTTGGTCGTAAGCCACCACTTTCAAACAGCTGTATCTGTTGCTGATTATTTGCATGGAGCTTCCAACTAATACATACTGGGTTCCTCATAGAATGAGGGTTGTCCTTCTGCTCCTGAAGCCCTTCATCCTCTGTATCACTGGATCCATCTACCACTGCTTGGAGAAACTTCTTGAGCCTGGTAAGTACATTCAGCCTCCACTGCTGAGAAGTTACTCTGCGATTTGGGTTAACAGAGAGCATCCAGGAAAGTTTGTCCCTGCTTTTCAGTCTTTTTGAGAGTTGCTGGTGAGAAATAAGCTCTACAAAATTCTTCAACAATATAATGCTGCGGTCTGTAAGAAGAGCTGGGTATGCTTCCAATAAAACGTCCAAGACTTTCAATGAATCTTCCTGAATTCCCTCACTGATATGAGTCATGGCACTAGAGAGATGGGCACTTACCAAAGGAAAAAATGGAGCAATCTGTTCCGCTTTTATTTTTGAAGCCAAGAACTGCAGCAGGTGAACAGCTGCTCCTCTGACACTGGAATCTTTGTCTGTAAACACAGCTGCCACCTCACTTATTATACTGGAAAGGTGTGCATCAATTACAAAGGGATACTGAGACAGGAGTTCTTTGAGTCCAAGAAGTGCATTATGCTTAACCCCAGGACTATAGTGATGCATCTGTGAGAGCAGATCCTATAAGGAAACAAACACATACACTTGCCATTGTTATTACTTTAAGCTGTTCAAACTTCCCCCGCGTATTTTCTGCACATTTTTTCTAAACACTTAAAAAGACAGAATATTCTTACCATGTACTGCTGTTCATAATAGCAAAATGTGTTTAGAACAAACATGGTATGCATTTTATAGCATAACAATTAACAAATAATCAGAATTCAGTAATAGGAAAAAAAACAACATAACAACTTGTCCTTAGGTCTCGTTCTTAAATTTATGCACAGCTCTACTGACTCAACAGAGGGATGACCAAAGACAAGTCCTCTCACTCTTGTTCTCAAAAGCAGAACTATGAAACCTCAACCTGAATACCTTTCTTCAGTTTAAGCAGAGAGCTGCAAGAGACAGAAGATGACACAAAGGAAGGAAAATAAATCTACCCCCCAGAGAAATACAAGATCCTTTAAAAATGGGGCTGCATTCAGATAGCCTGCTGCCTTTATTTTTTTTTAAATAAATGCTTTTTTCCCAAATTGCAGTAAACATAGTAAACCTAGATAAAAGGCAAGCAATCTTCTGTCATTTCAGAATGTAACATCACATAATACCTTTATGTTAAGTTTTCTATTTTGTGTAGGAAGCACTCCATCTTCTTTAAGCTGCTCAGGAATCTGTATGGCCTTTGTTTTGAAGGTAGTATC
The DNA here is from genome assembly GCA_013399835.1 of Leptocoma aspasia. Classification (NCBI taxonomy): domain Eukaryota; kingdom Metazoa; phylum Chordata; class Aves; order Passeriformes; family Nectariniidae; genus Leptocoma; species Leptocoma aspasia. The sequence continues at coordinate 208,389 of VXAX01005453.1, read as the reverse complement.
AGTTGCATTCTCTAGTTTAGGCTTTTTTTTCCCAACTTTTAACTTCACTTTCTGGAAATCCTCCTGACGTTTCCTTTTTTTAGTCATTCTGATTCTCTGCAAAAAGAGAATTTAATTTGATTAAATATACAACAAAAGTAGTTTTTCCACCAAAGAGCCGCAACCTCTTAACAATGGCTACTGTTTTCATTCTTTTGTCTATGCATAAACGAGTGTCCACTCCTAAAACAAGATGCTAGACTAAACAGACATGCAGACGGATTCCATGCAGCTGTTCTTCCAGTGTCTACAAAACATTCTGCTGCTCCTCTGGCCATCTCTGCTCTGAGAACTACTTCATTAAAAAGCATTCAGATATCTGCATCTGCCTTTGCTTTATCATGAGTTATGTTGCTGATTTGGTTTTGTTTTAAAAAGTTCCTGCCAACAAAGCAACTTTTTACATACTTGATTCTTGTCAAGCCAAGGAGCTCAGTGAACTATTCTCTTTTAATTGTACATTGCTTACCAAGCCCATCACTAACAGCACACAGCCTGCACATGCACAATCATAGATTTAAACAAGCCTTCACCAATAAAACGACACAAAAAACCTAAGAAAACTTCCACTACACACTGAAAAATCCAGTCTCTGCACTTAAATATAACCAGAAGTAGGGGGGAAAGAAGAGGTCAAATGGGCAACTACAGACTAAAAACATGGAAAACGACATTTTTAATAAGGCATAAGACATGAGGTATCTGAGTCATTATACTTGTAAGCTGTACAAACATACTGGAATAGAAGTGCAATAACCAAAACAAATTAAACCCCCCCTAAGTTTCTAAATGGCTTTTTGGTTTCGTTCTGTTTTGATAGTGAAGTACTCTTAGTTCTACCAGGTTAAAAAAAAAATGAACACACTGAAAAGGCCCAACAAACATTACACCACAGATTCCTTTATTTAGTCCTCTCAAAAAAATCCCAAACAAACCACCATCCACTTTCCCCACCAAAAAACCCGAATCAAGAAAAATCCAAGCCAAAAACCCCAACAATACAACTAAACCCAGAAATTTCTAAATAACATATCCAAACAATTATTCTCTTCCGGTGGATGTGATCACCATTCCTACAGCTGATTTTCCCAATGGACTTCAAGCTGAAATTTGTGTTGTACTAGAGTATTTAATATATACATCAAAAGGATAACCATTAAAAAATGTTTTAAAACAAACTGTCATTTTCGATTATATTAAAACCATTCTAAGAACTGATTACACCAACATTTGGCTACAACTTAATTTCTGCTTTTCACACACTAGGTTAAAAAATTATATGCAAGACCACTTTAACTGAAGTACAAATTTGGCATAAGTAACCCATCAACTCAAAAGGCTTGTAAAAAACTTGGAGCCTGGTGCCGAAATAAAAAGGTCCTTTAGTGTCCAACTATAATTATAAACATTTGATTTTTACCATATGCATTTAGGAAAGAATTACAAGAATTTCACTACTTGATATATAGAAATAGCTAGAAGCTTTTGATGTAAACGTTATTTCCATTTACAAGGCTTACTTTTACAAGAGTTGATGCTTGGCTCCCAATCAGGTGCACACACCTGAACAGACTCAATTAAGTTCTTTTGAAGGAGAAGGCTTTTAAAATATCCTTCCTCCCACTAAAAGCAGCACAGCTTACCTCACAATAAATATTCTGGAAATAATTGGTAATCTAAGCCTATCCATTTCTGATCCATATGTACCATGCTATACCAAAAGATAAAATCCTTACAAAACCAAAGTCATGTAAACACCACAGTGGCTACATAATAAGACATCAGGCAAAACTGTATATAGCTGCTGAAAGTATGTAATCATTTCAATGAAACTTCGTGCTGAAGTAACTGCCTTTGACACAAACTGCATCTTATGTGGAGAGACTGTGGGAGCTGGACCTGTTCAGTCTGGAGAAGACTGAGAGGAAATTTCACTAATGCATTTAAATTTCTCCAAGATGGGTGCCAAGAGGATGGTGTCAGACTGTTTTCAGAGGTGCCCAGCAACAGGACAAGGAGCAATGGCCATACACTAAAACACAGGAAATTCCACCCCAACATGAAGAAGAAATTCTCTAAGGATGTAAGAGCTTTGGAACAGGCTGCCCACGAAGGTCTCTGGAGACAATCCAACCCACCTGGATGCACTCCTATGTCACCTGCTCTAGGTTATACTGCCTTGGCACGGGCACTGGACTAAATAACCTCCAGAGGTCCCTTCCAACCCTAACTAATCCGCGATTCTGTGTATTTTCACCTGGCCCTCCTCCAACAAGACTGAGCTAAGCACACCTAACAGTTAAGCACTAGCACGGTTTTACAACCCAAAACGTTAAAACAACCTCCAATAGATGCAGGTTTCCTTAAACATAGAGCAGCATGCAGCGCTTTTCAGACACCACTTCAGACGTCACTCAGGCACCCTCACCTCAGGCTCAGAGAAAATATTTGGTTACAGGTTGGACCCGATGATCTTGGAGCTCTTTTCCAACCAAATGATTCTGGTTTCGCTCCCTCGCAGCTCTCAAGCGGCATCCTTCGGGAACCTCATTACCTTGCTCAGTCACGAAAATCTTGAGAAACCCGAAGGCAAAGCACACGCCCTAACCGACTCCTCCGATCCGATAAGGATTTCCCCCCGGGCGAGCTCTCTCCCGGCACAGGACAGCGATACTTACAGGCGATCACCTCCGCGCGGCTCCCGCGCCGGCAGCGCATCCCCCGCCGCCGCCGCCTGGACCGCACCGCACCGCCCGACCCCGCGCACGCCGTACCCGAGCACCGGAGCGGCCGCTCCTCCCGCGGGTCTAGGCCGTCACGCTGCCTTCCTCGCCGTCCCGGGACATCCTTCGGCTCGTTCCCCGAGCGCCGCTTCCCTCCGCCCCGCTCCAGTCGCTCTACGAGGCGTTCAAATAAAGGCGCGTCAGTGCCGGCCCCGCGCCGGGGAGGCCGCGAGTTCGGCCCCCGGGAGCGCCCGCAGCGGCGGGCGAGGCGGCAGCGGCGGCGGGGAGAAG
>VXAX01005453.1:187370-205200 GCA_013399835.1 Leptocoma aspasia | reverse complement strand
GCTCGCTCGCTCACCAGCCACGCGCGCGGCGTCTCCAGCCTCGCTTCCGCCCCCGCCGAGCGCCTGCCCGGAAGCGGCCGCCTACGTGAGCGGCGCCGCCAGCGCCCGCCCCGCGCGCTAGGGGGACGTGCGCTTCCGCCGCGGCCGCGCGCGCTGGCGCCCCCTGCAGGCGCGGAGGCCCCGGGGGTCCCGCCGGTGTCCCCTGCCCGGCGGGAACACAGCGCCGAGACTTCGGCTTCGTCTGGGATAGGGCTCTGCTTGTGCTCGTGTTCCTCGAGAGGGGAAGAGGAGAAGCGGGCACTGATCTCTTCTCCGCGGTGACCAGTGGGCAGGCCCCGAAGGAATGGCCTGAAGTTGTGTCGGGGAGGTTTAGGTTGGGTATTAGGAAAAGGTTCTTCACCCCGAGGGTGTTTGGAACAGGCTCCCCAGGGCAGTGATCACAGCGCCAAGGCTGAGTTCAAGGAGTGTTTGTACAAGGCTCTCAAGCACATGGTGTGACTCTTGGGGTATCCTGTGCAGGACACACTCCTGGCCAGGAGCTGAACTCAATGATTTCTGTGGGTCTCTTCCACCTTGGTTTATTCTGTGGTTCTGTGAAGATGTACTCACTTCCCCTGAAGCATGGGTGCTCTAGCACACAGCAGAAAAGAAGAATGCATTAATAATAACCACTACCCACATAAGCAGTAGTCCTGTGAGGAGCAGCTGAGGGAGCTGGCATTATTTAACCTTATCACTACTCTCTACAACCACTTGAAAGGAGAGTGTAGCCAGGTGTGGGCCGGCCTCTTCTCCCAGGCAGTCAGCAACAGGATGAGAGGACACAGTCTTAAGCTGTTTCAGGGGTAGTTTAGGTTCAACAGCAGGAAGAATTTCTCCACTGAAAAGGGTGATTAGACATTGGAATGGCCTGCCCAGGAAGGTGATGGAGTCACCATCCCTGCAGGTGTTTAAGGAAAGACAGGAGTGCCACAGTTCAGTAGATGTGATGGTGTTGGGTCAGGGCCTGATCTGAGGCCTTTTCCAACCTACTTGATTCTGTGATTCTTCCAGTGAAGGCACTGCAGAGTCAGCACTGGCATTTGAAGTTACTGTTATTATTGCACATATATGAGGTTACTGTTCCACATATAAACCAGGAGAGGTGCTACATGCTTTTGTACATGCGTACCCAGATAAAGCTCGCTGCTCCAAAGGGGTAATGAATTCCCATATCAGAAAGAAGAGTGCAAAACCCTGGGAGACCCAGGAAGCAACAAACAAGGAGGATGTTTCCATTCCTGTCTACAACAGAGATAGCTTCAAATTGCACCAGACAGTAACTCTGCAGTTGCACGCTCTAAACTTTTCATTTCTTGTCAATTAACCTGTGAACACCCTTCTCTCTTCCCCTTTCTGCCTTCTGTGAGGAGTAGGAGTTCTGCAGCTTTTTGTTAAAAATCATTTCCTCAAAGCTCTCTGGTCTCAGTAAAATATGTAAAACCTAGACGAAGCTTTACAGAAAATAAATTTTCTCTTGGTTTGATTTTTGTTATTGCTTAACTTTTAATTTTATTAATTCTCTAGTTACCTCGAAAGTCTACCTTGCTGTTATTGTGAGAAATCAAAACTGTATAATGTTAAATACAGCCAACAGCATTGTTTAAATATTATCAGTAAAGATAACGCCTTTTTTTCCCTTACTTTGCAGTACTGGCACAAGTACAACATTAAAACGTGTTTTGGAACAAATATACAGTTTTCCATTGGTATAAGAATACACCAAGCTATCACAAAAGAGAGGCAGATACAAGAACAAAATATTACAATGATTTTTCAGCCTCTATTTGCACCAGGTAAGAAAGGAAAAAAATAAAAATAATTGTACAGCTGAATGAACTGTGTTCTTTGAAAACATTTCCAGAAGTATACACTTGGTGACTCTTACCCAGTTCAGGTTTCTCAGCTGTCTTTGAGAAGTACAGCAGCACTCTGCAGCACACCATTCAACCATTTTCTGTCAGTGTACTACAGATTTAGGGGTCTCTCCTTTTTCAGCATGCTCATCCTGCACCAAGCAAAAAAAAAAAAAAAATCCACCTCAAATCCAAGTTATTTCAACTTTATTGTAACTTTATTTGCACTTGGAATGATTCTACAGTAAGAGGAAATAGAAGCTGTCTCAGAGACGGCCATTTACAACAGCTGAATATTCTGATTTTATTATTTTAATACAAAGATTGTTCTGCACCTTGAAAACAAACAGGAAAAAGATGTTTCTATTTTTATTTTCAGAATTCACCATTTTCACTGATTAAGTTCACCTTCATTAAGCAGGCATTAACACTTTTCCTATACAGAATAAATGTACTGTAAGAACTCTGGTTCCATCTCTGCCTCTGATAAGAAGAGATTTAGATGCATTCCAGAAATTCCTCAGAGTTTCTTTAAAACACAGTGTTTTAATTTGTCTGTGAACTGTTTTCCTTCCTGGGTCTGTTCATACAATAAAACTCATAAATTTTGTTGCTGCTTTCTTTGTTACCTTAGTTTTACTGCATCTTGCGTTCCATGGTATGAAGATGTGAAACCACCAGGCTGAGGATTCTCTAATTCCATCCAGATTTCAAAAAAAATGTTAACACTAAAAAGTTCATTTGCCATCTGGCCCCAGCATGTCTAAATTATACCAGTATTTGGCTGCAAAGCTGAAGAGCTTTAATTAGAACCACTGAATGCTACCCAGCATCACAAGAAGGAATTGAATTTTAATCACATAGCTTCACTTGAAAAAAATATTTTTTCCCAAGCAAACTAATTTATAACCATTCAAAATGCTTTTTCACCCTCCTACAAAAGTAGAAGTCATTAATGTATAGACATGTACATTCAGTCAGAACCAGTACTAGTTTAGTTGGAAAAAAGTTCACGTTAAAAGAGCCTGAAGGACAGTATAAACATGCTTTCATTTCATTCTCATACTGGCAGGATAAAAGACAAAAGATACTTTTGCCACCACATCAGTACCTCTTAGCCAGAGCCTGGTTACATCTGTTGGGGCATATCTCTAAATTTGCAAAACATACCTAACTTCTACTAACTTTGCTGAAGCTTCTATGCTCCCTAAATCGCCTATAATCCAGGCACTTCTCATCTCAGTATGAGACTGACAGTGCTGACTTTTTATTACTATTTTTAGTCTTATTTAAGAAAAAATGTGGAGACCTGCTCATAACTCTTATATGGGAAAGAGTTTTTGATTACAAAGGCATTTTAGTCAGTCCCAGCAGCCACAGGGAATAACTTCCAAGTATTTGTTGTAGGATGAGTTTGTACTGCTGAGTGCAGTAGTTCATTCTCCTGATAATTCTTTGTAAAAGAACCAACAATAAGATCAGACTGTCCATGTACAGTATTTAACAATACTGAAGAAAGCAAGTTACCTGTTTTAAAAAGCTGTTTTAATCCAGAAAGAATGAACACGAGCTTACCAACCTTTCCACAATACAGAACTTTCAGCTAAATGGAGAAATAAATAACAAGAATATCAAAACCAAGTCATTAATTTAATTTTAAAAACATTGTACAAAACTTAAATGTAACAAAATAACTCCACTGAGGTCAAATGAAGTCAAACAACAAACTTACAGAAAGTATACATTGCTATATTATCTCTGTTAAGTACCATGTCACAGTGTGCTGCCATTGCTTGATGCCCTCAGAGTTCCACTTTCAGTCAGGATCCTTATAACATTCGGTATATCAATTCCTTAGTTAAAGGCAAACAAACAAACAAAATAAAAAAGCAAGCAATTTTATGATAAAATTAACTTAAAAATACATGTTATACTGAAACATTCAGATGCTGAGATGAGTTTGGATCTTTCCTTATTAAAAGAAAAATACCTTAACTGCGAACAACCAGTATGTGCCTGAAAACTATAAGCTTTCCTACAATGTACTCATCTTCTGTGTTCTTTTTTTAACCTTTATAATTCTAAACACAGTCTGAGAAGCTTAGAAACGTACACAGGAAACTTCTGAAGAGAGAGCAGTAGTTGACTGAAGACATGGGAAGTTTTAATAGCTGACACTTATTGGAAAGTTGTAAGGAAAAGAAAGACTACTTGTCTCTGATTCATTATTATTTCTATGTTACTTTGCAAATACACTTCTTTCAGGAACTAGCAAATAAAAATTTTCACTGTTGGTATTCACAAAATTAGCATTTCTCCACTTATAGCACAGAGAAGATTCTATTTTTCTAATAAGAATATGCTCGGTTTTAGTTTACTGTCTCTCACCATGTAAATGTTATTATGTAAAAATAAGAGAAGAATTTAAAAAAAATCAGCAATTATTAATGCCTTTATGGGAAGGCAGTTATTCTGAATTACCATTCCTAAACTGGATCCTGCAAAAGTTAGAGGGTAGGAAAAAAGAATTCTCTTCAACCCTCCTTAATACCTCAAAGCTCTTCGACCCATGTAAGTCCTTAATATTTCACAGAGCTAATAAATGATGTTATGTATATTTTTATATATATGTGTGTGTATACGTGTATATGAAAATTACCTCTGAAAGCTGGATTTGATGCTGCTATTTTGTGTAGGGTGGCAGTAACTTCCTCAGCATTCATGTTTCTTACACTGTTCAAAAACTCAGTTGTGATGTTGTTCTCATATGCTGTTTCCAAAGAGTCAGTTGAAAAGTTCTGCGGTTCATCTTCATTGACTGGTAAGAACTGCTTAGCTGATCGGCTGCTTGAGTAGCCTAAAGAAGGGAAATATTGCTTTTCAGTAAGAGAGGATTCTGAAGAGCCTTCATTACTTATTTCTCCAAAAAGGGCTTTTCAAAACAAGCATTTCCAGTCCGGCACAGCAGCATTGCTGGTACGGTTCACGTCTGACTTCACTACATTTTCAAATCACCAAGAGACAGAAATGCTTTCCAGTTACAGAAAATCCTGGAGAAACAAGGGTGGGGAGGTAGCAAAAGGTATTTCCATTATGCTCACTAAAATGGGATAAAAATCTCAAATCTCATATATTCAAAGTCACTGCAATTTTTGCTATTATCATTGTAACACAAAATAGCATCGCTAGTATTCTGGGTATCTTCCCTTTCCAAGCATAGGATTGTACTTCCTAGGTTTAAGAAAAACAGCCATTTGTTTCTATCAGAAGAAAAGGACCTCCAAGAAATCCAGGATTCTTTGAAAAAATTAATCAGAAATACCGAGGCCAAGTAGCTGGAGTATTCAGGTATTAAAGAGAATTAACCATCCTCTACCACATAAGTTTCTACTAACATCTTGATTTAACTAAACCTGCAGGAAACATCTCCTTCATCAAGAAGGGAAAAAAATACTGGGGGGAAAAAAACAACCAAAGAGACTTTGAAAGTCTCCTTAGAAACAGCTGCCTTTGAACACAGGACAGTCAGAGTTGGTACTAACTCAATTTCTCCTCAAATCCTATAGTTAAGTAGGATCAATGTGTTTTAATAGTCGTCTCTTTCTAATATTAGTAGATGATGGTGAAAAAAACCCCAAAACAATTCATTTATGCTAATTAACTCTGGCTTTATTCTGCTCTTAAGCACTGCTTTTAGAAAAGTGGGAAGAAAGGCTTACTATCATTTATGCAAAGTTCAGCATTAAGATAAAATCACATTAAAGACTGCAAAGCCAACATTACCAGTGTCAGAGTCACTAACATCTGCTGAAGTCGGGCCAGGCCGTTCTGTGGGATATTCTAGTGTTGCTTCTCCATTATATCCAGCATCTAAGTGGTTCTATGAGTTTAAAAAAAAAAACCAAAAAACTTTAAAATCTCATCAGGACAACCTCTTGAAATAATGAACTACTACGTTTTTAATGATCACAAACCAAATAAAAGACCAATATTTCTGCTACCAAATCTGAAAAATCAAGTATTTCTTTGCAAATCATAGGGCTAATAACTTCTATGCATACACTGCCCATCATATCTCTCTGTGTCTGAAAAAGGTCTATATTAGGCAATGAAGTGATACTCATTGAGCCTAATTCTCAACTTCAGATCTAAAAAGGAAGCATTTTACATTCAAAATAGAAGATTTACTGGTTGAAAGATCACAGTTTAGAATACTAACAAGGCCTAATGTGGGAAAACATTTTGGTCTTCTACACCTTGTAGGTTAGAAGTTATTTCAGTTAGAACTTCATTGTTTTGTAACATGTCAGCAGCCTCAGAGTAATACTCAGAACACCTCCATATGTACTGCCTATGTAAAAGTAAGTCAGTCACAAGTAATAGCAGAGAGGGGAAAAACTGGGTTTCTAATAGAAGAATGAGACCTCAGAAAGAACAGTCCAAAGAGTAGGACCAGAAGTTGTATAAGGAAAAAAAAATAATGTCACTGATACGTGATTATATGGTGAATAAAGTGAAGCCTGGGAACAGAAATGGGATAAAGAACAGGAATGTTATGCAAGTCAGTAGAGATGAGAAAAGCTTAAGTTAGAATTAAAAACAGGCAAAAGTAGCAGAAAAACTTAGATGTAAGGAAAAGCACAGGAAATAAGTGACAAGATGATTTTTAGTCTCTATCGACAATAAAAAATAAGCAAGCACTGTTGAACAGAAATTAAGACTCGTCAACAGAAAAGCTAAAATTTTACCCTACCATCACTACTAAAATTTATGTATTTAATGAGCAAAACTTGGAATACAGTCTCCACAGCATTTTTTGTTTTATTGTATCATCTATAATAATAAAAAGGCACAATCACAGGAATCTACAGGTTTGTAGAACAAAATTCGCATTACTTTGTTTGATGCAGTATGCTGACGATATTCTACCAGTGCATTTGTGAGAGTCTGTGTAACTTTCAGGATAAATGAAGCATCATCTTCATTCAGTATCTCAAAACTTTGCTAGAGAAAAAAAAAGGAAACAAAACAATACACCATAAACATTTTTCCTCAGAAAAACTGAAGTATTAAAATTTATAAACAGACCTGCAGGAACCTCATTTTCTCTGTGTCTCTACCCTTCTGTCAGACTTGGATGGAATTACAAAGCAAATACAGTTTTTATTTTTAATCCCGTAAATGGGGGGGGATTGCTTTGCCTTACATTAACCTTCTTTTTCCCTAGAAGTCTGAGGAAAAAACAGTCTTGAATCTGTGAAGCTCTCCTGGGGGAGCAAGTTCTAGACAAAACAGCACTCACAGAGAGGGCTACATGTGTCACCCTCTTGTCTACACCAAGAAAGTTCTGCTGAAAACACTGTCTTGGGGACAAAGCAACTGAACTCCAGGTGTGTCCTACACAAACACCTTTAAACACACCGGACAAGGGAAAATAAGTAATAAAAACTTAGTATTAAGTTCATATGAGACAGTGTAACAGGGACTGTTACATTTTTAACACTAATAGTATTTCTGTCTCCTGGTTTGCACAAGTTATGTTTAATGAAGATCTTGTAGAAAGCTAGCTGGAAAAAGAAAAGTAAATTGTGGCAAGGATATCTTTGCTATGAGGTAATAAAAGAAATATAGTATGGATAATTATTAGACAGCTTTACAGAATATGAACAGCAAGTGCAAAAAAGATACCTGCAAAATTATTTTTCACCACATAAGAAAACTTTGAATCCAACAACAATAGAAACACAATGCAGCTTTTGAAAAAATTACTGTAGATGCAAAAATAAATTATTTTCACACTTTCCAAAACAGAACATTGTTCCAATTACATTCCCAACAGTCCTCTTTCCTTCTCAGAGGATAATCATACTAAGAAAGAAGATTCCTCAAAACAAATTCAAGTTTTATTAACAAAGTGTAATCTCTATACATAATAATTTCCTATAAAAAAGAGGAAAAAACCATTTAATGATAGTCAATAGTGCCTAAATTACCATGCAGTAGATCAGGCAAGCAACTATCAGTAAAGATTTCCATAGAGTTTGTCAGTGCTTTTATGGAAATCATCATTTCTGTGTGCAGGATCATGACTGTTGTTGATACATCTAACAACTGGCAACCGACAGTTTTCCACTCTTACTGATTGTATCACTGCTGTGCATGTGTACATAATAAACATTTTCAACAACTGAACAGAATTCTGGTGTTCTGACAATTTAGAGAGGCAGATTTTGCAGTTATGGCACTCTAGGCCAGGGTGGCGGGGGAGCCTCGTTTTAAATACACAACTTGCATTTTATTTCTTAAAAATCCTTTATTTCCTTTCTACGTATCTCTGATATTTGTCTTCAGTCTGCTTCTTTCCATCACTGAATTGCATCTTTCCAAATCCCTCATTTGAAAATTATAGACCAGTTATAGAAACAAAGGAGAAAAAAAGTTTAAAAAGGTCGTATTACCTAAACATGTAGTTAAGAAGTGAAGATATAGTTGAAAAAAAGAATTTTCAATGCAATTAATTCCTCTGACAGTAAACCAATATTTTTGGCAAAAACAATGTCAAGAAACTTGAAAATTAATAGACACATCATGAATTCAGTGACATTAATTTTATTCTGAATCCTGCCTTCTGGCAAAATGGTAATCTCTTAGATTACCAGACTGCCTACATTCTGCCTTTCATTACTTGCTACATTTTAGATTTAGCAAAGCAGTGATTTCTTTTTTTAGTTCCTTAATTTTTTTTCCAAAAATTATCTTGCCAGATAAGATTTAACACTCACCAAATAACCCAACAGTTCTTCTTGACTAGTGAATTCTTCAGGATCTGCTGTAAATTCTTGCTGTTTAACATAAAAAAGTAAGAGGTCCTTAGACCTATTATATGCAGTAAATACAAATAAACAATAATAATTATGGTTGCTCTAAAATTCAAATTGTTTGTGCTGTTATGAAATGTGTACATAGGTTTTCATTACAAAGTAGTGAAAAAACCTTGTTGTTAATAGTTTTGCCTTAGTAACTTTGTAGCTAATTTATTATGAATAATATTAATTCAAGTAAGCAAACACTATTGTCAATCATATATTAATTATTCCCCCAACTATTTGGAAACTGGAGTAACCCATTAACAGAAAAATATTCACCTGAGCCTCCTTGTTTTCTCCCTCTGATTGTTTATTGGTCTCACACCTTAAAATAGAATAAATAAAACATTCAGTTGGCTGATCTAGAAAAAATGTGTAGCCAGCCAATAACTGATAATCAGTTTAAATTCCTGACACACTACTACTACAGTAGTTCTGACACACTCTGAAAGAAAGATCACATATTATTTCCTCACAGAAATCCCAGTCATCCCAGATCATCATAAAATTATTTATGTGGTTTGGGTTTGTTTTAGTATGATTATCTAGCACATAAGCTCTAAAACCCAGAGTTCATAAAAAAACTTCACATTGGTGCTAACAGCTGTAAGATTTTTGTACACATTGCAGCAAGTCAAGGCTCCTAATTACAGTTGGATTTTTATCACCACTTCACAAACTTGCCTTTTAAAAATTCATCTGTTAAAAATTAGTGTTTTACAATGCAGTCACACAAATAATGGGCATAAAAAGATTTGTATGGCTAAACATTCCTGTGCCATATTTGTGCTGTTGTGTCATTACAACTACTACAGATACATTCCATCCCTTGGCAAGCCCAGGAACCAGGGCTGGGAGTGGCTAGGTGTTTCTTAAATTAACCAAAACTGTATGATTGACAAGCCTAAGCCCTCTTCTGCCTTGAAATGTTTCTTAGGAATCAAAAGTTTAGCAAAAGCAGATGATGATAAAATAATTTACATCTTCAGATGACGGTTTGTTCAGAAACTCAACTACAAAGAAATGAAGAGTCATGGAAATTCTCTGACAGACATTGCAGAACCTCTAAGTGGAAAAAAGCTGTCAATGAGGATCTGACTTTAATTCTTTTAAGACACTATGTCTTGAGTACATATCTTCTCAGCAGTCTCACAAAAATTAATAAATAGTAAAGGAACAAGCTGAAGCCCTAATTTAGTAATTAACTTCCAAGTCAGTCTCTCACTGAAACACCTGGCTGCTAACAGTCACCCAGAATCCGTCTGAGCCAGATTAAAAGAAAAACATTAAGTGATGTTCCAAAGGAAGCTATTCTTAAAATTTAGAAGTACAAGACTACACAATGAAGATCAGCACCAGGCAGAAATAGACCTCAGCATCTCCAGATGTGGATAGCTTAGCTTTTATTCATTTCCTATTCTTCATGTTTTCAAGCATTAGTTCTGATTCAGAACTGTTAGTTATTTGAAAGCCAGTAAGTAAACACAAAGATTCATAAACCTGGACTTGAATCTGGTTTCAACTGATCGTTCTCCTCCACAGAGAGGCAAGTCTGAAAAAATGTACTTCAGGAACATGAAAATTTCTCCTTTAACAATAAACAAGCAAAAGGTGTTAGCCCTCCACATCTGGGACAGATATTACTGATTTAAAGTTAGAACTCATTCCAAGGGAATGCCATTAAGGAAAAAACAGGTAACTAAATTGCTGGAACAAAAGTCCTGTGTTTGGGTTGATGCCTGTATATCCCTCACCAAATGCCCTCCTGAGGCTCCTGGTGCTGCACAAAGCTGACCAATGCTCCAAAGGCTGACAGTTACTCAACTCACAACTCTGTTACTAAGAAGATGCTCACAAGCAGCAAGCACAGTTTCACCAGTTTAGAACACAGCTGCTCCTTTGAAACACTTCTTGTTCTCCACAAAATCATTTGTAAAGAAGAAACCCCAACTGTTTCAACTATTACCAACTGTCTTTCCCTTCCAAAATCAGTTCACATACCACCCTAACTACCTGACATGAACCTGTAACAGAGGCAGTTTTAAACCATAAGGAAATGTTCTTTTGGAACATTTTGAGCAGCACATGACAACTACACCTTAAGGATAATAGTTAAATACAAAAGTCTGAGGTCACTTTACATACACCAGGTTTTCTGTTGATGACAGAAAGTAACAGCTAAGCACAATTTCAGAAGACATGGATTTTACTATGCAGATCCAATACAGACAATTGTCATGTACAACATTTTCCTTTAAGATAATTTAAATGGGTTTGAAGGTGGTGATTTTTTTTCTTTTACCATTCTGAGTTGTTGCTTTTGCTACTTTCAATAGCATTATTGGGTTCAACATTTTCATCTGGTTTTGCCTGTTCTTTCTGCCTTTCTTCATTCTCCTCCTGAACATTATTTTCATCTAAAACAATAAAAAAGTATATTAAATAATGTTTTTCTGGTGTTTTAATTTAAAAAATATTCTAAACAAAAAATACTTCTAAAGACAACATCAATAAAACCTAAAGGGAGAAGTAAGGTATCTTATGAAGAAGTAAAATAAAAATTGAACCTAAAAAATCAGTAGAAGTAGAATGTTTTCTTCACAAACACTGGGATTATTCCTTCCTTTGCCACAGACCCCAAGGCCATCCACACAACTGTGCAAGTTCCCATTTATAACTTAGCTGTGGAAGCCATGATCAGGCATATACAGTAGTAAATAACTCATGCACTGGTGAAAGTTAAAAAAAAAACAGTAAAAGAAATAATTTTTCCTCTTACCTTGCATAGGGTCTGTCAGTTTCCCATCTTTATTTTCTGGTTTTTCTGCATTACTAAGGGGCGCATCCACATGCTGAACTTTAGCTTTTGAAGGGCTGCCCTCCACACTAAGAACTAAACAAACATGCTTGAAATGTAGCACAATGGAAATTGTATTGATAGAGGGTGGTTCTATACTGTGCTTCAATTTCACCTAGCTCTGTTTCTATGCAATAGTACTTACAAACACCAAGAATAATTTTATAAGCATTATTATGTGACCGCACATAAAATATGAACTACAAATCAGCAACAAAGTTTAAAGTATTTTATAGCCTGGTTATAATTACATGTTTGCATTTCCTAAAATGTGTAAATACTATAAATGTAGTAGAATGCCACAAAGTCATATGCAAAATAAGACACATTAACCAACAGGTTGCAGTCAAGAAATCTAATTTGAATACGACTCAACTTATTTCAGACCACTTCTCTAGATTCAAAATGGCTATTTTTTCTCTTTGGAGTACAACACTACTAATTTAGATGATCTCATTATTTCTATTGAGCTATTTTAAGGTACCATTTACATGCTAATATACATTAAGTACATTAATTTTAATCCAAATCTTTATTTTTCAGGGGCAATGTGAATCATAGCAAAGTTTAGCCATTTCCTCAAGTGGCATTCAGTCATACTGTCTGTCCACCTGGACAACATTGTACTACAATGAGTTTTAAAACATTAAACTCAGAGGGGAAATCTCAGAGATACCACATTCCTACAATTTTGTGAGTATCAATGGCTAGCAAAACAGAAAATTTTCTTCCAGAGACAAGAGCTATAGCTGTGCTTTAAGAATTCTGTGTGGCTTTCTGTACTGTACTGCAAATTAATCACTAGCACAGAGCCCCAACCTGCTCCTTTTGTCCAGTTTACCAAAATGCTGGTGAGTATCTGGCACTGCAGAGACTACCCTGGTCTGATTTAGATCAAAGGAGGACCAAATTAGAAATGGACAATTTGCACCCCACTGAGTACACTTACATTCTTGCCATTTCCTTCTCATCGTTGGAACACCTGTAACAACCTAAAAATAAAACCCATTTATGTTAGTTATTTTGTGGATAAAATTATTTCATCAGCATTAATTTTAATTTTTTTAGGAATGTTTGACCAGTAGTGTAAAACACATGTGTGTAAATCCCTCAACGGATATTCAAAAAGTTAGTAAGTTAGCTACCTGGACATTTATTTACCACAAATAAATTTCTTCTAGAGCTTAGAAAGAAAAGAAAATTAAACAGCTGGTTTCAGAAGATGTAGCACTAAAATTAAACCAGGATACACACACTTTGTTTAAAAGTTCTTTACATCAAGAACAGATTGCTATGGATGTAATAAACTACCTGGAAAAACAAAAAGGCCTACAAAATATAGATGGAAGTAAATATTTCCATATCCATGAACATAAATCTCAAGTAAAATAAACAGTCTCAAGTCAAGAAGAAATTCAAGTAATTAAAATGAAAATGTTGCTGCCAACAGTCAGTTGCTTTTCTTTTAAAGCAGAGGTTAAAAATGAAGGACAGACAGAATGGATTTGAGAATCTGAAATCTCTCCCTTCTACAGCATTCACTCTTGACTTGATCTTCCAATATTCCCATACTTGTTTTTTTATCAAAAAAGGGTAGGATCAGAGCAGGCTCTAATCCTTGAGCCTAAGTGTGATAGTATCACACAGAAAGAAACAGGTCTTTTTTCAGATGGGCAGGACACCTCCAGCTTTAACATAGGAACCTTGGGAACTCCACTTTGGAAGGAGACATCTATGCACTTTAAGTAGCATTAGCAAGGGATCTTGTCAAGAAACACTGCTTAACAAGCAGGATGCTGACAGAAATTGAAGTTGATGGAGAAAACAAATTTAACGTGTACCACGAAGAACAGCAAGCAACTCAATAAACTTGTCATGGACCAGCTGGTGGTAAGGTGCACCTCAAGAAGAAACTTCACCAATATCCCATCCATATAAAGGTATAATAAATAATAGTGCAGTGTAAATATCAACAGAGAGCAATATGAAGATATCTCCACAAGTTTTTAAGGGTGCCGCTCCCTAAGAATTTAAGCTTATGGTGCTTCTGTGATCCCATGGCACTGCTGATAATCTCATGTCAACCTGCAAATTCCCACACTTCCATCTGTACTATCAGAAATTTTACCTGGCTTCCCTGAGAATTGCCATGAGTTGCTTACAAAGCAGAAACTATTCAGAAAAGTTATAAATGCAGTTTCCTAGCAACAAAGAAACAACTTATTTCACACATACACAGAGCTGAGAATTGATTAAATACTAGTATATACATTTTGTGTTATTTGTGCACTCAGATAGAGAAATTTTGTCCAGAATAATCCTGGAAGAATTACTAAAATGAAAAAAAGCACCTGTAAAAAATGTTAAAAAAGCAAGATTTTCCTACCTTCCAAAGCAAATTTGTCCACTGTAACAGAAATTACATTTTTTCTTTCCTTATTAAATATAAAGCTTCTGAAATTCTTAAGAGAAATGTACCTGTATTTGTTTTCTTCCTTCTTTCTTCTCAATTGTTAATCCAACTTGCCTAACTCTTTTGTTTAGTTCAGAGCCTTTACCCTTAACGTCATCAGATTGTGCTATCTCTGGATAATGTTTTCTCTAGAAAATAAATGCAAGTCCTTAAGTCACACAACTCCTTCCAGATCTAGCACAGTTAATAATCATGGGAGATAAATCAACCTCTACATATACATAGAAGAACTTATTAAAATGGTTATGCACACAATAATTTAGGGAATTGAAGCCAAATCTTCAGCTCAAAACAGGGTTGACACTGAATGCTGAACTGGTTGCACTGGGCTTTGCTTGCTTGGGTCTAAAAACCTCTGGAGAGAGAGATTTCCCCCTTTCTCTGGGCAACCTGCTCCAATGCTTGACTGCCCTCACAGCAAAAACCTTCTTTATTTCATGTAGGAAAATCCCCTGCTTGAATTTTGGTCCTGCCAAGAAGCTCCCAAAAGGGTCTGGGTCTGCCTTCTTAATAACCTTCTCTGAGGTACTGGAGGGTTACTGTTAGATGCCTCTGACACTTTTTCTTCTACAGCCAGAAGAAACCCAATTACCTTAACTTCTCTTCATAGTACAAGTGTGCTTGAGCCACCTGACTATCTTGGCAGCTCTCCACTGGACTAGCTCAATTTCATAAATAGCCTCCTTTCTGCAGTAGGACAAAATTGAACACAATACCCTGGATATGGCCTAGCAAGGATCAGAAACAGGGGAACAATCACTTCCTTTGATCTACTGGCTGTACCCTTGTTAGCAGAGCTCAGCTTGCTGCTAGCTTTCACTGACACCAAGGTACACCACTTATCTTGAGCTTGCTATCCACCAGGACCCCCAGGGTCCTTTTCAGCAGAGCAAATTCCAGTCATTTAGTCTCCCGATTCTTCCGCTACCTAGGGTAATTCACCCCAGGTGAACGACTTTAAAATTATCCCTTCATGAATTATTATATTTTTATAGTACGTAAGAATTTAGCAGAGATGCAGTTAACAAGTGTAAGATTCAGAATTGCAGGAAACAGTCCCAAGTAAGCAAGATATGCAATACCTGAGAACATCAAAACTCAGCATGTACATCTGAATTAATGACCAGAAACAGCATGGTGTTTATGAAAGACATCACTGCAGATTCATAGCAGCACACCCAACATTAGGCCTAAAGATGCCCCAAAATACTATGTGACTGCCTATGACTTTAAGATATTTTGAACATAATACCAATTTTTAGAGACTTCTATGGGAAGTATCAAAAAACTTTTCTGAATATTGCTTTCTCAGTTTTGTTAAAGCCCATCCTAAGCCAATATACTCACGTAAACATTCAAAGACTGGAGAGCCTCATTTCTCTAAACATATTGAAAATGATAGCATGTTTGAATGTTTGTGAGCTGAAACGAACCTCAAGAGCTTTGTCATAAAACAAGCAACAGAACAGACATGTCATCTCCAGCCTCAAAACAGAAGAGGAATTGGGTTCCCCCCCTCCCACCCATTCCAAATCACAGTATCTAATAATCTAATATGTATCACATTATCTAATATGTATCATGTTCATTTATAAATATGCTCCTTTTAAAGCATCTGAAGGATGGAATAGTTTCTTCATTGATCTGTTCTTTTACATAATACAAAAATCAGTCAAACATCTATTTCTAGTCCATTTCAGCTATAGATTTCATTACTGGTTGATCAAAACAGAATAAATTAAACTCAGGGTCAAGCAATGGACAGACGTACACATTACTGATGAGAAGAATTTTAAGTCTATTCATCACAGTTGCACAATTGCAATATCAAGATTTTCACAGAAGCTTATGTAAAACCTTAATTTTGATTTTTTTAAAAATCAAAATATGACTAACAAATTCTCTCCTTAAATCATTACATCAAAGCAAACAAACAAATGAACTTACCAAGTATGCCAGTCTGTGCCTGGAACCACAAACATGCATGAACATGTTAGTCAGTCCTGTTTTACAGTAGCATAGTTGACATTCATAGAGAAAAGGAACATTGTCTTTTGTTCGGTATTCTATTATGTAATTAAGTCCTGTATTGAAAAAAAACCCGAACAACTTAGGAAATTTTATGTTTGCTGGAACAAGTCA
This sequence comes from Leptocoma aspasia, assembly GCA_013399835.1. Taxonomy (NCBI): domain Eukaryota; kingdom Metazoa; phylum Chordata; class Aves; order Passeriformes; family Nectariniidae; genus Leptocoma; species Leptocoma aspasia. The sequence continues at coordinate 188,967 of VXAX01005453.1, read as the reverse complement.
TCAGTGCTGGTTGCAAAAGAACTGATCTCAAAGCACTGACATATAAAGAAAAGATTACTACTGCATGTCAAATACATCAATGAAGACTTTTAGAACCATCAGATATTTTATATCTTGGGTGTCTAGACTTTTTGAACGCCAAACGTATAAAACTGATGTTCTTAGGATGTCTTATGCTTACCACATAGGACTCAACAATTTTTTTTAAAAATCCTAAAAAACAATAGCAACAATTATTTCTTAACTAATTAGAAGGGAATGCATTCTAATATATGTCCCTAGTTGTTTTTTCTGTCAACTCCTGTCCCTCCTCCACTGGATGGGTAGTTAAATTGCAAAGAGCCACACTGATCTTTTAAGTTGAAGTTCATTTCTGTCATATCACTTTAGATTGTTTCTAGAGAATATTGTCAACATGAGACATCTAACCAAATATGTTCCAGGCCACATCCAATGATTTTGTCACTACAATCTGTCACTTCCATACCATACTATTGGGTACTCAGTGTAACCATAAGCAGATTTTGTTACACATTATCTAATTTTACATTTTAAAAAAACTGATCCGTACTCTTTAAAGGTAAACATCACAAAACCAAACAATTACAGTATTAAAAGCCCTCACCAAGTGCAGGTTCTGAATCTTTACATGTATTAAGCTGGTCTTCCAATGTCTGTCCATGAAATTTCTCTGGCTCAAGTGGCACTGTAAGAAATTCACATAAAAGTGAATCACAAATTAAGTCAGATATTACAAAACATTATCCCCCCCCAATCTTATTTCTACTCTTTTTAAAGCATTTGGGTTGCAAAATTTAAGTATTATTGCAAAATATTACTGCAGATTGAAAGTAAAAAGACCAGAAATGAATTCCCACCTGCTAACATCTAGACATCACTTGTAATGTTGCACCCAAATTTTTTATTTCTTCCACATTTTCTCTTTCAGCAAGGTGTGGGGAAAGGCATTAAACATTCTTACCAAAATCAGGAAGTTTCACAGGCGTTTTCCCTCTCTTCCCTATGCAACTTTCTGTTTTAACTAAAAAAAAACAAAACAAAACAAAACAAAACAAAGGAGAAAACAAAAGAAAGAATCCGAAAGAAATGGAAATAAAATTGTTAGTACAATTGAAAGAACTATTAAGTAAAATAACTGACTTTAGTTTTCTAACTACTTTAGAAAAAATGCTTTGAGCTTTTGCTGATATGAGAAAACTAAAACTATGTTTAGTTTTGAATGTGCTAAGATTTTTTTCACAGATTCACAGACTGTTTTGAGTTGGAAGGGACCCACAAGGATCATCGAGTCCTGTACAAGTCCCTGCTCATACACGGTCCCACATCACAAATTAAGTCAGTTATTATAAAACATTATCCCCCCCACCGTCTTATTTCCACTCTTTTTAAAGCATTTGAGTTGCAAATTCAAATGCAAATTCAAATGCAAATTCAAATGCAAAAATTAAGTATTATTGCAAAATATTACTGCAGACTGAAAGTACATTGAACAGAAATTAATTCCCAATGACCTGCTAAGATCTGGACATCACTTGTAATATTGTACCTCTACATTTTTTATTTCTTCCACTTTTTT
>VXAX01005453.1:42434-176626 GCA_013399835.1 Leptocoma aspasia | reverse complement strand
GCCGCCGCGGCTGATGCGCCCGCACCGCGCCGCAGCCTCCGCGCCCGCCCGGCCGGGAGCGGCCGCCTTTGTGGAGCCGGGACCTGCTCTCCTTTCTCCTTCGAGCAGAAGAGGAGCTAGCGAGGAGATTTAAAAAGCCCCACCAAGCTCGAGTTAATGTTTGAGAAGTTCGGGTGCGGGAGAGTCTGGTAGGATTCCTATATTATGCCTATTTTTGATGGATTTCAGGCAGTCGTTCGGAATAACAACCTGCGTCCATTACCTTGCTTGCGGGAAGCGCTTCGGATGTCCTCCATAGGTAGCGGGATGACCCGCTTAAAATCTGCGTGTATCTACAGTGTAATATGATACAGATACATATATATTTTAATACATTTCCGTGGATAGCTATATAAAATACGACAGGAGAAATTTGGGTAAGGTACTGTAAATTTTACTAACAGATTATCTTGTTTGTTTGCTGGATGATCCATGATAACTATTCATTTGTATTAAAGCGTGGGGGGAAAGCACCCAAGGAGGTGAGATTTTTTAAAAATCTGATTAAAACACATTTTCTGTATAGATCTCATTCATATTTGCAATGTGCTTTTAATTACCTAGTGATTTCAAGTCTCAAGGTAGGCAGGGTCAGGCCTGGAGTGCTGATGGAAGCTCGGTGAGGAAAACCTAACATTTGAGGAAGAAGAACACTGTTTACTGCTGGTTCTGTCATTCAAAAGGAATACAAACCTGTTGTGACTAGTTTGGGTCATTGCATTTCCATGCCTTTCTTTTGTCCTCAAGCACTGGATGAAAAGCACAGAATTATGATTGCTTTCCAATGTTGTTAATTACTGGCTATGTTTAGAGCTTCACCTGCAATTTAAGTTAGAGGCATAAATTTTATTTTTATCAATCTTTTAATATTTCTGGTAGTAATTCTGTTGGCACTGGTCAGTGAAATTAATTTTCACCCCATAAGTGACCACAATTTGCTAACAAACTCTTTTCTTTGGGTTTGGTTAGTGTAATCTTTTAAACATTTGGGATAAGTCTTCCACCATAACTTTCTCTTTGCATTTTCTTGTGCCTGAAAAAACATTTCATGGACTAAAAATGCTCACACATGCCAACTTAAACCGATTTTTTTTCCTTTTACTGGGTTTCTTTGCAACTGATTGGAGCTTGGGTGTCTGTTTAGGTGTGTGCAAGCAAAATAATGCATGTGTGTGACATATTTATGAACATATGTGCATTTCCTAACTTTTGTAATTTTTTTTCAAGCTATTCTTCCAGCAGATCACATCACATGCCTTATAGCCTTTAAAAGAAGAATGCTGCACAACATTTCACAGTAAAGATGAGGAGCTGAGAGATACTTCTGTTATCTTAAAGCTCTAGAGGTTTGTGTGAGAGGACAAATACGTAGGGCATTGCTTTTTTTTAAGGCAAGCTGTGAACTGAGTCATGCCAGGAGAAGATATTTAGGATAAAGTGCTTTCTTACTGCATGTGTCTTGGAGCCTAGGCACCTGTAAGAGTGGGAGAAGCTTTCCAGTCTTTGTTTCTTAGAATTTACTCTGCAACTGTCCTTATGTCCCCACACAAATCAATCTGGTTTACGGGGTAAACTATACACAGTAAACTACTTTGATTTCAGCACGGATTCCTACCTGCTAAATTATATCCCAGGCATATGTTCTGGAAGGACTGTTTAGCCTCGAAATGGAAATTCTGTGGGCTTGTGAGTCCTTTCTCATATTCTGCAGAGGAGCCAGTGGGCTGCAAGAAGGTGAATAATATGTGTAAAGAAAAAAGAGGTGAATATAAATACATGGTGGTGTTTTGATGCAACTTCTCGGTATTCTAACTTCTCCTGACATCTCAGAGTGCTTTTGTGTTCACCTAATTGCAAATGGGCTTTAATACATTGAAGAAAGTAGGTTAAGCATGTCAGAGCTTGAGAAGAGTCTTCCAAAACTCTGTTCTTCTATGTGTTAAACTGCCCACACCAGTTCTTGAGTTCCTTTATGCATCCTAGATCATAATCCTGGCTTCTTCACAGAAAGGACACAAGTACAGTGTGTATGTTTAGGAAACAAATACTAGGAATGTATTAGTGGAAGGAAAGACCAATATATTCTTTCCAGAGTAGGACTTATGTTTCCATTCTTTAATGTTTAGTATTTGAACTTATGACTGGGGAACTCAGATGCTACAACAGTAAAAATAATTGAAGTAAGTGATAGTGTGGTATGAAAGTGATACTTAAATTTGCTCCATCCATGAAAGATGAGCTTTTATTCTAGTACATAATTTGTTAATATATCAGAAGTCATATTTATAAATGTTTTGGATATTTACTGACATCAGCTGATCTAAGCCAGTCTGTGGAGCTAGATACTTAGCACCTGGAATCCAGAACGCCTAGTGATGTTTAACTTTTTGAATGTAGTCTCCAAACTTCTGAAAATCCAGTTTTTCTAAATAAAGGGATTTTCTAAACATAAACATGTAATGATTTTTTTTGTCTGAGATTCTCTCACCTTTTTAAGACTAGAAGTAAGATTTACATGCATCAGTAGAAGGCAGAATCAGTCCTTTCTGATCACATGGAGTGATCCTGGTTTTTCAGGGTCATAAGCTATTGGGCCTTTCAACTTGCTGGTGGGACTGCATTTCATTCCATTTCTTGTTAGAATTGAGGTTAAGATAGAGAACCAATATTTAGTCCCAAGAATTTCATTTAAGCATCTGTCCAAAGCAACTTAATGGTTTTTGAATGGTGCAGTAAGTATGTAAGTAAAATAGATTAGTAGATACATTCTATTCCATTATAGGTCTCTTTTATTTTATGTGTTTTCGGAGTGGTTTCATGGAGCGAACTTGCCGTATCTTTGCTAAGATGTCAGTTTCCTGACTACTTTTTTTTTTTCCTAATTTGTGTTTTATTTAAGGAACTCCTGAAACAGCTGTACACTTCTATTAGACCTAGACATTGTAACGACTGGTATGCAATGAAAGAAGTTTCTTTCCTTACACCTAGTTTGTTCTGTGGGTTTATAGCTGTTTAAGAATTCCTGTCACCAACATTGGGGGGGGGTGACTTAAGTTTTCACAGACCATTAAAAATAACTTGATACAGTGTGACAGAGGAAATACTGGATCAAGAAACTATCTTCCTTAAAGTCAGCCACCCAGTTCTCTTCCTTCTTCCTCCTTTTGCTTTCATATAAAATAAACTAGCTCTTCTATGAGCAGTTGCACTATTACATTTTGTTTTCCTATGGATCTTTCCCTTAGTCCTCTAGATCCTGTCTGCTGCAAAAACTCCAGCTCTCCCATGTCCCTTGACACCAGGATTTGGTAAGAGAGAGCAGAACTGTGACTATCCAGGACTCACATAGGTGCCCGGAGATAACCCAGTCAAGCACTGACAGAAGGTGCAAACCAAGTGTTTGCTGCCTTTTTCAGTAGGGGTACAACTTAGCTACTGTCTTGACCTAGACTATTACTTGTTTCTATTCACTTTGCTTCAGTTTTGCTATTCCAGGCTTTTTTCCACTGTGTCCTCTGTTCTTTGACTCCTTTGTTTTGCTGGTGTCATGGTATAACCCCAGCCAGCAGCCAAGTACTGTGCAGCTGCTTGCTCACTCCTTGCCCCCAGTGGGTTGGGGAGGAGAATCAGAAAAAAAGAGTTAAACTTGTGGGTTGAGATAAGAACAGTTTAATAATTGAAACAACGTAAAATGTAATAATAACAATAAAAATACTTGTAGTGAAAAAGAGAGAATGGGGGAGAGAGAGAGAGAGAGAAGAAGAGAAACAAATAATGCACAGTACAATTGCTCACCACGTGCAGGTCTCAGCCAACTTTCTCCTCATTTATACACTGAACATGACATTTTATAGTATGGAAAATCCCCATAGCCAGTTTGGATCAGCTGTCTTGGCTGTGCTCCTTCACAGCTTCTTGTGCACCTGCTCTCTGGCAGAGCATGGAGAACTGAAAATCCTTGACTTGGAATAAGCACCACTAAGCAACAACTGAAACATCCATGGGTTATCAGCATTATTCTCTCTAAATCCAAAATACAGCATTGTACCAGCCTCCAGGAAGAAAATGAACTCTGTATCCACTGAAACCAGGACAGCTGGGCTTTGTCATATTTTATGGGTTACTCGAGAGGGCCACTGTTTTTATGTCAGGCTTGGGTTTTCATTTCGATATTAGCTTGTCTGTTAGCTTTCTTCATAAATGTAAGTAGTTACCTTTACTGAAAGAGATGGGAATAACTGCAAGTACTAAGATGTTTGGAGGAAAGGAACTACAAGGATGGCACAAAGAAAGTCCTAGTGCAGTGGAGTTAAGGAAAAATATATTGAGAAGAGTAAACCTGATGGTGATATGTAGTGCATCGTCAAGGATATGAGAGAAGTAGTAGAAACAATGGGCAAAAGACTAGAAAAGTCTTTTTGGGAGAGTCCTAGACTATTAGGAGTATGAACCAGTTATCTTACATATGTTGTATCACTGAGTTTAATGATTAAAAACAAAAGAAATGAGAGCTAAGGCAGCATTTCTGCCCAAAATTTAAAAGTAATTTGAGCTACACAGTTACAGCAGAAAGGAAGGGGGAGAAAAGTGTGAAAAGACAGAAAAAGCAAAAATATATTTTGTTTCACAGTCATATGTTGTTAACTCAAGACAACACTGCTTTTTTTTTTCCTTTTTAAATGACCGAGGATTCCCTGTTTTCAACTGCCTTTTTCCTATTGACTACATAAGTGCTGTGCTTGAGAAGAGAGGTGGTTGCTGACATGGTGTAAGTGTATAGCAGTGGCTGTGTTGAGTAAGGCCAAAACCCTTTTTAGCCTGGTTGTTGGCTCCTGAGTGACCAGCAGCACAAGTGCAAGGAAGTGCCACACATGCAGGGCCAGCAGTCAAGGGTGAAGGACCTGTACCTTCCACGTGGTTGGTTTCTGTTGTTATTCCTTGTTTCCTTGCAGCTCTTGCTGCTTCTCCATGTTGTAATATGGGCCAGATTCCTGCTGCCTATTGGGTATCAGCCGGGGGGGACGGAGCATGGGGGAGAACCAAGCTGACAGGTCTTTAAAAAGACTTCTTACTATCACTGCTCATACAGCTTTCAAATATTGTAGAGAGAAGGGATAAATTAGTTATATACAATCAGCAAGGACAGAAGAGGGTATTTTTTATACCAAAGAAAACCCAAGCATGCGGAAGGTGGCTTTAGACGTAAACCTGAAGCTAGCGAGGGCTGGATTTTGGAATTTGTTCTGAACTTCAGGGCTTGGAAAACTTTGTGGGAGTGAAAAAGTGCAATGAACAGGAAAACAAGATATTAAGAGCAAGATACTAAGTAAATACTGAGTATTTTGTATCCAGACAAATTGTAACAAAGACAACTATTCATTATAGTCTAGTTCTGGCACTATGTATCCACTAAAGAGGCAACACAAACCAGCATGTAATTGTATTATATCTTACCTGATCATTTCATTATGTACTCTAGAGCTAGCTATTCTACAAAATAAAATTAATCAGAAGCTATGCTTAGGAGGGTTTTTTTTTGCTGAAGCACAGTTTCCTGATACTACAACAAGTTCTAATTTGTGTTTGTTTGTTTTTTTTTTTTCTTTCACCGTTGTTTTCATAGGAATTTCGGCTTCTTGGAGAAACAGTAGAAAATGCAAAACGAAATAATAAAGCCTGCTAAATACTTCTCAGAAGTGGAGAAGAGTGTGCTGCTTGCATTAGTTGAAAAATACAAATACGTGCTTGAATGTAAAAAAAGTGATGCAAGAACTATTGCTCTGAAACAACGCACCTGGCAAGCACTAGCTCATGAATATAATTCACAGCCCAGTGTATCACTGCGAGACTTCAAACAGTTAAAGAAATGCTGGGAAAATATCAAGGCACGGACAAAAAAGATAATGGCACATGAAAGGCGGGAGAAGGTAAAAAGAAGTATTAGTCCACTTATAAATACTCACATCGTAGGGAAAGAGAAGATTGCCAGCATAATGCCTGAGCAAATGTACTTTTTGCAGAGCCCACCAGAAGAAGACTCTGAATATCAGCCTGATGCTTCTAGTCAAGGTATAAATGTTGCTGTAATGATGCAAGTAGTATTGTTTTATATGTGATTTTGCCAGTGATTCTTTTTCAAATCTCTCCACTTAGCTGTGACTGCTGGATATAGAAAAGTAATTTCAGAGCTATGATATTACAAGGCTTGGTGTATTTCCCTTGGCCTCTGGGAGTTAAACGCGTGTGAGGTTTTCACAAATTTTTTTCATCTGTTTTTGACATATCTGCTGCTTTGTGGCAAGCATCACAGTTGCTATCATGCTGGCTTTCCAGAGTACAGTCCCAAGGATATCTTTATCATTTTTAAAGTATCATTTTTCTGGTTAAAAAAAAAAAAGCTACCAGCACCAAATTGATACACAATAGCCTGCTGCAAGAGTTCCCTGTAGGTCTTTCCTCCTTTGTTTTCAAGGACTAAAAAGAGTGCGTAGAGCCAGCCATATTTCACACTGCAGTCCACACTGGAGAATGGCCTTTTGAAAAAGTTCAGCACTACATTCTTCTTTCTTTGGCAAGCATACCCAGAAGAAATAATTCAATACTAGAAGGGAGGGTGGCTACAACAGTTTCTTGCAAATTTTATGTCAGGATCTCACACAGGAGACTGTCCTTGCTCAAAAGACAACAGCAGCTACATTGTTCGATAACATTTTTAGAATGTCTCTTTCATAACTGTATTTACCATAATTAATCATTGGGATTTGGATAGGAATGCATTTTGAGACCTTCATTTGTAGTGGTAACTATTCTGTTCCCTGCGTAGTCTGTTTTATTTCAGAAGAATTGGTGGAGCCTTCTCAAAGTTAGAATAATGTGATTTTTTGTATTTATTATTTTATATATTTAATGTGATTTATCCTGAAAATATACACTACTGTGTTTATGACATCTACAGCAGAAATAAGGAAAGAATAAGGAGCTTTCTTCCTAGTATTCCCTCAATCTTTTGATATTCATGTTGAAACAGCTTCACCTGACATTCAGATCTTTCATAAAGGTATTGCAAGTCACATATGGCTTTAGCTTAAATGGCTGCATTAAGGCTTTGCTCCTGGCTCAGCCACCTAAATTTAGGTGTCCACTTACAAGTGTCTACATTCACTTTAGTCTTCTGAACTCCCACTATAGCCTTGGAAGTCTTTCAACAGAGCCCCAAGCGGTTCTGTTCAGCCCATTATGCCCTTAGTACTCTGCAGCAGAACTGCATTATGTAGTGGCTCCTGTGCCTTGCTACTACAGCACAAGGTTTAGATGCACATGCCAGTAACTTATATTATCACATTTTTGTTTCTTGAAGGAAGAGAATACTATAATATTTTTCTTTTGTTTGCAGAGTCATTTGTTGTGTCAAACAGAGAACTTTGTGATGAAGACAAAGAGCTGGTACATTTTCCAGTATGTGAAGGTACCTCCCAGCCTGAGCCTTCGTGTTCTGATGTCAGAATAGCAGCAGATAAGAACTACAGAAGTAAAGCATCTCAGGAAAGTGCTCTGAAAAAGATGCATGAGGAAGAACATCATCAGCAAATGTCAATTTTGCAACTCCAGTTAATCCAAATGAATGAAGTTCATGTGGCAAAGATACAGCAAATAGAAAGAGAGTGTGAGATGGCTGAAGAAGAACACAGGATAAAAATGGAAGTGCTAAATAAAAAGAAAATGTATTGGGAGAGAAAACTGCAGACCATTACAAAAGAATGGCCTGTATCATCCTATAACAGACCCTTTCCTAATTCTCCTTAGAACATAGAAGGACAGAGAGTCTGATTTAGCACATTTATGAGTAACACACACTGGAAAGAGTGTTTTCTACTGTGAATGTACAGTGACAGGATAGGTGCCTGGCTGATAGTGAGCACACTATGACTCTTAATGTTTAGGGAAACAGTGGTATAGTTCACCAAGAGGAAAACTGTTGTTCATTTGTAGGTAGTTCTGATTTGTTTAACTCACAGACATGCACAGTGTTCTAAAATGTGAACGTATTTTCCCCTCTCAGAACACCCTTGATCCTTGTGAAATTTAAGGTACTCTGGGTATTCTTACATTGGGTGCTCTTAAGAAAGCTTAACAGCTTTAAACATCGGGCTGTAGTGTTTGTTTTGATTTCTATCTCTTCCTAACTACCAATTCCCAAATGAAGGAAGGCAAGGGTTGGAGTTGCTCTCTGCTATTGAGACAAAAGGTGATTGACAGCTATTAGTTGCATCATTATGCTGAGGTTTAGGGAAAATAAACTAGTTAATACAGTCCATAACTTTTATTCTTCATAGACGATGTGAAAATGAAGGATGTAGCAAGAGGGCCACTGTAGTAACAGCCCTCTCCTTCTGAAGAACAGTAATATTTCCCAGCTGGCTGGCTGACTGAGAGGATGGTTGTGGAATGGCCCTCCAGTTGTTTGAGTCTTGAAACTTGAGAAGTTAAAAAGAAGGTGACTTCTTCCTCAAAAGCCACTGTGCTTGTTCATTCATTTCCAGGCCCATCTTGTATTGAAGTAGAATACCCAAACAGGAGGGTCAAATGCTGCTGCCAGCACTGTGTGCTGTTCACCTGAAGTCATTCTGAGGGGAAGAGCTTTTTAAGAATTCATAAAGCTCTCAAAATGCAGTGAGCCAGCTAGTCCATTGGCAAAATCTCCCTCTATTTTCCTATGCAATACTTGATGGTGTAGCAGCTAGCTTGATTATTTCTCCTTAGCTAGAAGAAATGACTTAAGACTCACCCTCTTTTCCTTCTCATAGGGTGGGAAGCAGTTCAAGGGAATCATTCCTGTCTTGAAGCACTGTTCTGTTTTGTTTTGTTCTGTCCTGTGCGTTATGGTGGTGTGTTTCTTGCCTTTGCTGTCAGTGAGGGGTGATGGACATGATTTGTATGAAGGCATTCACATGAAAGTCCCCACAGATTTTCGATGTCCAGAATAGTAGATAGTAGGAAAGCACAAATAAAGATAATCTTTACCCTGGCAATCATTTATTCTAGTGGGGCAAGAGTTAAGAAAATGTGAAATGCAGAACCCCGCAAGGATTCATAAGACCTTCTGGTATGTGAGAACCTGTTTTACAGGAAGGTGTACAACCATCATTTGAAGCAGTGAGAAAAATGAACAAAACCATAAATTTTCACTGAAAAATCTGAGTATCACATTATTCAATAAAGTATTTTCAGATCATGACTCCTGAGGGCGAGTCCATTGCCTGCAGGCAATATACTCAAAGCAGAGTATGTTGCAAGGCATACATTCTGAGTTACACTCCTACCTCTTTCCCTGGATATCCTTTCTGGTGGAGTGAGTTCCTTTTGGTTTTGTTTTGGATTGAGTAGGGTTCTCTCTGTGTTTGTGTGTGTGTGTGTGGTTTTTTTGACCTGCTTTCACTGCTGGTGATTCATCTTTGCGAGCACTGCCATTATCAACCACAGGACTCGCTGTGGTTAACAGTGTGGTACCTGCAATACTTCCTTAAATGTACTGAAACCAGCAGTCACAATGGGAGCTATTTATTACAACTCATTTTATATGACAGAGAAAAAAAAATACGCTGGGCTGCTGCAAGATAAAAAAAAATAGGGCCTGGGTGAAATCTGAAGATAGATATTTTTGACCACAAACTCAATATTCTTATAAATTGGCTGCGTGAAGAAAGTGCAGGAATTCCAAAGAAGGATGTTGTTATGGGCACTTTTCTTTTTCTGCTGAATGAAAACACTTTTGGAAGGTATAATAACAGTAGAGGCAAAAGAAAAGTAAACAGAAGTGAGTACCTTGTTGTTCTGAGATTGCATTCTGGTCTGGAAGATAAATCAGTTATTTGACTGGCTGTGACAATTGTTCAGGCACCATCCAGAAAAAAAGGATTGGGAAGACATTTGTCTTAACCAATTAAGACATTTGTCTTAACCTTCTGCACTTGTTCTAAGTGAAAGCAAATGGAAACCAGGTGTTAGAAAGTAATGAATGGAGACAATTTCAGCACTGTGAAGAGGGCAAGAATAGAGAGACAATCCAGGGCTAGATAGCCCTGTGAAAATTATGAAATAGAGAGGATCTTACAAAATGTGAAATAAAGGTAGCCTGAACTCCTGGAAATTATATGATTGCTCATGAAAGATTGTTTTATTTTTATATTTAAAAATCCTTTAAAATAAGCATGTTTTCAAACTGTACTAAGTGGACAATGCCTTGCTTCTTGGTATATTTTCTTATTCTGAGACCAAAAGTTACAGTTCTTAGGCTGAACAATAGACTCTTTTAATTCAGGTTCTATTTAAAAGAAAGAAGACCATAAGCGAAAGATTAGAAAGAGCTAGGATGAAGGTATGAAAGAAAGAATGATCATTACATGCATAGGGGAAAAATGGGAATGCTACACCTTATATAAATTATACAAGATGGTTTTGTGGTACAGGCAATAGATGGTTCACAGGTGACACAGGCTCTTGGTTGCTGTAAAATGGGGTATTAAACACAGAAAAATGTAAAAGATCAACAGGAGGAAGTAATGTATCTCCTTACCATGCTTTGGCTTTATAAAGTGATCAGTGTGATGGAATTGAAATTACTTGGAAAATTACTTTTGCCTTTGTTGTTGTTGTTGTTGTTGCAATTACTCCCTCTGGTAGTAGAGTTTATATTTTCTTGTGTTTGACTTTTCTTACGTGTAATATAGCCATCTCAGACAACATGTCCATTTGTTTCTCTCATCTTTTTTCTAGCTTACATCATTCAAATACTTTCACATAACTGTGTTTTCCTGTTAACCATTTGGCCAGGGTATATATGCATATTCTCCAGATTTTTCCACAGATAGAATACAGCAGTATTTTAAGAACATGCCCATTCTTTTCTGGATTTGCTGTAAAACCTTTTGTCAAGAATGAACTTAAAAGATACACAGGGCAAAATGATCCCTTCTTAACTCCATACAAAAAACGTGTACCAGATATGTAGTGGCCATTGTTCTCAGCCTCCATATTCTTATGAGAGAAAATAATAGCCTTCTAGACAAGGTGTGATTAATTCCTTTATGCTCCCCAAATTAACATAAGCCTATGCTCCAGCTCCAGGTGCTGTCCTGCCTTGGAGGTAATCTAATTTGTTGCCTAGTGTACATTTTTTCATGTCTTGATTGTTTTTTCTCCTGCATTTTTTCCTTATGTATCTGTTCACCCTTAGTTTTTTAACCAGCAATATGAGCAGGGGGTTTCATTCAGAGACATGTGTTTTCCTCTTTCCTTCCTCTTGCCCAGACTGCCCATTTCACAGCATTTGGACATGAAATGCATGCTCCTCTACCATCACCTTCCCTTTGCACAGAAAGCATGGTTAGTTACCTTTTCCACACGGATGCCAGTACATTCTGGATGCTGCATGCAGGCTAGGAAACGTATTAGAGGATCTTGAGGAGAGGTTAGTGTTGAGAAAGGCCTGTATGGAGAAGAGCACTTCCTCCATTCCAGCTCCATGTAATTTGGGAGGACAGTCTGTGACCATGAAGTCATTCACCGGGACCAGAGCTAATGCAGGGTGCTGAAGCTCTGTAATTGATTTTGATTCCTCCTAAATCCTTGGGGTTCTGCAGAAGTTAGGTTTGAGGTCTCCTGGTAAAAAACTTCCTTCTTCCTCAGCAGTTGAGGAGTCTCAGTGGAATTCTTTCACAGCTTCCTCAAATGGAAATTCTTACCTTGACGAACAACCTATCCTGACGTCTATTCTACTTCTTTCAGTACCCAGGCTGCTTTATCACCAGAGCAAGGGAGCTTGCTGCTTGCCACAGATCCTCTCTCTGAAGCTCTTTCCTACAGAGGATGAGCTGCAGAGATGTGTTTAGGTGGGGCTGAAAACAAAGCCCTCCCCAGCCACTGCTCAGAGAAGCGATCCTTACAGGGCAGGTGCACCTCACTGGGCTGAGCTCAGCCCTCAGATTTTGGGCTCAGCACTCAGACTTTGAACTATTGCTACTCAGGGTCACAATATTCCCATTGCAGCCCTGTGACCAGAGAGGAATGGCTCAGGGCTGCCTTTTTCTGAGCATATAGTGCAGCTGAGGATGTTGTGCTGAATTTTGTTTAATGAGCATTCATCTCTGTATGTTTCCAATACCAAATTTTAGCAGTCTCCTAAGTATTTGTATGATTGCATAGATGTTTCCAATGATCTTTTGCAGATTTTTTTTTTTTCTGGTTGTAGTTACAGTGGCTTTTACGTGTCCTTTTCCTTCTTCCCTGCTTGCATTATAATGTTCCAGTTTTGTTTTGAATCTCTGTGGTTACAGTCTGTACAACCACACATTCATGTAGTATCATGTTTTCAGGTATTTTTCTCATTAAGACATTGAAATAATAAACTGCTACACATTTGTATTTTGCTACTCTGTGGATATAGGAATTACATGTAAATCTTAAAATAACATCTGATTGATTTTTTTCCAGACAAGTCCCTCACAGGTAATCCTGTGATTTCATATTTTGAGCTAGCTTGCTATTTTTGAAAGTCTGATGTACCTTAGTTGCTTTCATAAGATAATTACCTGTCTTTCCACATTATTTTTCTGTTTCTTCTCAAGACATCTGACTGTATATTCACACATCGTCACTCTTCCTGAATTTTGTACATTTGATAAAAAGAAAGATGACCATTCATTGCCATCTATAAGAACAGGATCATATGTTTTCCAGTGAAAGGAAGCAGTGGTCTGTGTTTCTGGTATCACAGACTGACTTCTGTGCTGATGATCAGCTTGATTCTCTGATATCTAAATGAGGTGCACATAGAAATGTGGACAGATTGTTGGACCTAAAACTAGAGCTATAAAATAGAAATGTACTAGCTAAGGCTCTGAAAATTTTACTATTCTTGTGGTGAAGGGATTAGACATCTAACAACATCATTAGTCATGTTAATAACAAATTAAAAACCTGCAAAGTCAAAAAGAAAAAAAAGAAAAGGCTGGTTTTCAGAATGAGTCGTTAAGTGAAGACAGCTTTTAGCTGTACCAAGAGGTAATGTCACATGTGTCGAACAGTTTCTCTTCATGGTCTTCACTTCTCTTTCCTTTGAGACTCTGGACACCTCAATCATACTATTCACAAGTGCCTGACAATAAGAAAAGTAGCGATTTTCAAGTAGGAGTCCCCCCAGACTTATTAGACCTCACTCTTTGTAAAACTGAAGTTGGACAGTTTTCCAAGACTACATTATCCAGACACACATGCACACACACTGTGTAAAACCAAGTGAAATCTGTCCAGCACATAGTCTGACAAATGGCATAGGATATACAGCAAGGAAAAGGAAAAGCTTGTCCATTCCATGGCTGTGGGTTATAAAACTGTTGTATTCAGGAGAGTGTGTGGATGAATCTCACCAGTCAACCTCTCTCACAACCTCTCTAACAATCAAGAAGTATTTTTGCCAAATCTTCTAGTCTGTCAAAACAGCCACACACAAAAAAGCAAAAGGAACAAAAAAAAAATTAAAAAAATTAAGCACTCAAATTGCTAGAAGCAATCTGTTCCCTTCCTGACGAAGAGCTGGCTAGATACAAAGTCTACACTAGGCATATATATATTTAGGGAAACAAGTCTCTGTTTTAACAGATATAAGGCAAGATAGATTTGTAGATTGTCCTTATTTTATTTAGGTGAGTTTTTAAAATGTTGATTAAGATTGTTTGTTTTCCTTTTGTTGTTCAGTCCAGCTTCAGAATCGTTGAGTGCTTCAGTCTCTAACCAACAGTTAGAGCACCTCATGAATCAAAAGGCAAGAGAGCTGAAGTGGGTTTGTATTCAGCACAACTTAAGATTAATTGTATTCTACAAATCTTCAGATATTCCTTCTCAGCTATAAGAAGCTGTTCTTGGAGAGAGCTGAACCTGAAACAGGAATTATATGCTTATTTAGTAGTAATTTATTTTTTATATGGCACTTACAACTTGCCATATGAGCTGCTCAAGCTCTGCCTATTATTTGGTCATGTACAGATCCCTTTTCTTTTCTTTGAGTTATGCCCTGAAATCATGTACTAAGCCACAAATGGACTGGCTGAATTAGCCATATAAACTCCTGCCACACATTCTGTGTCATGCTATAATGGGGGGAAGGGGAGGAATCCTGCTTCTGTTAAATTGTGGAGTTTTGAAATTTGACCTCTTACTCCCACCAAAGCTTTGCCAAAAATTGTTTTGTTCCATTAGACACCTATGTGGTCCCACTGATCACTCCTTCAGCCCAATGAATTGCTTGGCTTTATAACTATTTGAATTCTAATCCTATGGACTGTGTAAAGTCTGAATTGACACACACAACATAAATTCCATTTATTTGAAAAAGGTTTTATAAATACTATGACACCGAATAGTGCAAATTAGGGAGGTGATGTGATGAATTTGGTATTTAAACCAGGGCAGAAATTTTGGCAGGCTGGGAGCTATCACTGCTGACCTAACAGAGAGGGTCAACCTCTGCTTTGGGAACAATAATATCCAGTACAAATATTGCCTTACCTTCAACTTTCCATCTAAAATGAAGCAAAAGGAGAAGTCTTTGCCAAATAAAGCAACACTGGTTTCCAAAATGCACTTAATTTGCTTTCAATTGCTGGCCTGCATGAGGGCTCTGAGGCTGGAATGGGCGTTAAGTTGCACTCTGTTGGTGCCTGAGAGCATAAGAAGTCTTCCCCTACTGATTTTATCCTGTTTACCTCAAATGCAATACTCCTACTGGGACATGCTCAGCCACACGGTGGTGCTGGTTGGACCACTGCAAGGTGCTCACATTCTCAAGTTGCCTGGCATCTTTTCCAAATCAGCGGTGGTGGATGTATTTGAATAAAAACTAAGAGGTTTAGCCAGCAAGAACAACTGTCATTGCTAACTGTATCACTGAGATGCCTTCTAAAATTGATAAGGCAGCAAATTTAGAGTTATAATAAATAAATGATCACAACGGTGCTTTGTCTCAGCCAGTTAAAACACTGTCTTATGGGGTAAATCTTGCTTTTACTCCTCTAGTAGACTGGTAAATAAGTTGCATACTTCTAGTTTACATTTCCACAATCCCACAGAAGCTAGCAAATTTCTCTACCTTGTGCCATGGCCTCAGTAGATGAGTGTTGATCTTTGCTCTCAATCTGGCCCAAATGCCATCAACTCTACTTCTGTAAATCCAGTGCAAGTGTGCTGTCAGGGAGCCAGGCTGAGAACATCAGGTGTGGCACAAGACTGGCTTAAAATTAGGCCCTTCTCTTACACCCAGCATAGACACAAGTGGCTGAAGCCCCATAGCACAGCAAATTTAAGCCCACATCCTGCCACAGCTTCAAACACAAGTAAGGACATAGTGACAGCCATGGGCAACTTTAGTGATTCATAAAACTGGCTCTGGGTGGTAAACAATTGTTTTTTTAAATTGTTGTACATTAAAATCATGGGGCAACTTAAAAATTATGCCTTGACAGTGTTCAATTACCAAGAGCAATAAATTAACACAGCTTCAGTCTGACAGGTGCAGTTTTCTGTCAGCATTCTTAAATAATACAAAAAAATAAAGCCAACTGTGTTAATCCATACCCACTTAAATATATACATAAATTCAACCAAATAAACATATTACATATAAACCAATTACATTCTTTGTAATATTTTGTATTCTCAGCTACGTGTGGACTTTTGTGTTTGTTTATACTTTCCACTTTTTCTTTTCATCAAAAGTTTAAGATTAATTAATGAGAGATCTGATCTTCATCTTCTCAAGATGCAGAAGCTATGACATTTTACAATCGTAGCTGAAAAAATGTTCTGGTAAATGCAAATAGAGTGATATTCCAGTCTGTCCTGCTTCCCACAGACCTGAAGGTATGGCCCTAATCATGCCCTTATTTTTGTGGTTGCGTTTCTGAACTTCCAGTCACAAGATGTACAAGCTGTTCTACCACCAGCTACCATCCAGCAGCACTCTTGTAGTTATAGGGCTTGCTCTTCAGAGGTGCTGACCTGCTGGCTTTTTGACTGATTTGTATTGCTGAGTAAGACCTCTTGCTTCCAAAAAATTACTCAGTTTAACAGCATTATTTTTACAGTACTCAAGAAGTGGAAATGCTTTAATGTTTTCAAATATGTTATGGCCATCTCTGCTAGTACTACCATCTTGTGACACATTAGTGATGGCCACATTTTGAGAAGTTTTATCTCTCCAAGGTGAAAAAGAAACTTTCGCTTTTATTTGGCATGGACCGAGAGTATTATTTGAGGCTGTGCCATGTGGTTCTTTCTCCACCATCACTTTTTCTTATCCAGCAGAATCTTCCCCTATTTGGCATGTATATTTCTGTCTCTTAAACTAAACTCCACTCAACAGAATGGAACAGAGCAACTTTCTTAGTTGCACTGCCAGATTTTGTGGGAGAAAGTGCTGCTTGTGAGGCCTATTGTACATATTCACCACAGAACTTTATATTTGGTTTGATTAAGTGCTGATACAGTCATAGGTTCCTCTCAAATGTTCCACCAGTGCTGAAATTGCTCCTGAATTTGTGTGATTAAGGAGATTGCAAGGATCCTCTGAAAACCTCTGAAAGTGGTAGTCTTTCCATGTGTGTTTAGGAGGCTCAGGATCACTGCAGTCCAAATGCAGAGGCATTAAAAATTGGACCTCTAAAATATTGCCATCACAGGAGCTTGAGAATCTCAAGGAGAAACCCGAATCTAGGCACTCCTCATTGTGTTTTTTTATAAATGGGCAAATAATTAAGAAACCACTGTTTCTTTACACGGTGTTGTATGTGACATTAGATTCTGTTGTATTTTAACAATATGTAAAATTACATTTTGTCATGTTTGTGCTTATGGTCAGTAAGAATCTGAAACAGAATGAGCACTTAAGTACTGGGCTATTTGTCACAAGATACTTGAACATGTATAGCTCCTTCTGATACTACGTATTTTAACGGAGTATTAGCTGGTATCTCTTGTGGTCTTTGCCTTTTAGTAGCAACAGTTTTTTCTGGGGTTTGCTTTTTAAATTGTGCTAAAAACTAACACTATTAAGATCTCCTTTTTAGCCAAGTGGTAGCCACCAGGTTGACCTGATTTTCCTAGCATGGTGTCAGCCCAGTCACCTCACCTGTTGTAAAGTGTTGTTTTAGTATTTTAGTGCCTCAGACACCACCAGAGCTGGTTCTGGTGTGCATGGAAGTAGCTTCTGGAATTGCACCTTTAAACAAATTTTTTTTTGTACTGTTGTTTTTTTATTAATTAAAAATACCCATATTATAGTTTGAATCTCTAAGGATCTCATAGTATGTCTGAGTCCTTAGAAATGTGATGAATGTAGTTTTCATTATCTTTGTTGTGTAGCTAATATTCATAGCAAATTCTTTGTTTTTCCTACGGAAGCAGTGAGTAAAAGGAAAAAATGTAGGACCCTAAAATACATATATTCTCATGGCTTCAACAAGAAGTACCACTGGGGGAAGAAATATAATAATTGTTTAAGCCAGGGGAATGTACTATATGCTTGACACTCACAGCTTATGTAATAAGGATGACTAACTGTACAATTTAGTGCCTTGTTTCTTGTAAAATGTTTAATCATAAATTACTAAACATAAATAATTATGAATTTCTGAGAAAACATATCTAAATATTGCCAATAGAAACTGTATATTCACAGAGGAGTCAATAAATCATCATCTATTGTTACACATTAATTAG
Source organism: Leptocoma aspasia (assembly GCA_013399835.1). NCBI lineage: Eukaryota > Metazoa > Chordata > Aves > Passeriformes > Nectariniidae > Leptocoma > Leptocoma aspasia. Next base: position 158,818 of record VXAX01005453.1, on the reverse strand, counting down.
ATGAGATTTTTAGTCTCCATTCTTTCAGAGTTGTTTTCAAATAATATCATTTAATTTATACACAACTGTGCTATTTCTGTCTCTTAAACTAAACTCCACTCAACAGAATGGAACAGAGCAACTTTCTTAGTCGCACTGCCAGATTTTGTGGGAGAAAGTGCTGCTTGTGAGGCCTGTTGTACATATTCACCACAGAACTTTATATTTGGTTTGATTAAGTGCTGATACAGTCATAGGTTCCTCTCAAATGTTCTCACTGTAAACCTATTGGCAGACCAGGTTTGAATTTGAGTTAAGCACCAGCAGTTTGCTTCTGGACAGCCTGTGTCAGGCACTGCTGGGCAATAAAAAGAATTGGTTCTACTAAGAGCACCTTAATAATCTCAGACTATTCAAAGACTATGTAGAAGTCCAGGAAACTAAACCATGCTGTGACACATCCAAGAAAGCCAAAATCTGTGCCACTCATGAGCAGCAAGGTGAACAGTGGGTTCTGAAAACCCGCAAGGCTGAGTGCTTAGAAGGAAGGAGAAGAGAACGAGAGCAGTAAGTGGATAAGGATAACCTGACCTTTCTCGCTGCTTCTCTAGGTTTTCTGCACAGACTATATGTGCTGAAAGCCACACTGGTATGGGACAGTTTTCCAGTAGGTGTTTGTCTATGTCCCATGTAGAACCTGATAGTGAGTATTCCAAGGTCCATCCCAAAGGAATGGGGATGCAGCTGGATTCATGTACATAAGACCATGGAAAAGCTGTTCTGGGTCAGGCCACAGCTCCATCTAATCCAGTGTCCCACCTACAAAAGGTGTTTGTAGCATCTTCCCTGTGTGTAGTTAAAATAAATGCAAGTGTACAATATTTCATAGCATACACTGCTCCAAGAGGCAGAGTGTCTGTGAGACCATAGTGGAATCTTTGTATATAATGATCTTCACTGGATTTTTCTTGTAGAAATCTGTGCAAGGTATTTCTGAATCTATATAAACTATAAGTAACAACGTGTTCTAAATATAAGCAGAGTGAAGAAATACCTTTCTTGATCAGCTCCAAAGCCAATTGCTGCTAATTTAGCTTGCTGCCCTCTCTCTCCATATAACCTTGAGTTAGGAACTCATAGATCTTAAAACTGGTTCAAATAAGATAAGGGCTAATAATAATAGCTCATCCCATGTTTTTCTCTTACAGCAACACGAGGTTGGTTTTTAATTGATACAGAAAAATATCATCAATTCTCATCCAGTGCATTTCATCAGAAGACCACAAATATTTTCATGAGATATGAAAGAAAAGAGCAAGAGTAGAAAAATTATACATAGAAGTAAGAACAGAACTTCACTTTTATAGTTTTCAAGCAGACACTCTTCACTTAAAACTGTTTGCTCTTTTTCTTTGCTAACTCATTTTCAGTAAGAGAAGGAATAGTTCCACTGAGTTAAAAAAGCCTTCATGCTAGATGATTGCTTTTGGCTAGTAGAGTGCTCCTCAAATAATTTCATCTTACTAAAGATTTCCAGAATGTGACCACAGGACAGTAAAAGACAGGTTTGAAGGTTTCTGTCTACAGCCTTTATCTTACCACTTTGCATTCCTGAACAGAAGAAACCAGGTTTGTGGCTGCTGAAACCATCAAACTCAACAGTTTTTCCTTCTAATCAAATCTACAAGATTCACTACAGTATGCCACAATCAGAATTTTTTTTCCCTAGATAATTTGAATGTTCCATGACAAAGGTAAGACCATGAACTGAAGGATCTCATATGACAAAGGGCTATAAACCGGGCTAGTTCCCTGAAGTGGCTCACTACCACACTGCCACCATACCGCTTTAATTTCTAAACCAGCTGGGTTGGGAGGTTTCACACTTTATCTTCTTGGTGACAAAGTGAGGAGAACACAAGCAGAGTCTACTTCAAAGTGGAAACAAATGTACCTGCTGGCAAAGGGCAAAGGACATTTCTGTTTATCAAACAGAAGGAAATGGAAATCGACAGTGATAAATATGGACAAGAAGCTAATGAGATTCAACAGTAATAAATAAACAGTAGGAAAAGAAGTCTTGACCAGCAGACCCAAATACAAGAAGAGAGTTTCTGAGGTGTACAAGACAGAGAACAAAACCACCTACAATTTTAAACTGTGTTCCTATTAGTACATGCCAGTGGTAAATTGTTATTGATAAAAAAAGGGAAAATATTTAAAGTATTAGTACCTTATGTATTTAGAAAGCAGTGAGATATTGTTTTATGGGTGATGGCTTACTTGTCGTATGAGGATGGCTAAGAATCCCGTAGTCCTTTCTACAAAAAGAGAACATTGGATTTCTTCTAGAGGGAAAGGCCAGATTTGGAGGGTTGGAGTTTTTTCATTAAAATGTGCAGGACACTTGTACCAAAAGTCCGAGGAATAATGGCTGAGCACTACTGCTCAACAGATACTCATCTTGGAAGACTGGGAAAATTCCGAAACCTTGAGGCCCATTGATGGTTGCTAGTTGAGAAAAAGTCAAGGGACAGCTGTGTAATTAGTGTCCCTTCTACAGAAGAAACCCCACAGCCTTATCAAATAAATCTGATTTTGTTCTTAGGCAAAGTCAGAATTATGATAAAAAAGCTACACTGATAAAAATCACAGGAGCATTGATAAACTCCTTGCTTCACTCTAGCATGACTTATGAAAAAGAAACAGTCAAAATTAAATGGCCTTAAATCTGTTTAGCTGACAGGCATAAAAACACTTGAAAAGCAGTTGTTGGTCAAAGATTTCTCTAGAGATGTTCCACAGGCATTAGTAGCAGGAATAATATTGAAGGAAATGTGCAAATCATCACTGTCATTTACAGCTGGCACCAACTTTACCAAGAGAGTGGTGACAGGGCAGGGCATACACATGATACAGCCTGGCTTGTTCTGTGACGATGGGCCAGTTTACAAAGGCATGTAAAAGCAAAGACAAAGCTCTGAATTTGGAACTGGCATGCAGAAGCTACAGGGACAAGCCTACACCTCAGTCCGTAGTGTTTCTGGATCACTGGGGCAGGCATCTGACAGGGGCTCCTGAGGGCTTGCACCAGCAAAAAGGATTAAAAGGAGACAGAAAGGCAGGATGTTGGTAAGATGCAGAAGTGTCCCACGTAGCCCTGGGGAGTGCAACAACAAAATACTGTTGGACCTCACACCTACACTTCACACCGATGTAGAAACCGAACAGGTGAGGGTGCTGATGGGAGCTCTCAAAGCGATGGGTGACAGAGGATGTCTTGTACCAGCCATCTTAATGGGAGAAGTCATTTGGGGCTGTAAATTGGAATTTGGTGAACTAGTATGAGCTGAATGCATAATAAATCCCCTCAGGAATAAAAAAGATTGCTGAACGGGTTTTGAATTAGGAGAAAAAAAAAAGGGAGCTCTAGCAGAGTAGTCCTGGGAGTGAGAAGTGATGGGCAGCCAACCCGCCTCGCAGGTAGCTGGGGCTGCTCCTCGTCCCGATGCCGCCCCGCTGAGATCAGGTGCCTTTCCAGGGGATGCGGTAACTCGGTGATGGACTCGATCCAGAGGCGGCGGGTGGCAGAGAACGAAACGCCAGAGGCCCGGGGCCGTGCAGAGCCCGGGCCCCCGGCCCTGCCCGCTCTCTCCAGCGGGCGGCAGCCGCGGGCCGGGGCCGCGGGAGCTCCCAGCGGGAAGGCGGCTCCTCCCCGAGGAGCGGCAGCGTTCCCGGACCGCCGCTCTCCCGGGACGCGCCGGGCGCCTGCGAGCGCTGAGCGGGAAAGCTGCTCCGTGCGAGCGGCTCCCGGGTGCGCCGCCGGGACAGGGGAATCCCCCGGCCACCCCCGGCACCCACCGAGCTGTCCCCGGAGAGGGGCTCCAAAACGCCGCAAGGATGCTGCGCAAGGGTCGGCGGTGCCGCTGTCGCGGAGGCGGCTGTTGTAAAATTTATTTCCTTGTCGGTGTTGGAAGCCAAGGCAGCATCTTTATTTCGTTTCGGGCTAAGCCGGTGAGGGACTGGTTTACCCTGAGAGAAGATCAATCACTTCCCTAGAGAAATCAGTATTGCACACTGCCTATATATAGCCCGCTGTACTTTGCTTGCAAGCCGAGTAAGAGCGAGCAAGGTTTTCCACATCCTTTGGCGACTCCCACGCCACTAAATTCGAGGCTTTTGTGGGTTTAACACAAAACCAGAACAAGAGAAACACATTGCAGGTGAAATCCTCCAATTTTTCAGCCCGTGGAAGTGTTCCCATTGACACTGGGCTCCAGGAAATCCTCCACAAGGGTCAGGGCAGGATGCTAACCCGCAGGAGATTTTGGCAGCCTGCTCTTTGCTTCCTACTCAGAAAGAGAAATTCCCTAAATTTCCATCTGTCTGGTGTGTTCCTTGCATGGCCCGGTCAGGGAAATTCTTGAAAGTCTTCAAGGTATTTGTTTTGCACCAGGTTATGTCTACTCTAAGGGAAAAGGTTTTATTTCAGTGATGGTAGTTGCTGTCCTATAAAACATTAGTTAGGGCAAGCTGTGAGCATCTGTTATGCCTAAGTAGGGCTTACTAAAAAACTCTGGTTCTTTCATACAGGTTTTTCCTCATCAAGTCAGCATATATGAGAGATATCAGGTACTAACTATCATGTTTTAAAATCACACCATTTTGCCAATCCAGGCAAAGCCTCAGGGAAATTCTCCCAGATTTTGTTTATCCACATAGTGCATAAATCTTTTAACCACTCCATTTGCCTGAGGCCACATGGGGGTTACACACTGCACACAAGCACAGGGAACATGCCATAGCCTTAGGCAATCTGAATTGTTGAAAAAATTGTATGTAAACAGTTATAAACAAGTTTTCAAGATCCCTTTTAAATAAACAATAAACTAATCCTTGTCATAGACAGATAGACTCCCATGTCTCAGCTGTTTAAGAGCAAATTGCGTAAGACAGTGCCTGAAATACCTCAGTTTAAAAGCACCATCATTGTGTTCATGTGAAAATTAAAACAAAGACAACCAAATATTGAGGAGGCTGATCAGCACAGATAACACTAAAGTACACACAAAATAACCAAAGTCCCCAGTTCCTGGTAGCATTCCTATTTGGGTTGGGTTTTCAGAGAAAACATACCTGTACCTGCCAACTCAACTCTTAGGTGCTCTTGCTACAATTGTCCTAAATAGAACCAGTTTCAATTGCTGTTCATAGACCCAAGAAATTAAATTACATGCAGAGAACTCAGCCATGAGTAACTTTTTCCCATTCTCAAGCTGAGAGCTAAACAAAAGGGCTCTAGACTACACATTTTTTGACCCAAGGAAAGAGGCCCCGGAAAAATAAAAATTGCAGCAACATATAAACTTGGAAAACCTGCTTGACTAATAGGAAAAAAAGGCATCCAGACAATCATCCTGACCCAATCTAACTTTCAGCACTGCATGGCTGGTAAGACAGCCACTACCAGCTGCCCCAGCTAGTAGCTACACCCTGCTCCCAGCTTATCATTTTGGCCTGGATGTGTCCTGGTGAGCTGGGGGTTAATATTCAGGCACCAGCAGTGTTCCTTCTCCAGGCATCAGCCTCAGCACTGCCCACCAGAGCAGCCACTGCTGCTGCTGCCTGCAAGTCATGGCTCTACTGCCCACCCCAGCCACTGAAGTCCTGGCAGTTGTCATGGTTTGACACTGGCCAAATGCCAGGCACCCATGAAAGTCATTTGTTCACCCCTCTTGCTCTCAGCTGAGGGCAGAGGAGAGGGCAAAAAAATTAACAAAGGGCTCATGAGTTGAGATGAGGACTGGGAGAAAACATTCCAAGGGTAAAACAGGTTCAAATTTAAACATATAAATTTATTATCAACAGAGTGAGAGGAGGATAATGAGAAGTAAAATAAAACACCTTTTTACACCCTCCTTCCCACCAACAGTGAAGGGAGACAGGGTGTGGGGGTTCTGGTCAGTTTGTCACTTGAGATCTGTTTGCTCAGGGAGAGGAGTCTTTCCTCTGCTATGCCATGGGGTCAGACAGCCAGGCAGACAGTCTTCCCCAAACTGTTGCGGTGTGGGTCACTCATGCACGGGATGCAGTCCTTTAAAGACAGGCTGCTCTAGTTTGGAAGCAAGGGCCCTCTCTCTTTATCTTTGGAAGCAAGGACCCTCTCTCTGTACTTGGGTTTGCCACTGGATCACAGCTTTCTCTGGCATCCACCCGCTAGATGGGCTAGAATAGCCCATAGATTTCATGCATTACAAGGGGACAGTTCGTTTTACCATAGTCCTCACCATGGCTCGCAGAGGAATCTTGGCTCCGACCCTCAAAGCACCTCCTCTCCCTCTTTTTTTTCCACTGACCTTGGTGCCACCATGTTGTTGTCCCTCACATGTCCTCACTTCCTCCTCTTCTCTGACTAGAAGGAAAACTGCTGCTGGTAGGTACCACTGCCAACAAGTTCCACTAATTCAAAGATTCCTGCAGGATCCTGCAGCACCGAGAAGTCGATCTCGTCTAGGTTCCGCCTCGGGGAATCGCTCGTCATGCTTCCGGCTCCCGGCCAGGCGGCCCCGCCACCACCGTGTGGGCAGTGGCGGCCGCCACGGTCCTGGTGCTGTTTAATGCCTCTCCTCACGCAGGGTGCCGGGAAGGAGCAGCCACCGCCGCCACTGCCACCTCTGCGCTTCTGCCCGCGGCACGGCTGGCTAAGGACAGCCGGGCAGGCAAAGCTCACCGTGGGCCGCACTGAGGTGGCGCTGGCCGTGGCGGCGCCTTGCTGAGGGCTGTGCGGGCATGGCCCCGGCAGTGGCACCTTGCCACTCCTGGAAAAAAATCCGTGCATGCCCTGTCTTGATTTTCTTCTTAAATATGTCATCACAGAGGCATTACCATCCTCTCTAATTGGGCCACCAGCATGTCCATCTTCAGAGCCATCAGAGGTTGGTTCCGTTGGACATGGTGGAAGCTTCTAGCAGCTTCTCACAGAAGCTACTTCTGTGGCCCTCTTCTGCTACCAAAAACATGGCCATGCCAAATCAATGCGGCAGCCCACTCTCCTTTTTGCCTCCCCAGCCTCTTCAGCTGTCCGGGGACATTACAGACCCAAGGGCGCCACAAGTTTCTTTTCTTAGGAGGTGAATGAATGGCAAACAGGATCCGCATCTAATGCCTATAAGCAAAAGAAAGACATCCTATTTTATTTTATTTTATTTTATCCCCACTCTCTCTCCCATCTTGCTTGCCCAGGGCTCCTTTATCTTGGGCATCAAAGCCTCATAGGCTTCTTCTCACACTTGTCTTGGCCCTCCATCACTGAATACAAATTTAGTCCCACACACCTTTATTTTAATGGGATAGCTCTAATCCAAAAGCTACAAACAGGCATCAACTGAGATGCACCCCACTCTAGTCAGCAGCTGGCACAGCTTTTCTGCTGGAGGGAAGAAGCCTGAGAGAGCCTCATACACCTCATGAGTGAGCCTTTTCTGTGGTCTCTGGCCACTGGAATCTCATTAGAAATGGCACAGTCAAACCTGCAGAGCTCATAAACACAGAAATATTTTTTGTGTTCCAATATATTTATAATATACAAAAATATCAAGGAGTTTTCTATAAATGAGTGAGACTTCAAGGAGTAAATAGTAAGCTATGTAAGCAGAGTAAACTGAATGAATAACAAACTGTTCTCTGCTTCAAGTCACTTCAGGGAAAAACGGAAGACTGTGGTGGGCAGTAAAGAGGAACCTGTGGACTCCTGCTGTCCAGGCACTTACACAAAGTACGTGAAGTCAAACCTACAGATATTATCAGTTTTCTTCATTTCAGCAGAACTATGACAAGTTTTCTGGTTTCAAGTCCCCCTCCTCCCCAATTTTTGTTTTTAATAGAGAGTATTTGTGCCAAGGCTGAAAAATGTGACAGATCTCTATCTCAAGTTCCAGAAGAGTGGAAACTTGATATTTATTGTATTACTGAAGAAAGAGAATGTAAACAAGTAACTAAAGACCACTGTCTGTCTGGGTAAGTCTGGAGTGCTCCTGCTGGCCAGTTTACTGCTGTCCACAAATTTTATACTATCCTTGTCAGCAGAATAGCCAAGCTGTTTCTGGGCTACGTTGTCAGATGAACATCTATTAGCTTGAGTCCATGTGGGCTTGTTTCCTTTGGCAAAAATCCCAATATTTTCTGAGCATTTTATGTCACTACCTAGTGCTTCTCTAAATCCAGGAAGGCTTATTGAACTCCACTGCTCAACCAGGGAGCAGCATGCAGCATCTCCTGGATGTGAACCTTCAGGGTTACTGTCATAGCAGGATAAAGGAACTACGGGCAACACAGCGATCAGGAGAGGAGATAAGGAAGGTAAGACACAGGGAGAGAACCTGTGTTAGCTTTTGTCTCACAATATTTAGTAGCTTCAGAAAGAGTTCTGCCACTGAAACACAGTGGTGAGTACATGGGATGCAGATGCCCAGTGGCAGAGCTGGGTCAGTTCAGCAGGGCCCCATTAGCTCTGGATCCCTGCCTGTCCACTGGACCGATGCTGACACAAGGAGAACACCTTAGGTTCTCCCTCCTGCTCCCAAGTCCCTCACTGTCCACAAAGCTTACTTGTCAATGTGCAGGCCCTCATAAGTACTCAGAAGTGTTTTGATTCTGACATCATGCCCAAGCTGATAAGGCTTCCTGAGACCCACAGCTGTTGGAAACACAGTTGATGCAAACAGTCAGATCCTGGAGGATCTGTGAGTTTGAGCTCCATGCTTTATTAAAGGGCTAATGCTAACAATAAATGAGCTCTTTCCTGAAAGTGTTACAGGCATGACCACTAGGAGAAGGTCCAAACCAGCTCTGCTCTCCCTTCCTTCTCTTGGCATGTATCAGTACCCTTGCCCAAAGGCTGCACCACCTGTCAAAGCAGGAAGCATGAGGACACTTCCCATGCCACCAAGAAAACTGGGGTCAGGATTTTCAAAACCTTCATGAACTATAACCTCACAGGATTGTCCCAGTTCTCCTTCTTTCCACCAGATATCACTATAGCTTCACTGCTCCGTTGGCATCTCTAATGTGGGGTTTTGAAATCACTGACTCTACACTTTCTTTCCAGATGGCATTTTTGTCTGTCCTGCAAGCTTGATAGCAATTTCTGCACCTGAGAGATCTGTCAGGTGCACAGAGGTGTCAAATCTACAGACACAGTTAAAGGGTTTCTTCTCTGTCCTGGGGACTTGGGGTGATTCCTAGGGGAAGGACTGTGAAGGACTCATGTCCAGAATAGCACCAGGCTTCACCCTCTTTTCCACACTGATACATCAGCAAAGCTATTGCAAACAAAACCACCAAGGCTATCTGACTCTTTGACCACTGTACACAGAATTACTGTGGTGCTGTTGATAATACCTATGTTTTCATGATAAATTCCTTGCTTTTAGGTTTACAGAGTGTGTCAACAGTGCAACTAATAAACAAGAGACAGAGATCAGGCACCAGATGAACTGAATGCACTCAAAAGTGAGAATGGTGTGTATCATATTGGATACCACAAAAACCACAGGAGAAATGTACTAAGGGAAAGACTGACGCACTTGTCACAGAAATACCCTACATATCTCTGTATTTCCATTCCTTCTGAGTAGTAAGAAAGCCAGGATTCATTGACTTTGAACTTGGACAGGAAAATAAGCAGCATGACTCATCAAATAATTGGTTTGTCCTTTCTTGTGCAGTAGAGTTCTGTGTGACCAAAGGAGATCCAGACAGAACGGGTAGAAAATAGGTAGAAAATCTGTATTCTGACACGATGTTGATTACTATCTAATTCCTCCTTAGCAAAATATTCCTTAGAGAAAATACAGGCTACACTTACCTGAAATAAAAAGACACTTTTAAACTATGATTCTGCCAATAATTTATTGTAGTGACAGAAAAAAATTGACTTTGAGTGAGTATTCTAAATTTTAAACAAGTTTTATTGTGTCTTTTTCACAGAATCGTAAATCACACCAGATCACAGAAAGGCTGAGGAGGGAAAATGACCTCTGGATGTTGTCTGAGCCAAGCCCCCTGCTCAAGCAGGATCACCCTGACGCTCTTTCCTAGGACTATTTTCAGATGGCTCCTGAATATCTCTAAGGAGGTACATGCCACAACTTCTCTGAGCAACCTGTGACAGTGCTCAGTCACCTTTACAGTTAAAAAGTGTTTCTTGATGTTTAGAGGGAACCTCTTGTGTTTCAGGTGGTGCCCATTGCCTCTGGTTCTGCCACTGTATACCAATGAAGAGAGCCTGGTTATTCTTTGCAGCCCCCCTTCAGGTAATTACATACATTGATAAGATTCTCCCCTTTTCATAAATATCTTCATTTGTTTGCTGTGTAATATACTCTTTATTATCTAACTGTAACTAAACAAACCAAATTGAAAAGCTGGCAAAGCTAACTTCAGCACTAAGTCCACAGAGCATGTATGAATGGTCATTAGCTATGATCAAAATGGTGTGATGATGACCCATTTCTGCTTTAAAAATACTTGGTTTTAACCTAAAAGGTAGCCTGGAAAAGAGTAAAGAACAGATGCAGAAAATGAATCTTCAGTGCATAGAAGTTCTGCTGGCAAGTGGCTTGTAGCAATTGCCTTGTTCTTCCTGCATAGCAGGAAAACTCTGTTCCCCATGAGACAAGCCTGAAGCCGGGGATGAAGGAGGCCCAGTAGAGAGGAAAAGCAACACAGTCCATGCCTCCAACCCTCTCTGCTGGCTATGAGGACAGCGGGGGATGTCTTCTGGAATGACACCACTTACATTCTTTCCACACTGTCTGTCAGGGCTGGACTAGAAGATAAGAGGGATGTGAAGAGCACACTCAAAGCCCTAGTGGTGGGTGACTCAGAAACAACAGCATTCCAGTTGGCGTGCAAGAGGGACTGCTAGGGATGCTTGCTCTTTTCTTTGTCTCACTGCAGTGGGAGGAGACCTTCTTGGGACTAGCAGAGGGACAGTCCACTCCTTTTCCTAGGCAAAGATCTGAACCATCTATCCTTCCTCCACAGATGATCACAAGAAGCAAGTCAGCTACTGGAAGGGGAAAGAGCTCTTTTCTACTGATGATTTCAGTTTCTACATGCCACAGGCTTTTGTGAGAAGTTTAGGAAAGATGGCACATACCATAGAGAAAAAACACCAGAACACAGAGGTCAGTTGAGGAGCGAGACACACGTAGAGATGCTGGTAGCAGTCTGCAGGTTTCAATAGCTGGTTAACGTGTGTCTCTGCAACCTGCTCAGGGACAGATCTCATGCTGTAGCTACATTTTGAAAACAGTAGAAGAATGTAATAGAAGAATGTAGTAGAAGTCTTACAGATATGCCTTTTGCAATGCACAGTGAATATCTCCCACCCCTGCTTCCCCCTCCCAACATTATTAGTGAAGGTAAGATTACCAGTGGCAGCCTTGAGAAGTACCAGTTCCAGCCACAGTCTTTCTCCATACTGGGAAATGGAGCTTTGAAGGTGGAAAGCTTCCAAATTGCTGCAGAACACCACCAGAAATCACCATTGCTTCATTTTTTCTTCCTGCTGAGACTTGTCATCCTTAAAGCTATGGGGAATGCTATTGCACAAGGCTGGCACTGCTAAGGCAAGAAAATTTTCCGACCATGACAGCCACCAGTGACACAATCTGCAAAGCTCTTCATTCAAATATGGCTAAGGGTATTTTAGTGCAGGTCCCCTACCCTAAACAGCTTTGCCAGGCTGTTTTAATTAATCTTGTCACTCTTTGGTATTAGCCCCTAATATAAGGAATAAACAGGAATTAACACAAAGCAATGACCAGTTTGGGGCTAATTCTAAATAAGTTGTTGTATCTTACCTTGAAGAGTCTTTTTATGGAAAAAAAATCATAGGTTATTCTGAAAAGCTCTCTATAACCTTTGAAGAAAGAGAAATGACATACAGAGTTGAGTTCTGGTTTGGGACAAAATGTACTTTGCCTTCTCTCCAAAGACTTGAATGTAGCAAAAAAGATTTTTTAGAAGTCTGCAAAGTATCCACTGGGTAACTTGGTAAGGCTTTATTAAAGATAGATATGAGTACTTAATTTCTGTATTGATTAGGTTTTTGGATTCTTCATGTTTCCCAGCCCACATTTTCTCCAGGAAAACATAAGTAAACTGCTTTGTTGCTCACATCTTACCTACCTTTCCACTGAAAAAATGAACCATGCTGGACAAGCATCAATGTATCTTGGTCTGGCCATGTGGGAGTGCTGGTTTCAGATAAGAGGCTCCTAGTGAACCGAACCAATGCCTAGTTTTAAATACAAGATCCCCCCAAAACTGAACCCAAGTAGGGCAGCAAGAATGATGAGAGCTGTAGAAATAATGATGTCTGGAAAATGACAGGAGACTGGTTTTTTTTCTGGTTTTCTCTTTTTCTAGAAGAAACTTAAGTCCTACATTAGGACTTAGAATGGAATGGTAATTACTTATCAGTTGTCTTTACTGAGAAAAGAACCAGAATAAATGGACTTGCTTTGCAGAAAACAATAATGGGAAAGCTTTTAATAGGTTATTGAAGCCCTTAAACAGGATGAAAAAGGAATTTCTGAAACCTCGCTGTCAGCGTGTCATCTGTCCATGGTCTGCATACATCTGGCAGCGTCTCGTTGCAGGGGTTTGCCCTAGAGAGGATAATTTCATTAAAACAGTGCATCTCACCTATATAGAGTGGATGGGCCCTTCCACAGCAGGTGTATTGATTAAAGATGGCCTTAAAGGAAACAGCTCTATCTGCCCAGCTTTGATCGCTTTCTTCCCAACCCATTCTCCCTTACTCTTCTCCAGGCTTTCACTGCTTTAATTCTTCTCTTCCCTGCCCACCCAGAGGAGAAGATGGATGATAAATTGTAAGAACAGCAGGTACTCTCTGCAGGCAGAAGTAATGCATGCTATGGAGCAGGACTTTAGGAGGTGGCTGCACAGTTCCATCTGCAGCAGAGGAGGTTCGAGTGTGAAACGAAGCCGTCTCCTTGCCAACGTTCACAGCTGAGCAAAACAAGCATGACACGTGAAACGACACAATCACAGATTGCTCTTTTCAGATCTCTAGAGTATTCCTACGTCTGTGTTTGAGGCTTTGGTAGTCACATGGCAACTGCATCTGCAACCACCACAGGTTATGATTTCCCAGCAAAAGGAATGCACAGGAAAGAGGACATGGCTAGTTTCCTTTCCATGGTCAGTTAATACTGGAAGAAAAGGAGACAAGGAGTACCTCCCTTTCCTGGCTGGAGTACCTGTAGAGGACCAACTGGTAGATGTGTAGAAGGTGGACCAGATTCTACTTTCAATAGTGGGTAAAAAGTTGCTTACGAGACTGGCGTTCCCTCCAATGGAGTTCCATTACTTTCCATTACAAACCTAACTATTAGATAAACTCCTACGTGAAATCATTTCCCCAAATAAAAAAAATGGAAGTTCAGTAACACAGCATAAACACCCCTGTCATCCAATCCATTTTAAATGACTCAGACTGGTTGTCTGTGCTGAATAGAGGCCTTCTTCTCTACTCATTTTCCCCTTCTGACCCTACATGATGCCCATGGAACTTTGATCACCAGGACAACTCTTCTTAACGGAGCATAACATTGTATTTCTCTAAAACAAGGTAAGTTCAATGTCTGTAATCAAGACCTACCTTTTCCTCCAATACAAGTTAAGTCCATATCAAATAGGACATTTGCAGTAGGCCAGGTAAACTAAGCTGAAGTTTACTAGGTTTCATTTTGCATGCTGATCTGGACAACATCATGATGAATAGGGAGATTCACTTACAAAACACCAGCCAAGGAGGAGAAAAAGGAAACCAGCCTTTTGAAAAACAGCATCAGGAAGCAACCAGGATCCACAATGACACTTATGGCATCTCTATAACCCCTGAAACTATGCAACAATGGTTTCCTCAAGAAACATGCTGTTCCTATTTCCAAGAACTTCCCAGTCAGTTAATTCTCTGCAGGCAAGAGCCAGCCCAATAACTTTGGCCAAACAGATGAGCTTCCTGTACCTGCTAAGCCATCTGCTACCCCATCACACAGACAGCTTCAACCTTCCTCTCATTTACAGTACCCGGTGTTCAGAAGCCTTTGCTAGATGAGTCAGACTAAGGCTAGACAACAAAAGCTAGAGTTACTCCATAAAAGACACACATATACTTCTTTGCCTAGAGAGCTCTTCAATTTCTCCCCTCTACTCTGAGGTCACACAGTGTATCCAGTTTATCTTGCAAAATCTACGTGTCCTGTTTTTCAAAGGAAAGCTTTAAGAACAAACGTGAGAAAAAGGTCAAAACACCTCATGAAACTTGCAGCAAACCCAATAAAAAATTCAAAATTTTTCCTCTCATCCTGCTTTCACAGGATTGCAGAAAGCTAAAAAACCTAAAAAACCCCCAAACAAACAAACAAAACCAAAAACCCCAAACCCCAAAACAAAACAAAAAACCATCACAAAAGCTAATGTAACTGTTTTTCCTTCTTCATATTCACCAGTAGCTTCACATCTCAAAATAGGGCAAAATACTCTGGGAATAGGAGACATTTTAGCATGCCTAGCATTTGAACACACTTTGACATCAAATACCATGCTGTGGTACAGCACTGCCACCCATGGTACCAGCAATCTGCCTGCAGTACAACCTCAAGAGGGAGACTTACCTAAATTGCTAACCTAAACCACTTGTGCCTTCTCTATTTTTCTTATCCAAACTTAGAAGTATTCAAGATCCATCTGGGGTCTTCTGCCACAAACCAAACCAAGCTAAAAGGGAGGTTACTATTTTAAACCATGCTTAGCATTTTATCATGATTGAGGAGAGACAGGTTTCTTACCAGCATCCTATGTAATACCACCTTCAAGACTGGAATACACATCTAAGTCCTACAAATATCCTGCTAGATTTCTTTTCAGTTCTTTTCATGAATACTAAAGCATTTCTATTGAACATAGCACACTAAAAACCTCAGGTTAGAGCTTGTTAGTAGACACCAGCTCGCTACAAGGCTACAGCTGCAACAGCATTTCAGAGAACACCCCATTTTACTGCACATTTCTGGTCACTTGCATTAGCACCAAAAGAAGACATATGCTCCACAGCAGTCATCACAACTGAAGCTCTGGGGGAGCATAAAGAACTAAACTTAACCATACAAAAGCTGTGTGCTTTAATTACATTTGTTTGAAAACTTCAGTCGTCTCATGACTGAACAAACCCAACTATTAGATAAACTCCTACCTGAAATTATTTCCCTGAATCCTAAATGGGAGTAGTACTCTCAAATGGGGAGGGGGGGGCAGGGGAGGGGGGGGGCAGGGGAAAACTACTAATTTTCTACCACCTTTCTCTTCAAGAGTTACTTTCAAAATTTAAAACTTCCAAGACAAGTTATGAAATCCATACTATACCTAAGGACAACGGTAAGATTCAGGAATACACAGCTGAGGAGGACTATTCCTTCTGAAACCTCCTGGCTTTTAAGTTGACTTGCTTGTATCACAACACCCTTTTTGTAAAAGAATAGGCAGAAAAGGGTTTAAGCACTCCTATACTCCAATGATCAAATGAAAACAGGAAAGAAAGCAAGAAAGTGCAATTCAGACACAACAGCATACATAGTACTCTACTTTTTAGTTCAATTCAGCCATACCTGGGAATCACTACTGTCAGATGGCACTTTTCCTGTTCAAATAACTGGCTACATGACACAACGTAAATTAATTAGAAATAATTATTGGTCAAAAAATAGAAATCTCAAGTAGAATTGCAAAAATTACTGTACTGAAATTTCTAGGAGCATATTTCCCCCAAAGGTTCCATAGAATAGCATTACAACTAGAACAAAGATTTAAGCCAACATCGTTCACTGTCCCTCACTAACTATATCTGTCCTTAAGAGTTACAAGAATGCAAATAACATTAGCAGATCCTGCTGGAGCAGGAGAGGAAGAGGGAAATGGGATGCCCCCTGCCATTTTACCTATTAGTCAGAAATCTGTTTCTCTTAGTTCAATTGCTTAGAACACATGAAAAGCACAAGTTGCTGTGACAATATTATAACTACTTACCATGATTTTCTTCTAGTATTAGCTTCTTTCACTAAGAAACTAAAACAAAACCAAAGTTTGCATGTGACTTTCTGTCCTTAAATATACAGGATGAGCCTCTCAAGAGCAGAGGTGAAGAACAACATAAGCAAAAGTTCTGAAAGTTTAAAACTATCAACAAGTTTGAAAAAAGGAGCATTATTACGTGCTTCTCACCATTAGGATAAATCTGTGACCATGGTATTATGTTCTACATCACCAACCAATTCATATATATATGCCTTTTTGCCAAGCAATGGTTAACTGTAAAAGGAAGTGGATTCAATTTCCAGACCTACATACCAAAATGCTTAAGACGTCTTGAACCTCTTACTCCCAAACCAGGAAAATTAATCTGCACATCTGGACACTCAAAAGCAAGCAAAGGCTTTCCATTTGCAAAAAGTGGCATAGAGGAGATTTAAAGAGAGTTCTTGAGGAAAGACATTGCAAGAAAACTATCAGAGTCCTGGTGAATGGTAGATGAGCTTCGCACACCCCAGTGACTCTGGCAATAGTCCTGATGTAGGCCTCCAACTCCTATGAAAGACAGAGGGAGCCAGATACGACCTCTCGTCCTGTTATGCCCCTGTCTAAGAATTCAGCACTGAATCCCACTGCTGCCCAAGGCGACCTCTTGACTCAGAGGGATATGCAAACCTGCTCCATCCATGGGGCAATCACAGGAGTGTAGTCAAGGACTGGCCAGCCATTTGTAAAGGCCTGCTGTTCTGCAGCTGCCTCTTGCTCCAAGGCGTGGCACCACCTGCTGCTTCATGGATAGCATGGGAGGGGTGGACGGAGAAATGTGAAGCATGTTACCACTCTTGGGGTCAAAGTGAACCAATGGTACTGTTCCACTGTAATGTTGTGGTATGGCCAAGCTGCACAATCTAGGAGTCACTGGCAAATCCTTCTGGAGTTTATCAGCTGGTCCTGGTCATCACACACAACAGATGCCTGCCCCTGGGATAAAGTGATGATGCAGAAAACCCTGTAGGGACCCATAAACTGGTACCCTTGGTGGTATCAACACTGTAATGCTTGTTTAAGGCTGCAGATGTGACTTTACAGCATAAAATGATGATCAAGGATTTGAAAGTGGCCAACAACACCACTTGAGGCAAACAGCACTCTTGGCAAGACTACTGTCATGTCTCCCAGCTCTGAAATTGGACAGGATTGTTGGCGTGGTACACTCATTCAGATCCACACTTTTAGGCATGGCCGACAGAAGAGATGTTGATGACAGACAACAAGTGCCAAAAAACAAGATTGATGATTTCTCCTGAAAGAGTGCACCAGATAGCTGACGCCTGACAAGACTTTGCAGAAATGGGAGATGGCACGCTATCCTCCTGCTCCAACATCAGCCAGCTTCCTTCCCCTGAGAACACTTGTCCTGTCGGCAACATTTCAGAGAATATAGTAAAAACTGCTCTCTGCCTGGGGTTGGTATGCTGATTTCAAAGCTCAAATGTGCCAGAAGAATTTCCCTAGGATTCCCTAAGGAAAAGACTATATGTTCCTTAGCTCACTCTGTTTTATTACTGGAATATCAGAATTAGCACCCTAGCGAAAATGACTGAATGCGAACACTTGCACATTCTTCTATGTGTGCCATTTCAGTCTGGTTTTATTCTGGTTTGTTTCCTTTATTTCTGGAGAGTAAAAGTTCTGCCTCTTGCAAACTTAGAAAAAAGACAGCAATCCCCCCCCCAGCTCTAGTGGTGAGTATCTGGGAAAGCAAGGAACAAAACCAGAGTGGCCAGAGCTGGAGAAATAAGTGTAAAGGTCTAGTGCCATCCAATTCAGCTGACCTGCCACACCGAAACTCTAACACTTCATTGCCTTTGAGATAATTTCAGGATACTCAACACAAGACCTGCTAGTACTATGCATCCTGTATTTACAAAGGATGCCAAAATTTGTCCCCAGTAACTAAAGTGCCCACCAAGGAGTTAAGGCAATTCCATAATTAATTGTATTAAGTGTGTTTTATAATTAACCATAAAATCTAGAAGTATTCAATATCTAAAGGGAAAACCCACCTTATTCCCCCTTCACTCCCTGGAGTCAATCAAATCAGTCCCTGCGTCTCACCTGCATTAGCTTTCTAACCTAGCCATTGCTTCCCCTGCAGGGCTACTTACCTGGCTTTCATGGGCCGTCCCAACACACTGTGAACCCCATCACAGAAACACTCAAGAGCAGAGCACTGCACAGGGTAAGGATTTGTTTTCTACAAAATACATTTGGATCACAAAGGAAATCACCTCACGAAAAGTTTCTGAGTTTTCAGTACGTATCATTTCAGAGCATTTTTTGATGGTACAGTTATCAATCACTGTCTCAAGTCTCATAAATCGCAGTGAAGAAGATGACAAAGGAACAGTGAAACAATGCTTTGGCTGTATTTTTTCCATGGAGTCTTGTACTGCCAAACACAAGCTTTTCGCCTGTTCCTGAAATGTACTAACATTCTGAGATAAAGAAAGACCAAACTTCTTGTTAGAATGGGGAAAGGGAGGCCTTTGGGACAATCTGTAGGATTTTTCAAAGATGTCCCTGAAGTAAGGAAAAGGTAAAGGATGAGACAGAGATTGACAGGCCAAGGATGACAGCAGAGGAAGTGAAAGTATTAAACTTGCCAGATGACCTGGCAGAAGAGGGACTTGAGATGGTTGAATGGTATGTGGCTGCTAAAAATGCCAGTTGATGCAGAGGTGACACAGCACATAGCAAAGGGCTCACAGTTGTTCATGTACTCTGAGTTAGACACACAGCAGAAATACTGACAAGATATCCTCAAGAGGTCAAAACAACCAAAAATACTTTACTGGAAACTTTAGAGAATCAGACAAACTTTGGCAAAAGGTTTAGTGCAACATTCAATTAACACACGACACCTCTCAAAGAGTTAACTTGGCCCATGCAAATTACAGAACTCTAAGCCTATTCAATTTTAAGTTACTCAAAAGTTCCAAGAAGAGGGAATTAGAATAGTAAGAAAGAGAAAGGAAGACAAAAAATAGATAGAAAAGCACACATACAGCTACCAGCTCATGGATTCCAGCAGCGTTCAGATAGAAATTCCAAGAGGAGGTAGGGTCAAGATGTCTGATTACCTCACGTTCGGCTTTAAATACCCATTGGCCTTCCTATCTGCTTCCTATCTTCTAAGCTACAGTATTCCTAAACTGGATTTCTATCAGCATATAAATGTTTAAACCACAACCAGGTTGTTGTGGTTTAACCTCAGCTGGCAGCTAAGTCCCACATGGCTTCTCACTCACTCCCTGCCCCAAGGAGGATGGGGAAGAGAATGAGAAAAAAGGATAGAACTTGTGAGTGAAGAACAGTTTGATAATTGAAACAAAAACCCAGACAAAATAATAATACTAACAATGATAATAGTAATAATATAAATAATGAGAGAGAGAAAAAAAAAAACAAGAAAGACATGAATTACGAGAATTGACAAGCACCTGTCTCAATTCTCCCCTTCTTGAGGGAGCAAAGTGCTTTTAGATCTAAAAATTTTAGATCTAAAAATTGCTGTCCTCTTACAGCAGCCCTGAGGAATGCAGTCTACTCCAGTAACTTCATTTTGTTCGTAATGTTATCTCAACTTCTCCCTTTTCCTTAGTTTGAACTTCTGCTGTTAGCACACTGCATAATATCTGCACATTTGGTAACACTTATATTTTAGGGACAAAGTCATGCCCATGAAATACCTACAGCCAAACTATTATCTGAGGGAAAATGAGACTGTATGGTACTTCCCACCAAGATTTATACTTTATGGTAGGATAGGCAAGAAGCTGTTGATTGTGCAGAGCTCTCAATCAGTTGTACAATCCCTCTATTTCTCAAAATCCTCCATGAGGAACCTAGTAGGTCCAGGTGCTTAAACTGGGCATCAAATTAAAGTTTACTCTAGTCAACATTTCAGGTTCAATGAAAATACAAAAATGTCCCCATGCCTACCTTCCTCTTCGTTACCATATGCATGTACACAAACATACACAATTTGTAAGTGCTGTTCTGACAATTTGAAATTCATAAGGACATCCAGAGCACAAGCAAACAATTGCTCTACATCTCTGTCTTCCACAGCATAAGTCAGCTGTGCCCTATCCTCAGTTTGTGGGCAGCTGCCCTTTACTTAGAGCAGCAGTTTAAGGCTGCTCTAAGTATCTCAGGAAGCTCTCCACAGAACTGGGAACTGAGCTAAGGACATCCCACATCACAGCCTGGCACCTGTTCCCATATCACTCTGCTTCATATGATGGAGGTTCCTTTAGGAAACAGCTTCATTTGCCCTTCTCAGGTAGTCTCTTGTTGAGGACTGTAGAGAAGGAGCAGGCTAGGAGAGGCAGAGAATCAGTGGTGGGGCACTGTGGGACCGGTTCTTGCCAGCCACACTCGCTCCTTATGCCTGCACTGTCCAAGTGAGTTGTGTGCAGGGATGAGATGCACTGGCATAGCTTCATATCAGATCCATGAGCTTTTACCTTACAGAAGAAACACCCTCTATCTTATGCAGGCCTCAGAAAAAGATCAGGATGATTCCCTTCTTCAATGTGGTTGGTTTTGTCCCCTTTGATTTGCCTCTTAGCAGTCCTAATCTTCTACTGGAAAAGCTCCAGAAGAGTCTGATGAATGTGCAATTCCCACTTTATCAGTCAATGCACCAGACAGAGGAAGGCAGAAGGCAATTTTCTGAAGAGAATATGGTTACCATACTGTCATAACTCAGAGTCCAAGGTCAAAGGAAGAAGCATTTGGTGCTCCTCTGTTATTGCATCTCTCAGGATGAAACATTTTTGGATGCTTACCAGAGGAAGGGCTACACACAGTCATGAAAGCTCATGGGCTGTGCAACACATCACATTCTTCATATATGTGTCAATAAAAATTATCTCAACTCTGAGCCCTCCATAGCTATAAACAAAATCCACTGTACTAATACAGTGATACTTCCTCTGTACCTAAATCCAATGGTTCCTAACAACTTTTCTGACAGCATGGATTTTAATTCAGTTCAGCTAATACAGAGCTGTGCAGCAAGCATGTTTTCTATTCACTGGAGTATGTTATTAAAAATACTTACTTATAATAGTATATATGTTTTCAAAATGTATTTTCCTTTGGGCTTAAAAGTATAGGTTTCAGGTTGCACGCACCCCAGATTTCTGTAACAGTGTGGAAAGAAAGCATATTAGTGTCTTTCAAGTTAGACATCTGTTTAGAATGTTTTGTGGCCATGCTGAGTCTTAAATCAATTTGGTTATAAAAACAAATACTCTTTACAGTATTAAAATAAAAGAACGGGGATGACTTACTGCTTGTTTTTAGCAGCTGACTTGTCTGAGGAAAGATGGACCATGTGGAATGAACTTAAAAATTCACTGACATGATGCAGTTATTTACTGATTTTTTATAAGCAATAATGACTCGTAAGGGGTCTACTCTGCCTGTTGTTCTAGCACTCTCTTTTAATACTTAAGAAAATCAAGTTTGTTTAGCTGACTGTATGATTTCTTACAATAAATTAATAATATGACAAAGCATAGTTGGTATCTCATAATTTGTTGTTATAAATATTTTCTTATAATTTCCTTTCTGTTTACTTCCATTAGGAAAATAGAGTTTAGATTTCTAAAAATTATTTTTCTTTTTCACCAGTCTCTACATGACTGAATTAAATGGTTCTCCTTGCATTTTACTGCAATTCACAGCTTCATATGCACTTCTGTGAAAAATAGGTCAGGGGAATTGGTAGAAACAGAACTGGAGTATACACAGAAACCAGAGAAGGCTGCAAGAAGTATCTTGTTATAAGCACTCATTCTTTTGAGCTCTCTGCATTTAATACACTTTGTTTTTCTTTTTCATCTCCTTTTCTCTGGGGGCTTGTAAAGGTGCTTTTGTGCTCCAGGCACCCACTTACACTTTCTGTGCTAGACACCAGGTCTTACCCCCACTAAAGTCAACTTTCTCCTTGGCGGGAAAGTGAAGATAAAAGTGACTGAGTTGCAATTCCAAGGTCACTGTCACTTCCAGAGTGGTGCTATCTCAGACCTCAGCTCTACTGCTGCTCCAGGCACCAGAGAGCAGCAGTTTCAGCCTTTTTTCCCCCAAGGTTCCCAGACAGGCTTCTTGCTTAGCTAGCAAGCAAGCAAGGAGTGGTCCCTGCATTAAGGCAGCACCAGCACAGCAACCAAAGCTCTCTTTTTCTCTCTGCAGCATTCAGAAGCCTTCAAGGAAACATCAGCCTTACCAACCTGCAGCCTTCTAAGGAGTGGTAAATATAAGCAAAAGTAGCTCAGACAATGAAATTTTTGTTGCTATGCAACATACTTGACTGAGGTTAATAGAGACAATCCTTAGAACTATGTAAGTTTAAAGAGATACCCAATACCAGCTAAGCACAACATGGACAATTAAAAAAAAAAAAACAAACAAACCAAACCACCTAAACAAAATATCTGGCCATGAAGATGCTTTTTTAGCTGTGATTTCACTTCTTCTGCATTTATTATGATCAGTTGATTAAACTGGGGGCTAAATCCAGAGTGAGGACAGCTTGCAGTTTAACAAGAATGTTATCCAAACATCTCATATGTCTTTTTCCCTGGCTTGAAATAGCATAGTTCTGAAACACTATTCAAAGAAAATAAGTTAATTTGAAGTTGTTCGAAATTGCTAGCTCTGGCAATCTGGAGACTGAGTGTATTTCAATCACTTTGTACCTTCAGAGTTTATAAAAGCAGTATGGGAGGAATAAGAAGCAACCAGTGCTACTTCATGAGGAAATGCTTGCGCTTATGAGAATATTAAGAATGTCTGTCTCTTTTTTCAAATAACGTGTGTTAGTTAAAGGATCAAAAAGAAAATTATATTGGCTTCCAACCCTTTGCTAGTTTCCTGTACATGATCACCTTCCTTCTCAATAGTCTAAAAATAATGTGGAATATTAAAAAATAAGCAAAAGGACACAGAAACTGGTTAGAGTCAAAAAGCTGCAACACTAGAGATAAAACGGATGTTCTGAGAATGTAGGTACTTGAAATAATGCTGACCATAAGGAGACAGATGAAGACTGAAGTCAATAATTATTTTCCAGAAATGAAATGGGGTTATATGAGAAATTGATTCTTGAAAATGAAAGTGTGGATGAGTTTAAGTTCAGTATTCAAATCAGCCTTTTGAATGAACACACATTTTCAAAAAGGAGTTTGGGAGAAAGAAGGCTGATATTTCAAAGACGCCTGCTTTGAAACTGCATTCAGGAAAATCTTAGTAAGTGGGTGAAGCAGCTGAAGTCTCTGGTGTTATAGACTACCAGTAAGCCTCATGAATGGTCAGACTGGGGAGTTTCCTTAATAACTCTTCCACATTCCCTGCAAGAAGGTGCAAAGGAGGAGTAAGGAGAGCACTGACCCGCTGCATCTACGGTGAGTGATGGAACTTACTGTTCCATTTACAGTTCCATTTTAAAAATAGATGCTGGGCAAGTAAGCAATTAAAATTCAAGAAGGAAAACAGAAGTATCTGGCGGTCGTTCAGTAAGCCTAACTTGTATAAAAATGATCTGCACATAGCTGGTATAAGTATAAACAGTCAGCAGTATGAAATCATGAAAAACAAATCCAGGGAGTGAAGAGAACACAGCACAAATATTCTCTCTGTAGGCTTGGTCATTCAGCTGTACATGGAACAAGCTCCCATAAAGCATCTGAACCATTGTCTTTGGACATATCAATGCAGACAGGTGCAAAAGAGTCCAAATTCCAAGCTGGGCATATGATAGTTTGGGGCCCCAGTCCCAGTCAAACAAGCTCAGGAAGAGATTTGTTAGAGCGACCTGAATACCACGTGGTGACACCATTTCTAATTCAAAGCTGGTTTATGTCTGGTCAGTGATCTCTGATGTGTCTTCACACACCAAGACACCTCCTAGCTCCTAGGCTCTCCTGTGTGGCATTGAGTTCACCAGGAGGAGCAATGAACAATAGCAGTCCCATGACTCTCCCACCATTATCCAGCAGTTTCTGGGTTCCATCCCCCCACCCCCCAATTGTCTTCTGGGTAAATCACTCCCTGTCAATGGCCTGGCAGAAGAAGAACCATTGTTCCATCTAGTGGAGAGCTATTCAGTGTTGATGGCCTTTGATTTTTCTTTCCAAACATAGGCCTTGACTCTGCCAGATAGGATTTTGCTGGTACGGTTATGCTGGCAAATCCTCCTAACATAAGCACAGTCTGTAGTCCCCGAAGATTTATTGTGGCTCAAGTAGTCTAACTTGCATTCAATCCTGTGAAAAGAATAAGTGCAGACAATACCAAAGACACTCAGAAAAGTCCGATATAAAATATATACACTAATTTACAGCGAAGGTTGCAATCGTAAATAGCATTCGGAGGAAAAGTAAATGATGACATTCACAGTTTGGCACAGACATGCTGCCAGCGTGTCACATCCTGATGGATTGGGGATATGTCTGTGTCAAACTATGAATTCCATTTTTGCTTTCTGAATGCCATTTACAATTGCAAGTGTCCATGTGGATTATTGCATCTATTTTTATATCCAAGGCTCTGTCTGGGAAGATATAACAGAGCAATCAACAACACTGACTGGTTGTATTTTGCTGGAACAATAGTGCTCCTGTGAGCTGGGCTCTTCCATCTTTATGCACAGGACAGGAGGGCTGGGGCCTGGGCTTCCCCTCATCTTGAACAACATGGGCAACAGAGAGATAGCAGTTTATTATGTGGGTCCATTTGTCAAGATGCAGTTTCTCTGCTAAAACCAAGCCATAAGCAGTCAAGCCACAGACATAATAGTGATCATGAGGTCAGGTGGTAGGGCACTCCAGAGAGACAGCTCTGAAGAGCTGAGAAAGCTGGGAAGCCATAAGAGTGCAACCATGGAGACTGACCATGGAGCTGGGGCCACCCTCCTCACCTGCTGTCCAGGGTGAGAGAGAAGAAGGTTCAAGTACTCCTGTTCTTCTCCTCTTCTTCCCTGGTAAATTAGTGCTCAGGCACTGCATTTTTATTCCATCTGTACCATAAGGAACCTGAGAGTAGAGCTTCACAGGGATGAAACAGCTATTAGGTCATTCAGACTAGATGAAAGGAAGAGAGTATTTACAATGAGGGTTGTGAAACCCTGGAACATGTCATCCAGAGAGGTGATAGATGCCCCATCCGTGGAAGTGTTCAAGGTCTGTTTGGATGAGCACCCTGCCCCTTGCAGGAGGGTTGGACTAGATGGTCTTTAAAGACCCCTTCCAGCCCAAACTACTCTATGATTAGCAAAAGCAGAATTCTTTGCTTTCCTATATTACACATACAGGAAAGAAAAGATATTTTCCCCCTGCATTCCTCCCACCTATACCTTGATAACTGACCTTTCCTGGAGGACTTCCTGTGGATATAGGCCACAGACAGCTGAGGCACTATGTCTGGGTTGAAGGCAGGGGGTGCAGGGCTCTGCTATCTGATGGTTGGTACCTGCCACTGCATCTTTATCTGAGGGGACACCTCAGCAGTCCAGGTCTGAGGAGCAGCAGAAGGTTTGTCCCCACAGCAACCAGTCCCAGAACTCTGCTGGGCATTCAAAGTTTGGATCTCCTTGCTAAGGACTGGCACCTCGCCAAGGAGAGGACTGCTTTTTTACTTTGTTACCTTGAATTTTCTGCATCAGCCTGCTCTGGTTTCGTCTGTCCTCTCCTTAAGCCTCCCGTACAAGTGCCACTTCAGGTACTTACCGACCTCCAGCATCTAACACCACTCGCAGAAGGCCTCGCCGCTTGACCGGCATCCGCTGCCGCTTCCAGTACAAACCAGAAATCCGTCGGCAAAACGTTCTGGGGAAATAAAACAAACACTGCTAGTCAAAGAAATTATCCCAGATGCTACTCGGCTTCCAGGAGAAGCCGGTAAATGCGGTGCTGTACTGAAGCCGGTGATGCCGAGGGAGCTGTGCTGATGCCGCGGGAACCGCGCAAGACGACAAGCGCAGCGACCGCGGGGCCGGGCGGAGCGGCAGCCGGGGGGCAGAGGCACCGGTGCAGGGGAGATTGAGGCTGTTCCAGACATCCTCGAGGCGGCGAAGGACCCGCACGGCACTTTTCCCGTTAAACTTTTCGGGACAGCCGGGCTGCGCGGCGGCGCGGGCAGGTGCACCGCGGTCAGCGGGGTTCCGGCTCCTCCCGGCTCCCCCGCGNCGGCCGCCCGCCCGCCACCTGGATCACGAGGGACGCGGCGCCCGAGCATCCTCCCCACCCCCGGCGCCCTCCGGCCCGCTCCCGCCGCTCGCTCCCGCACCTCCTCCCTGCGCCGCGGCCGTGGGCTGCTGCTCGCCCGGAGAAACTTTGCACCCCCGGGTCGTGGCGGGGGCCGTGGGGGAAGTCGCTGCATCCCGAGAGCTCGAGGCGGGCAGGAGAGGCTTCAGCCTGGGCTGTGCGGGGGAACCGGGGGACTGTCGGCTCCGGCCGCGTCGCCCCTCGCCGTCCCCGGGGTGTCGGTGGTCCCTCCGCCCGTGTCGGCGGCGCTGGGATAGCAGCCGCGCAGGACGCGCCGCGCTTCTTCCAGCCGGGCGCCGGTGGCGGTCCGCAGCTCCCAGGCGAGAGCCCCGGGGGTGCCGGTGCCGGCCGACGCTCGGATGGGTGATGCCCGAGCGGTGCTTCTCTGTCCCGAGGGCTGAAACCGGGACGGCGGAGGTCTCCGCCGCGGCACCTTGGCCACATCCTTTCCACTGACGCTTCGAGAGAGCTTTCCAGGGGAAAACAAGTGAACTAAACTTTCACATTGTTTCTTTCGAGTCCCAGGTGCACTCGCTGTGAGCTGGACAGGGTGGGTTTGCCTTAGGGTCAGGCAGTACTCGACTTGGAAATAATTTTGAGCGTTTTATAACTTCTGCGCTACGGATTCTTGCTGTGTTTCGGTTTGAGATACCAAGGGGCAAAAAAGCAGTGAGGGAAAGGCTCTGGTGCTTTTTCTGACTTCGTGTTACTTTGTTTAGTAAACAAGAATTTTGTACGTCTTTGGGTGAAGCTGTAATTGTATGTCTTTTTTGAAGAATAATTTAAGTAGCATAAAACCAAGTTATAGCATGTAAAAAACTTTTTTTCCTGAAGACAGACACAAACAATGTTTGTGCGTCATTTAGTGAGTTTCTAGGAGATGGACTATTTCACCAGAAAAAAAATAAGAAGAAACCCTCCAGAAAAAACTGAGAATATGCTTAACGTTTGGTAGTTGGAGGTTTCAAAAAGACAACCAGGACTGGATTTAAATAAAACTGAATGATCTGGTTGGGTTCAGAAGTAGTCTGTTGAGAAGAATGTTGATGCACATATGTTTGTACTAGATAAAATAAAACAGTTCTCTTTTGTGAAGAGAACTGTAGAACATGTAGAGAGCGTTATGATTCAGGGCTAAGACTAAAAAATTTCATTTAAGTCAGAGACTTAATGCCTGACAAGATCAAATTCACTGGCAAGACACTCGGTTAATTTGCAACCAAGAGCGAGAATTTATTTCCGTGAAAAACAAAGTGCCTTATACTGCAGATATTAAGATCCAGAAAGAATTTCCAGTTAAGGTTTTGATGGTGACTTTAACATTGTTGCTCCTGCATCCCCTGCCAGAGCACAGGCTGAGATAGTCCTCTCTTCCCAGTGCCACATCCACCGCGTCGCTGTGTTGTATATGTTTGTGACAAACGATATTTCTGCCGTTGTTGGCCATAAAAGTGTGTTCGGGTGTTCTTCAGTGTCGAGGAGAAGATTAAGATTTTAGGGGTGGTGTTGGGCTAGTGTGTAAACACCTCCAGCCCCCAGATCTGGAAGCACAAAGCTACAGAGTCTGTAGGGTGAAGGTGTATGGAGGGGGACGGTTTTGGGAAGAGTGGTGGGGAAGCAAACAGACTCCTATGTGGAAAAGTCGGGTAGTTGTGGTTTCAGGATTTTAATTTCAACTGAGCCTGGGGTTGGGGGGGTGGGTATATTATTACCTCAGCCTCCCATCGATTCAGATTTCTGCTCAGGAATTGTAAGGAGGAAATGCATTTCTAGGCCTTGTTTGCAATGTGAGGGCTTACAAAAACCAGCCAGCCAGTCTAATATTGATTCATTGGTTTCAGCGTATAAACAAATTTAAACTCCAGTGAGGAGGATTTAGTACTCAGAAATTATTTTTCCGTTAGCTTTTCCTTTCTGTAGGTATATAAAAAAATATTGTAAAGATGTTTTCAGTATCAGGAACTGCCCATGTGTAGCTAAACGAGACTAGAGATCTCAATACAGTTTTTGCTGTTGTGTGTTTAAGGGGTTTGATCCAAACTCAGACCCTGCTGAACATGGGCTCTGCTATTGAACTATCAAAGTCTGGTGCCAAATCTTTCCTTAATATTCCTGGTAATTACTGCTGACTCATGCTGACATGTGAGTTCAATTAGCCCCAACTGGAATGTAAAGGATGTGGGAGTGTCTCTTTGTGCCCAGAGACAGCTAGGACAAAGCAGATTTTGGAGGAAAATTCAAGGAATTGCCAAGTTTGGGTATGAAGTGTCAGCTAGGGCTTTTTTTTTTTTTACAGTAATGTTTGAATAACGTTAAAGTTGAAGCCCAGGAAGGGGATGTTAGAAAACATGGACTTGTCTTCACTATGGAATAACTGTGGTCCTAACTCAGACATTGCTTCTAATTTGAGTCACGTCCACACACACAAGCTCATTGCTGAAGAGTGTTGATGCTTTTAATTTGAGTTGGCTTACCCATGAGGAATAAGCTATAGCTCAGATAACCACAATTCATCAGCTGCTAACCCAATCTGCCTGAGTGGCACAAGAGGGATTTTGGTCAACCCTCCCTGCTCCCACTTGAAGGGGGTTACCTGGAGAGCAGGAAGCTCCAGCCTGCTTCCCTGGTACAGCCAGAGCACAGCATGGTTTGGCCATGAGGTAGGCAACGGGATATTTGCCAATGTGAGCATTCCCACACAATTACTGCCTAACTGCCATGTTTGTGACAGGTCACTGGTGGTGGACACTGTCACCACAGGGCCATGGAAAAGCGGGGCAGGAGGACTCTGCAGCAGTCCAGTGCTTTCTGGTGCTCAGAACAGGGCACTGCTGCAACAAGGCGTGAGAAGCAAACAGACATCTTTGCCCCAGAAATTAATTTCCTGTCAGCTATCAGCTGGTGCTAAAGGTCACTTACATGTCAGAGGTACATGCTAATATATAAATATATATATTTTATATATATGTATATGTATATAAAGCCCTACTTAGCTTGCAGAAGCAGGAGCTGCTCCTGCTTTTGAGAGAAGCAGTTTAGCAGTTTCATTGTTGGCCCTCTATGCAAATTACCACTAGGAAATTGCAGATCACAATTTCTACAAGAATTTTGTGGTCAAAGCAAAGAAGGTGGACGTGATGGCAAATTTTTTTTTTTTTTTCAAGAGGAAAGTNAGCACAGGCTGAGATAGTCCTCTCTTCCCAGTGCCACATCCACCGCGTCGCTGTGTTGTATATGTTTGTGACAAACGATATTTCTGCCGTTGTTGGCCATAAAAGTGTGTTCGGGTGTTCTTCAGTGTCGAGGAGAAGATTAAGATTTTAGGGGTGGTGTTGGGCTAGTGTGTAAACACCTCCAGCCCCCAGATCTGGAAGCACAAAGCTACAGAGTCTGTAGGGTGAAGGTGTATGGAGGGGGACGGTTTTGGGAAGAGTGGTGGGGAAGCAAACAGACTCCTATGTGGAAAAGTCGGGTAGTTGTGGTTTCAGGATTTTAATTTCAACTGAGCCTGGGGTTGGGGGGGTGGGTATATTATTACCTCAGCCTCCCATCGATTCAGATTTCTGCTCAGGAATTGTAAGGAGGAAATGCATTTCTAGGCCTTGTTTGCAATGTGAGGGCTTACAAAAACCAGCCAGCCAGTCTAATATTGATTCATTGGTTTCAGCGTATAAACAAATTTAAACTCCAGTGAGGAGGATTTAGTACTCAGAAATTATTTTTCCGTTAGCTTTTCCTTTCTGTAGGTATATAAAAAAATATTGTAAAGATGTTTTCAGTATCAGGAACTGCCCATGTGTAGCTAAACGAGACTAGAGATCTCAATACAGTTTTTGCTGTTGTGTGTTTAAGGGGTTTGATCCAAACTCAGACCCTGCTGAACATGGGCTCTGCTATTGAACTATCAAAGTCTGGTGCCAAATCTTTCCTTAATATTCCTGGTAATTACTGCTGACTCATGCTGACATGTGAGTTCAATTAGCCCCAACTGGAATGTAAAGGATGTGGGAGTGTCTCTTTGTGCCCAGAGACAGCTAGGACAAAGCAGATTTTGGAGGAAAATTCAAGGAATTGCCAAGTTTGGGTATGAAGTGTCAGCTAGGGCTTTTTTTTTTTTTACAGTAATGTTTGAATAACGTTAAAGTTGAAGCCCAGGAAGGGGATGTTAGAAAACATGGACTTGTCTTCACTATGGAATAACTGTGGTCCTAACTCAGACATTGCTTCTAATTTGAGTCACGTCCACACACACAAGCTCATTGCTGAAGAGTGTTGATGCTTTTAATTTGAGTTGGCTTACCCATGAGGAATAAGCTATAGCTCAGATAACCACAATTCATCAGCTGCTAACCCAATCTGCCTGAGTGGCACAAGTGGGATTTTGGTCAACCCTCCCTGCTCCCACTTGAAGGGGGTTACCTGGAGAGCAGGAAGCTCCAGCCTGCTTCCCTGGTACAGCCAGAGCACAGCATGGTTTGGCCATGAGGTAGGCAACGGGATATTTGCCAATGTGAGCATTCCCACACAATTACTGCCTAACTGCCATGTTTGTGACAGGTCACTGGTGGTGGACACTGTCACCACAGGGCCATGGAAAAGCGGGGCAGGAGGACTCTGCAGCAGTCCAGTGCTTTCTGGTGCTCAGAACAGGGCACTGCTGCAACAAGGCGTGAGAAGCAAACAGACATCTTTGCCCCAGAAATTAATTTCCTGTCAGCTATCAGCTGGTGCTAAAGGTCACTTACATGTCAGAGGTACATGCTAATANTCAAGAGGAAAGTGACCCTTCTGGGTCTGCATGAAGAATGAAAATTTCAAGGTGCTTTGCAAGGAATTTGACTGAGAGTCAGGAACCAGATTAACATCTTGAGACAGAAATGCTTTAGGAGTATGTCTCTGTCTGTCCAGAGCTCCCACAGAGCTGTTCACAGTCATATTGGATTTAATTCAACCTACCTTCAGAGTCTGGAACTTTGAGATTTCAGTAGCAAGTCCTGTCTATTTGGAACTGCTGTCAACATATCAAATATGTCATAGGTAACTACAAAACTCGAATTGATGGTCTTACAGGGTTGCACAGGTGGGGTGGAAAAAATTATGGCAGCATAACGCCAACTAAATGCACCCCAAAGAGTTACGAATCCCCAAGGTTCCCTGTGCCAGTGTGTGATACAACCATTTCAGCACAGACCAGGTAGAAGCTGTTCACTCAAGTGCAACCCTCAGGTTCACAGGTGTGTTGCTACAATCATAAGAGACCCTCTGCATCTCTTTTACATTTTTGAAACCTTATTCTGAGTCTTATCCTTTCCCTCTGAGAGGTTCCTTCTGGTGTGCTGTGACAGGACAAGTGCAGGATGGCTGTGTGAAATTGTGCAAGGTGGCAGTGCTTAGCTATGTCAGTGGAAGGTCTTCAGTATGAGCATTTGTGAACAAAGCATTTAGTCTGTACCCAGGTGCTTGTGGCATGAGGGCTGGACCATATTGTCTATGCTTTTGAATTAAGACTGCATCTGCAGGCAACACAAATAATTTGCATGATGCAATCCATATGAAGCTAGGGCTGCAAAACATGGTGTTTGCAATCATGTTTGTTCTGTGACTGCAGTGCTGCCTAGTGCACCAGAGCTATTGCTCTGTATTCAACATGCACTCAATATGTTGGATATTTATTCTTTATTCTTTAACTGTATTAGTATTGATGCTGAATGGTGGTCATTTCAGTATGTTTAGCTTTCTGAAAACATGTGCTCACATAAAATCAAGTTTTGTAATTTCTTAGGACTGTAGAAACCCACCATTAGAGGGTTTCTCCCTCTTCTGTAACACTTCAGCTGAAAGAGAGTGAAGTTGAACATGTGGCAGTTTTGGGGTCACTGTCTCTCTTTCCTGGCTGC
Organism: Leptocoma aspasia; assembly: GCA_013399835.1. Taxonomy (NCBI): domain Eukaryota; kingdom Metazoa; phylum Chordata; class Aves; order Passeriformes; family Nectariniidae; genus Leptocoma; species Leptocoma aspasia. The sequence continues at coordinate 126,483 of VXAX01005453.1, read as the reverse complement.
TCTTTGCTACATTTGGTAGTGTCCAGATCCCTGGGAGTCATGATGCTAAGTAATCTCTTGAACTTTCTTCTTCACTGAAACTTCAAATATTATGTTCTCACCTTACACTCAGAGCAGCACTGTTTGGAAAGCAGCTCTTCTTGGCCTCGTTGTCTCTCACAGGGATTTGCTTCTCCAAAATGTGTTTTTCTGGTATCTGAGAACTCCTAGTGCGCTTGTCAGATCGAGTCTTCCTCTCCTTGTCTTACAATGAGGAATCATTCCACAGACATTGTGCTTTCCTCTTGTTTCAGGCCATTTATGGAGGAGCAAAATTTGATGAGGTTGTTTTGTGGGCAAGGAATATAGGCATTAGAGATTTTGGAGGGTTATACTGAGAGGACTACAGGTTGGTACTCCACAGTATCTGTCAGACTGTTCCCTATTTCACAAAAGTCTCCAATGAGGGGCCAGAGCATGTGGGCATTCAGCCTGCAGAGGTCACCAAACAGGTTTCAGGCACTCTGGAAGATAAAAGTTAAATTCAGAGTGATTTTTGACAGTCACAACCTCCAGAAAACCAACCAGGATATGAGTCTACAAGGTTTAGTGCAAAGGTTTTATCTTTAGTCAGTAATAAATCATGTACTCAAATATAGCATGGGGAATGGCTAATGATAAAAGGATGTGGAAATGTGGTGGTTCACAAACTAAACATGAGTCAGTACCATTGCACTCTTGTAAAAATGGTGTGTAAGGATAGAAATGTTTTTTCTGAGGCAAATGAATCTTTTTGTCCTGCTCAGCTCAGGTAGGTCCTCAGCTAGAGTATTGCACTCATTTGGGAACAGGGTACTTGAGAAACAATTGCAGATAAAATTAAGGGTCCAGAGGAGAGCGAAGGGAGATGCATAAAAACATCACTTACAAAAAAAGATTAGAATAATCGTTTATTCTGGAGACAAGAAAAGTAAAGGGAAAGAAGTTAAAAATCATCAGAAATGCGGGATTAGCTGCAAAGTTAGTTGAATTTAAATTGTAATTTACATTCATGTCAATTAGGGCAAAAAATTATGACAGAATCATATGTTATGTTGTGTTGTAATGAAAATTTAGTTTAAGATGCTTAGGAAAAAAAAATATGATAGTTAAGTGCCGGAATAAAATCTCTGGGGCACTCATAGAAACTGTACTTCTTCAGTATAAGGATCATTGGGGGGTGGTTTAACAGCTGTGTTGTTACAGCTATGATGGCCTAAGCACGTAAAAGACTAGAAGGATGTGGCACTTTTTTTATTAAATCAATTGATTTCTCTAGAAAAAACAGACAAGTCTTTCATGCTCACAAGCCATTTCTCAGCTATGCAACCTCTGAATGGTTTTGGTACAGCTGCTTCTGTATGAAGCAGGGAATGATGTTCTGTACAGTCTCTTGAGGGTCTTTTCAGTCCCATTTGCAATGATTAACAAAATCTTTCTGTCTTTAGGAAGACGGGTGTTAAGGGACTGGGGAGGGAAGGCAGGCTATAAAAGCAGATGAAAGAGCTCTCTCCTACCCTGTAATCGGGGAAATTCCCTGTGATTTTCACTCCATGAAAAATGCCTGTTTATTACTTTTCAGGAGTGGATGTGAATCAGTAAATATTATACTAGCTTGTCTATAAGTGTCAGGTGGTTCTGGATAGTAACAAATGTTTTACGGCAAGTGATATTGTGATAGGATGTGATGAAATAAAATGTTTGTTTTTTATCTCAGAGACAAATAAAATTCTGGGAGTTTTGAAGGCAAGAGGTCAAATTTCCCCCATCTATTGCCCTAATAATATAAAGTGAAATACTTGTAGTCATGACTTGTTTATGAAAATTAATATTTTTAAATCTAAAAGTGCGTGATCAAAACTTAAATGAGCATATAGAAAACAACACTTCTAGGATTATTAATGAGAATTAATTTTTATGTATTGGCTACTTTAGGGTAGTAACAGATATAAGTAATATTAGAAGAGAGTAGTACTGTAGGTAACTTGAAAATTTATTTAAACATATTTTTCTCTCTGGACACATATTTCTAAACCAGTAAAAGTATTTACAATAAAAAGTTCTAGAAGTTGTCACATAACAAATGAAAAGGGAGGTATACCCATGGATCTCAAAAGCATAATGGGAATATTTGGCTTACAAAGGAGAAATTTACATTTCTGGAGAGGAAAACACAGAATCATAGATCACAGAGTGGTTTGGGTTGGAAGGGACCTTAAAGATTCTAATTCTTACTCCACTGCCATGGGCAGGGACACCTTCAACTAGTTGCTCAGGGCCCAATTCAACCTGAACCTCAACACTTCCAGGAATCAGGCACCTGCAACTTCTCCAGGTGACCTGTGCCAGTGTCTCAGCACCCTCACTGTAAAGAATTTTTTCTTAACAACTCATCTAAACCTGCCTTCACTTTGAAATCATTACCTCTTGTCTTATCACTGCATGCCCTTGTGAAATTTTCCTCTCCAGGTTTCTTGTAGGCCCTCTTTAGGTACTGGGAGGCTCTTGTAAGGTCTCCCTGGAGCCAAGTGCTTTTCCCCAGGGCTGCCCTCCATCCTTTCTCTGCCCAGCCTGTGCTTGGGGCTGCCCCACCCATGTGCAGGACCTTGCACTTGGCCTTGTTGAGCTTTGTGATGTTTGCATGGGCCTTATGGCTGGTAATAAGGACCTGCACTGTATTTTAGTACTTATCCAAACCAAGGTGATGCAGTAGTGCCTTGTCAGTGCAGCAGACAAAACTAGATAGCCTTTCCATCAGTATAACTTGTTTAGCTGTATTTATATAAAAAATATTAGCTACATCAAGTTTTATTTTTACTTTTGTTTTCAGATTCAGTATCTGAAAGAACAGGGACTTTTGAGTTTCCATTCTGATTTTCATGTACTTCATTGAACTGAAGACTTGCAAGAATTGAGCAAAAGCTCGACAACTCACACGGCAACCTGGCTCTTGGTGTGTGTTTCCAATCTGTGACCTGCTTCTTTCAAACTAAGTGGTTTTTACAATGGTGGCACAAACATTTTAAGACACTGAGCTGCAATGGTAGTAATAATAATAAAAATAATAATAATAATAATAATGTCAATTTAAGCATCAAACTAGGATAACTTTCAGAGTTCCAAGAGAAAATACTTCATGTTTCATTTCAATTTTTCTCTGCATTCCCATTTTCCATCTCAAGCTTTTGGAAAAACACCTTTCTTTTCTCCCTGAAAGTTTGGTTGGTTTTGTTGTTGTTGTTTATGTTTTGAGTTGTTTTGTCTTTTAGTTTAGCCTCTGTATCTTCAGATATCTAAGCTCTGCTGAACCTCTGTTGTGGGGCTCTTTTAAGTACATCCTCAGTTACTCTTTTTCTTCCACTGAATAACTGAGTAGGAACAACACAGAAGAGCAAAGCCTGGAGAAGAACAGGATTGCATCTCCCCAGTAAGCTCATTTTACATCTAGGTGTATTACTGGTTTTCCTGTCTGCCTTCCTAGTCCTACATACATTTCATAACTTTTAGAGCAGTCTCCATTTTGTTGGCCTTAGATCCAGGTCTCTTTTGCTTCTTTTCTTTGGAAGAAGAATGCTGTGTTATCCTGGTGTCACAAAGGCTCCTCCAAGGACAGGCTGCGTCTCTGAGCCAAAGGCAGCCACTTTTGTCTCTTTCCACACTGTTTCTAGTGATGCAGAAAAAATGCAAATATATGATACCAATGAATTATATATGACCTATATATATATGGAAAAATAGCTATTCAAAATATATGAGCTGTCACATATTTTACTCCTGTTCTGCATTGGAGTGCAACGAAAATATTTTAAGAAGCCTGTTGTGGAAAATAATAGAGAAATCAGGGCAATGAGAGTACAGTTATTGTGTAGGACAGACCTTTTCAAAAGACCTGGAATTGGATCTTGGCCCACTCGCAGAAGAGGATCACTATCTTACTGGCTACTGTGGAGAGTCTCCCTGAATTTGATAAGCAATTCTTTCCTGATGAAGCTCCCATTTAAGTTTCATTTTGGCTTTACAGTAGAAAACTCCTAGAAATGGTTGCTAGTGATTCTGTCCTATCTCATCTATTCAATCCTCTAAACTATCCTAGCCTCCCTTTGTATAACTCAGGATTTCCCATCACGCTGTTTGCATTTACTCCAAAATTGCACCACTGTGGTGAGTTGACCCTGCGTGGATGCCAGGCACCCACCAAAAGCACTCTATCACTCCCTTCCTCAGCTGGACAGGGGAGAGAAAATATAGCAAAAGGCTCATGAGCTGAGATAAGGGCAGCAAGAGATGACTCATTGATTATCATCACAGGCAAAACAGACTGAGCTTGGGGAAATTAATTTAACTAATTACAAATCAAAATGTGAGCAGGATATTGAGAAGTAAAATAAATCTTAAAAACACCTTCTCCTCACCCCTTCCTTCTTTCCAGCTGTACCTCCTGCCTCCCAGTGGTGCAGGAAGACAAGGAATGGGGTTATGGTCAGTTCATCACAAGTTTCTCCATTCCTCAGAGAGAGGAGTCTTCCTCTGCTCCAGGGTGGGGTTCTTCCCACAGGAGACAGTTCTTAATGAACTTCTCCAGCCTGAATCTTTCCCACAGGCTACAGTTCTTCACAGACTGCTCCAGTGTGGGTCCTTTCCCACAGAGTGTAGTCATTCAGGAACAGGTTGCTCCAGCATGGTTTCCCCACAAACCATAGGAGATATTCACTGGACACACTCTCTCCATGGGTCTGCAGGTCCCTGCCAGGAGCCAGCTCCAACACAGTGTCACAGCCTCTTGTCAGGCATGCACGTGCTCTGGTGTGTGTCTTCTCCATGGGCTGCAGGGGGATCTCTGCATCCCTGTGGATCTCCATGAGCTGCAGGGGCACAGCTGCCTCACCACAGGCTGTAACACAGGCTGCAGGAGAATCTCAGCTCTGGCCCTTGAAACACCCCCTCTCCCTTCTTCACTGACCTTGGTGTCTGCAGAGTTGCTCCTCTCACATATTCTTACTCCTCCTTTCTCTGAGTGCCATTTATTCTGCACAATACCTTTTTGTTGTTGTTGTTGTTTCCTCTTAAATATGTTATCACAGAGGCACTACTACCATTTTGCATTGGCTTTGCCTTGGCCTGTGCTGGGTCCACCTTGGAGCAGCCTGGCATTGGCTCTGTTTGACATGGGGGAAGCTTCCAGCATCTTCTCATGGAAGCCACTCCTGTAGCCCCTCTGCTACCAAAACCTGGCCACACAAACCCAATGCAACCACACTTCTAGTCCAGCCTTGTGGGTGGATGCAGGATGATAAGTAGTCTTATCAAAGATCCTTCTTCTAGTATTTCAAAGAGAACCTCAAACCTCAGACAGCTGAAGTGTGAGGAAATGAAAAGCAGGGTATTGAAACATAGGTGGTTGGGAGAATAACACCAGGAATGCCAGTGAACTTACAAGAGGGTTTGGAGGACCAGTCCTTCGTTATATTTGCAATTTGTGGCTAGTTGTGTGACTCCAAGTGACATGTCTAATTTACACTATCACAGTGGTGTGTGGGTGCTGAAGCATATACCACCTTATGGTGGAACAGGGAGTGGGGCATGAGGATAAAACAACCCAATAGGCAGTCACTGCACAGCCACGTGTGTCTTGTGAAAAAACGTGACACAATTAATCAAAGGGATATTGTTATCCTCTTTTATCTAAGGATATTAATCCTTCACTTAAAATTGAAGACAAGCTAGCTAACTGCATAAACTTGAATAGCTAATTAGCTCTAGAGGCCTTATCATGACAGCACAGAGCTAAACCTGGGCAGAACCTGTCTGAGAAATTATATATACAGTTAACAAGCATGCTTGAGTTGTCCTCTGTACTGAGGTCTGTGTTGCCAGCATAAAGCTGCTCCCAAAACCTGAACCTAGTATAGGTAGAAGACAGCTGAGCTGAGTCTGCTACCAAAACCTCATTCATGGTAGAAATATTTCATTGACCTATCTTGCTGGTCTTAGTCAGATTTGCTTATGAAATGATGCTTATGCTTTCACAATGTCTGCTTTTCTTGTGACCTCTTAGTCAGGTTCCAGCAAACAGAAGAGAGGGACAGAGATCTCAAAGATATTATGTTCCTGAGAGTTTAAAAGTGAAACATGCTACACTAATATCCTTACAGAGGGAAAGCTTGCAATGCAAGGTTGACTGTTTTGTTAGTCATCAAATAATCCATATGGTTCAGACAATATCCTAAATGCTGTAGAAAAACTTTTCATTGCTGCTCATGCCTTCCTCTGAAAGGCATGAGCTTTTTCCTCTGAAAGGTCCAGCTGCTGTGGCAACCTTATATTTTCCTCAGAAGGTCTGTGGAATAGACAATGGAGGATCAAAGTCAAGGCTGGTAGAAAGAGATACCACTCTACTAAGTACAAAGCATGGTACCAGACATATGCCCAATATTAATTTTTTTGGTGTGTTTTTATATGTGCTACCATGTGTATCCTTCCTCAAGTGACAGAGTGCATGTTGGAAGTTCTAAAAACAGCTGTATTTTTCAAACATCACTTTAAAAAAACCCTTCAAAACTGCATCTAAGCTTTTTTAAGAAGTTATTTATTTACATCCTCAAAGCTCAAAAGAAGTGTCCTTGAACTTAATTTCAGGCTTTCTTATATAAACATAAAAAGAAAGAAAGGCTGATGAGACAATTCAGTCCCCCGATGAACTTGTTTGTGAAGGAAGAATAATGATAGAAATTATTGTTCTGCTAAAGAAGAAGAGTGTAGCTACACGTCCATCCTGTAGCAAAGGGCTGCTCTGCTTTAAAGTCAAGCTCTTGCAAATTAGGAAATTTAGGAGTAAACATAAATTCATAAAACACTTAGATTGAAAAAGACCTCCAAGAACATCAAGTCCAGCTGTTAAATTCCTCACTTGTGTGGACAGGCACTAAACTTAATCTCATACTAAAATGGAAGTTACATATTTTGTTTCTATTATCCTCATTCACCTCACAGTCCCAGCTCTGCACTATGCACTGTTCAAATCCTGTGCAAAAAAAAGTGCTATTAATTTTGTCACAGACTGGTGATAATTGTGACTTTAGTATTTAAATAAATCAAATCCACCACTGAATTAATCTTTGTTATACTGCTGAGACATAGGGACTTACTAGAAGTGATAAACCTGGAATACTTATTCTCATTTACTTGATGCCAGGCACTCAGGAGACGATTTTCCAGAAGATGCAGCCTTTGGTGCACGCTCACCCAGAGCTCTGTGCTGGCTGCCTCCAGCTGCAGTACCGAGTGCTCAACGCCTTTAGAACAGAGCAAGCCTCCAAGAAAGTGAGGGCTGGTGCCTCTGATGTCCCAGACTGTAGGGGTGTGCCTTGCATCCTGCAGCCCTAATTCCTACAGCCCCTGTGGAGCCCCGATCCCTTCCCTCAGCTCTCCAAGCGGGGCAGGAGTCTGGCTCCTGGTGCTCAGATTGCTTCTTGTAAGGCAGACAGTGAAGGCAAAGGAGCCCACAAGAGACCTGGAAGGGAGATTGCAGTAGGGAGGTGCTGGCCACCTTATTTCTGGCACACCCCCCCAAATTTTCAGTGGTTACTTTGAATTCCTAATGATAATACAAAAGCAGCGCTCCCGAATGGTCCTTTTCCAGAGTGTTTCGGAGCACAGCATCTCTCTGCAGGTCTTAGGGGTGCTGAGAGTCAGGACTACTGGCCTTCTGCTATCCCTCCCTGCCTTGTCCCAATTTGCTTCAGTCCTTCCCATGGCTGACTCCTTGTTCCCGTGCTTCATATTTGGAATCCTTTGTGGCACCAGGATGGGGAGGGACAGCAAGAGGGAAGGTCTAGGGCTGCCTTTGCTGCTCGGAGTGGGGGCCTGTGAAGTGCATGGGGAGGCATATGCACAGTGCAGATGCCTGTAGGAGGAATGAAGGGGATGACGTGTGCTCAGCTCAGGCAGAAGCTGTAGATAACTGTCAGACTAAAGCAAGTCTCCCGAGCACACGCAAGCTGGATTTTTTCCTAGAAGCTCCAAACATAGCCAAATTTGTACACATTTTCTTCAAAGGAAATTAAAGAGAGGTTTTATGGGTGTTTGTCAGAACACATATGATCCCTGGTACTTGTAGAACACCCTCTGTAAATCATGCATTAAATACATTTCTTTAGTCTTCTAACAACTCTTCATGTTTGAGAATTAGCCTTCTGCTTTTTCACTGGAGAAATAATTGAGGCAGAAAAGGAAATTTTAGGGCTCGAAAGAGCCACTGTGATCTTGCTTCAGTCTCAGGGATAACTGGAACATCGGACATCCTTCAACAAGTTCTTACCCACAGGTCCATTAGTTTTGTTAAGAAAAAAGTTCTTGATGACAAAATGGTCAGTGATGGAGAATCCTCTACAGGCTTTGGTAAATTATTTTGATAGTCATTTAATTGTTATTTGGATTTAATTAGCCTCAAGTTCAGTAAATTGGATCTTGCTAGAAATGTTTGTTTCTTGTCACGAAATGTTTGTTTCCTACGTAATGTAGTTACTTATTGTACGGAAGTTCTCTGTTGCTGTTCTTCATGATAACCCAAACAGTTTGAGCTCCTGCACTCTGACTGTGGGGCTCAGTTTCACAACCCTTATTCATTCTTTGCTCCAGTTATTTTTTAAGTGGGGCTGCTTCAGCTAGAAACATGCTATTTACAAGGATATATCCAAAACTGTCACCCTATTTTGTCCTAAGACATGACCATTCATTAGAAGTGGAAAACTTGGCACAAATGTGCTAATCCAAATTAATTTAGTGAGAGCAGGCAGGTAGATTTCTGTCCTGTTGATGAGCCATCGTGTCTTTTTCCAGAGCTGATCCTGCCAAGGTGGAAACACATAATCCTGAGGAAAGCCCAGCCACTCTCCAGCCCCATCCCCTTCTTGCTTTGCTGGTGAAACTGCACCATGGTGGTGTGGCATGGTAGGGATGAGCACACACACAACCTTGTCACTCCCAGGCTGCCTCTTCGATAACTGCGCTGCTTTGAAGCTGTGGTCTGCACAGCCCTCTCTTGTAGTTCAGGCATTGAATGCATGGTATGGGATTACATTCGGGCAGGAAATGATTCATAAAATTTAGTGAAAGGAGAGATCATTGGATAATGTAATCTGACCTCCTATAGCTACCAAAGATTTTTTTTTTTTCCGAGTATGCCTGTGTTCAACTCAACTGTTTCTATTTAATTTAAGTATAGCTTCTGTTAGGGTAAAGTGCATATTACAAAAAGGCATCTAACAGTGGTTTCAAGACAATAGGATCCATTAAATCCTTTGTACCTTGTTCCACTGTTTAAATGCTCATGATGTTACAGATTAATGCCTTATTTCTTATTTGGCTGTATCTGCTTCAGCTTCACTTTCTAAGTACTTGCTGTATTTCAGATTAAAATAATTCAGTACTCATAGCTTTCTCTGGAAATACTTCACTTTACTCAAGTCACCTAAATCGTTTTTCTATGCAAAGACATTTCTTCAGCCTGTAAGTATTTATTTTAGCTTCTCTCCTAACTCTTACCAGTTTCTAACATTACTTGAAAAATACTTACATGCAAACTGTACACACTGTTCCAGCATCAGTCTTATCATATCTTTAAACAGATGTAAAACCACTTCACTTAGGTTAGCATCTGCATTAGCTGCCTTTGCAGCAGCTCCTCCCTGGCAGCTGAAACTATGGATTGTATTCATTTCTTATTTTGATCCCTAATTCCTTTCAAGAATCACTCACATTACAGGATGCAGTCCCTATTCAGTATCAATGACGTGCATTCCCTATTCTGAGATGCAAGTGTTTGCACTTGGCTGTATTAAAATACATTGTGAATAAAGAGAAACAGCCTACTGGCTAGACCAGGTTGCTCTGTTTCACTGTGTCTTCAGCATTATTTATAAATCTTCTAAATTTTTATAACTTTATAAATATTATTGCCATTGAGTTTGTATTGAACCTTGATGTCTGTAAGGTCTTTAAAAAACTATTTCTATTTAACAGTGATTTCTCTATGACTACTTTTCTTTTTATTCTGTCACTTGACAGATTATTTACTTGTGGAAACTGCACTGTAATGCTTTGTTGGGGCTTTTAAAAAGCAGAATGTTGTGCTGCTAACTTAAGTTACCAACAAATGCAAGTGAACTCCTCTGTCAGCTAGAGGTGATAACTTCTCAGTGAGCTAGTTTTACTCCAAAGAGCATGATATTCCATATAATTTTGCTAAGTGATATAATTCATCTTATCAGCTTTTCTGATATTTTGCTTGGGATGGATGTCAGTCTTGCCATCCAGTGGATAGCTGGATCATTATATTTCCCTTCTCTGAATATTATCACATAGCAGCTGTCTTTCAGTCCTTCAGTGTTCCCCAGTGTTCAGAGACTCATTGTGACTTAATGTCAGTAGTGATTATAAGCATTTGACAGAAGCAAATTATTATGGTCCACATCAACCCTTTTCTAGCAATTCTGATCCTTTCAGTCCCAGCTCTCCTCCTCCTGAAGCTCCTCAAGCTTGTCAGCCCCCTTTCCTTCTGCTGGAGCGGTGGAATATTGCTTCTTTGGGTCCGTTTTCATCCTACCTCAAACACAGAGAGAATGTGAGGGCTCTCAAGGGTTAGAGGGAGAAAGCAAAGAGGACAGCTGTTCTGAGCAGCTGAGTGCCGTCCACCCAAGTTCTTCCTGTTTTCATCCACATCAGATGGGTGGGATGGCAGTGGAAGGAGCCCCCAGCCTCCTTCAGTGGTGGTGATGGGGTGTTCTGTCCTAGGACTGGAGAGAAGAGCTCACAGGTGATCAGAAGAAAACACAGTCCAGGTAGGACTGTGAATACATGCTCTTCTCTGGTTTTTAAAATAGATGTTTTCATGGTTTATGGATCTGTGCAGCTCAATGAAGTCAAGTGCTGTTTTCAGACATATTTTTAGGACCAATAGCCATGAACCTTCTGACTCTGTCTTTATTCCTGTCCATGCATTCTCAGACTCATTTTAACCACATGCCACTAGTGGCATTAGTGGTAGTGGCAGAAGCACCTCTTAGTTGTATGTGTATCTAGGATGTTGGTGTTCTGTTGCTGGGGCAGTGCTTCATACCACATTGCTGTGGTAACCCTTTCTTCTAATTCTGTAGAAAGTTTCTGTAGAAAGCCTGAAGAGTGCATGGCTAATTCTTGTTTGATGGGAGTGCACAATTATCCTTCTTTTCAGAGACAAATAAATATTTAGAAATAAAAATATTTAGAAATAAAACTGTTGAGCACTCTCACCTTTTATGCAGTTCTAACATAAAGCCATCTCCATCTAATTAGAACCATATAGAATTTTAGAATTATTTTCTTCATAATATTCTTCAAAATGGCACACTATCTTTTGTCTTTAGCACTTCAATTTGTGAATTTTCCTTTGGGCCTTTATCTTATAGCATTTTGCACTCCATAAATTCTAGCTCATATTGTTTGCTACTTATTTCCTGGTTTTCAGTTTGAATACTGAGGTCTTTTTAGTTATTTTTATTTGCTGTCACATATTAATCAACTGATCCAGAATGGGTTTTAAAACAAAGTCACCCTTTTGGGAAACTGAATGAACTCTTAACTTTCAGTTTTCAGTTGAATGATGCTGTTCTAGCCTTTCTCCTCCTTCTGACTTTGCTCATGAAGGCAAGAGAAAGGAAGTCTAGCGTGTGACACTGTTTTGAAACATGAACTATGAGTCATAGATTCATATTATGGACAGGAAGGACTCAGAACATGAAACTATTACAATATTGTATTAGGTTGGCATGGCAAGGATTTGGTAGTGGGGGTTTACAGGGCTGGCTTCTGTGAGAAGCTGCTGGAAGCTTCTCCTGTGTCCAGGAGGCCCACGACAGAGCTGCCGCTGGCCGGGGCTGAGCCCGTCGGCAACGATGGCAGTGCCTTCGGAATAGCCTGCTTATGAAGGGGGAAAAGAGCCTGCACAGATGCCACTGCAGTCAGAGAGAGGAGTGAGAATGTGTGAGAGCAGCAGCCTTGCAGACATCAGGGTCAGTGAAGAAGGAGTGGGAGGAGGTGCTCCAGGCACCAGAGCAGACTCCCCTGCACCCATGGTGCAGACCTTGGTAAGGCAGCGGTGTCCCTGCAGCCCATGGAGGACCCCACTCCAGAACTGGTGGATGTCTGAAGGAGGCTGTGACCCCATGGGAAGCTTGTGCTGGAGCAGGCTCCTGGCAGGACTTGTGGACCCATGGAGAGTGGAACCCAGACTGAGCAGGTTTGCTGGCAGGACGTGTGATCCCAAGGAGCGCCCATGCTGGAACAGCCTGTTCCTGAGGGACTGGAGCCCGTGGGAGGGATCCATGCTGGAGCAGTTTGTGAAGAACTGCAGGCCATGGGAAGGACTTGTGTTAGAGAAGTTCGTGGGAGAGTGTGGGGAGTCCTCCCCCTGAGGGGGAAGGAGTGGCAGAGAGTGTGGTGAACTGACCACAGCCTCCATTACCCGTCCCCTTGTGCTGCTGCAGGGGGAGGAGGTAGACAAAATGCAGTGAAGTCGAGCCTTGGAAGAAAGGAGGGGTGTGGGGAAGGCATTTTTGAGATTTGGGTTTATTTCTCATTACCCTGCTCTGATTTGATTGGTAATAAATTAAACTAATTTCCCCAAGGTCAGTCTGTTTTTTCAGTGAGAGTAAGTGGTGGGTGATCTCTCCCTGTCTTTATCTCAACCCATGAGCCTTTTGTTATATGTTCTCTCCCTTGTCTTGCTGAGGAGGGGAGTGGTGGAGTGGGTTTGGTGGGTACCTTGTATCCAGACAGCGTCAATCCACCACAAATACAAAGAAAATACATTTTAATGGAAGGTCTCAGAAGAAACCGCAGTTCTTTTGGCACCTCCACACCACTTTAGCTTCCAATTGAAAGAGTGTAGATGTAATCTTAAAAACTGGCAGACTGTTAAAAAAAAAAAGAACTTGCAGATTAAACCAATTTAACAAGGTCTTTGAAGGTGGCAAGAAGGCTGTGGCATAATCTTAACCTGCAGCAGTATTTATTGCACTGTATCATATCCCTCATCAGTTCACCCATCTGACATCACAGGAAATCATTCCAGGAATAGTGAAAAATATGGTTCTGTTTCTGGAAGAACTTAATGCCTGATACTGCACCAACTGGAGAATGACTGCTGTTTCCACCATAATCTGCATTTGAGAGAAAGCAAATTAGTCTGATCTCTATATTATGCATAATTTCAGAATGAATTCTCAGAAGGAAAGAACAAATAACAGCTGTAGTTTGTTGGAGTAAAAATGGAATGTAGATTTAAATAATTTTGACAAAGTAATCTGATAGCTGTCTGTTGACACAATAACTGATTTTCCAGATGAGGGAAACACAGTAGACCTAAGGTATCTCAATTTAGCAAGGATGCCGTGCTTGCATGTATGAAATACATTTTAGATTTTCCTTAATAAACAGGGCTCAATTCTGTTCTCCTAAAATGATAGGAAGAAAAAACAGTTTGTAACATGAGAGGGAAATAAAAGAGTTTGGGTTGTCCCAGAATAGAAAAATGAAAGCTGACTGAAGATATGACTGATATTTAAAAATATGCCAATGAGTAAACACAATGGAGGAGGAAGAGCTATTTAAACTAAAAGACAATGTTGGCAGAAGAACAAATGGGCATAAAATGACCATGAACAAATTTAAGCTGGAAGGCAAAAGTTTTCTAGTTATCAGAAAGCTGTCTTTCAATGAAAAAAGAAAGCCCTTCTAAATGGTTTTTAAATTAAGCTCAGCAAGTTTATGATTTGCTTTACTTGACACACATGTTCACCAGCATGGGATTTGATTCAGTGACATAAAAGTTCCCTTTAATTTTATATTACACAAAGCAGCAATTACTCTTGAGCTATACTAACCTCTCTGGCAGCATGCACCCACTGTTGAACAGCACTCAGCATGACTAAAATATTCTTTCAGACAGAAAATCAAGAGACTTCGATATTCAGCTAATCTCCAAAAGATTTAAACAGACTGAATGCAAAGACTTTTTGCCATCCTGCAACGTCTCTAAGGCTAACATACTCAAATAAATCAATAAGACCAAGTTTTGTGTGAAAATTGTCACCTCAGCCAGCACTGCATTGGGTCCTAGTGCTAACTACAAAACTGTGTGTCACATCTTGAGCTGCCGACAGCTATATTTCCAGCCTTTAAGAATGAGGATATGAGGATCTGGAGAAATGCTGATTTGAATAATTGCAAACTGCAAGCCACAATGTCAGTAATGGAGATAATATTCCTGTGTATTTTAAAAGCTGTGAAATTCTTCCTGCAGATGATGGGTAGTATTATTCATTCTTATTTGTTTAGCTGAATTTAGAAATGAGCTGGGAAGAGAAAAAAAAGTTTGGATATCCAGTAAACAGGATGCATTTTATAACCATTTTATATCATGCATAGTATACTTAATTGGAAAAAATGAAAATTGAACATAAACATCAATATTCTAATAATATTAGGGTAGGAAATTGGAATAAGCTGTAAGCTTCTATCTTAACTAATGCCACCATGCTGTTTAGTGTTGCTGAATGTCACACTCAAGGAACGAACATTTTCCTCGGTGGAACTTTCTCAGTGCTGTCATTTTGTACGGCTGTCTAAAACACAGAAACCTCTGAACTAAGAAACCTGTTCCTTTTGTTTTTCAGTGTCCAAGCCATGATTCCTCCGGGGGAATGCCTGTATGCTGGGAGGAAAAGGAGGAAACCCATTCAAAAACAGTTAAGTGTCATATTCATCAGGAGGCATCTCCCTCCAAACATACGGGCTAGAAATGAGGTAGAAGAAGGGTTCCCTTCCTCCTATGGCCCACTGACACAGGAGAGACCAACTCTTCTTCTCTGCAATGAGAAACCTTTGGCTGGGAGGCTGGCTCTTCATGGATGAGATGTCTCCAGAAAGGATGCCAAGCCTGGGTCAAACCATCCTTCCCCATCACTAGGTATCCTGGGAGGAGGCCAGTGGTGGTTGTGGTGGGTACCACGGTGCTGCCATGGAGAGTGCAGAGGGACAGTGCCCTTTGGTAGGCAGAACGCACCGGTGGACTAAATGTCAGCTGGGCAGTGGGTTGGAGGGGTGGCTGCCACCTTCGTGCTTCTGTGCTCCCTGCCACCTGTTCAAGGAGCTTTTAGAGAAGCCATGTGTTGAGTGGCACCAGAGCACTGGCATTGCACTCCCCCCTTCCCCTTTCCTGGGCTTAGCCTTGCCTGGGGCATTGCTAAGTCCAACATGTGCGAGCCGGGAAAGTGGGTCGGTTCAGCCAACTGAAAGAGCAGACTGGTGAGTCACTTTTTGCATATAGAACACGTAATTTTCAGACTTCTATTTACTATGGGATCACTTTCGTTAGGAGAAAAATGGGAGAGAGGAATTGTATATGTGAAGACAAAGCAGGAACAGAAGAAATGCAATGGAAATTTGTTACTACAAGATACTTGAAATGGGAGGGGGAAAAACGAAGTTTGCTATCACTCAAATGTAAATGAGTTCCAGATGCCATAAACCGATCTGTGAAATAAAGGTTTTTAATGTAATCATCCCACATTTTCTGTGTTACACTAGATTATATGATTATGAAACACACATTTTTACTGTTTCAAAATTATGAGCTGACACTGGTGGCCTTCACACACAATTTAAGGATGAGAAGATAACTAAAATAGATTTCCCTATTTTCATTGGCTCAGAACTTCTAAAAATAACCCACTTGGCTTAAAATTGTACATATTGGTCTGTTAAAGGGGAGTTTCTCTGAATGTTTTAATGACATCTGTTGATATTGTTTGGATTTTGGGCAGTATTTGCTCATGAACCACTTGTTACCACTTAAAAAATAGTTTCTTTTAGTTTAAAATGTATCACATTTCAATAGACAGAGATAATGGCATAAGCACATGATTCTTCCTGCAAAAATCCTGAGTGTTGAATTCAAAATATATGTAAGATTTCTGCACTACTATTTTAGTATGGATGTGGATATTTGATTTTATAACAATTGCAAGAGGGATGCAACCTTTCCAGTACATTAAATTGCCTCTATGCAGAACAGTTTATGGATCATTACTTTTGTGAGAAAGGAAGGAGACTTGCAGTTGCTTTGAGAAACATTAAGCTTATGTTTGGAGTTTACATGCTAGCGAGAACTCCTCTCAAAGATGACTTCTAGATAAATGCAATGGCTAAGAAAACTACCTGCTAACAAATCATGGAAATTACCTCATTAGCCTTTTTTTGAGGTTCTGGCTTTAATACTCTCAGAAGCAAATTCTCACTTACTTTACACAATCAAGTTTCTATCTTGGGAACCATTGCAGGTAATGCTGCCTTGAAAATAGCTTTTCCATGATGTTGCAGTGCAGGTACCTGAGCATGAACTTATCAAGCCAGGACATGGACAATTTTGATTAAGAAACATGGGTTAAAACAAAGGGAACTGCTTGGGTTGTTAGAAGGCTGAAGTCCCACGCCGGAGACAGCAGTCCATTTTCTGTGGTCAGTTACTTACCACTTGCTGAGGATGATTTCTCAGTTCCTAGCAACACTGGTCTCTTCCTCAAACCTTATCTGTTTGTGGCCTTGGTCTCTGGTAAGCCTTTCCTGTGCTTATTCCCTCACTCGGGGACCTTCCTCTAAAGAGGCTCTGAATGCCCCGGACTGACTGGCTGACAGAGCTCCTTTCCCAGTCTGTGTCTCTCAGCCCTACTGGTCTTGCTGACATTTCAGGACTCCCAGATTACTGTTATTCTGCCTTGAAGAATTTATCTTGAATTTAGAAGGGTATACAAAGACTATTAATTGAGCAGCATATTTAACCATTATTTTAATCCATGTTATACCATCTTTGTTATACCAGCTTTTTTCTCCTCTTTGACAGCACAGCACTTTCACATCCACAGCCTTGTTGTACTTTCCCCCCTACCATTCTGCCAATGAATCAAGATACTGGCACCTGTTCTTGGAGGAGTATTTGTTCAGTTGTAAAACCCGATTTTTCACAGAAAATAAAGTTAAAGAGTATTCTTTGGCCAGTATTCTCTTTTTAATGTAAATAGTCTCTAGAATTTACCTTTCTTTTAACAAAAGGATAAGTGAGCTCAGGTGCCTCAGTGTGAGCAGGATACTTGGATCTCAACAGGGATTGATGGATTAGTGCTTTTGAAGGTCAGAATTTAAAGGACAGAGGTGCAGCTTTCCCCTCTGCAGAACAACTGGGACATCTATGTCTCCCCATACTCAGTGCATCCCAAGAAGCCAACTCTCTGACTTTTCATGATCAGACTGTCAACCAGGTGGTGATCCTGCAGCTGGCTTTTAATCCAGGATATCACAGAATGATATATTGTTCATTATGTTAATGAATATTTTTCAGGCACAGGAATTCTATTCTGAGGTGGTTTGACAGAACAGTGATGAAGATGTATAAAAAAGCTCCATGGGAGAGACCAAGACTGGGAAGAATGTGTGGGAAATTTTACTGGGAGGAGCTAATACATTTCAGTCTTGCTCTCTACACAGAGCTAGCAGAGACTATCCTCAGGTTGCCATTCTTCAGATAACATATAAGGTTGAGGTTCTACTTTTATACATGCAGGAAAATTAAAAAACCATAGCTGTTTTCCTTTTAGCATTTATGGACACAGTTCAAACACCTGGAGTTCAGACAGATTGAAAATTTTCCATCAGATATGCTTTTCAGCCAGGCAGCCGGCATTCTGACTAAAGGAAACATTTTCTACCAAGTGTTTATTTCCTGTGGAAATCTAACGTTTTACTGTTAATTCAATCATCTGGAAATTAAAGAGATCTTGTCTTTAATGTCAAGCTAAAATCACTGTGTTGAAATTAATACTTAAAAGTGCTAAGGCTATGCTTCAGGACAGTTACCATTTGAGAACTTCAGCCACTTCTTCATCTCAAACCCAGGCATCTTATAAAACCCGCTCCCTCTACAAAACATTTCTTGTAACATTTTACAGCTCTTTAAAGGCAACTACACCTGCCCTGCGTCTGAGTGTATCTATAACTGCTCCAGACTGACCACTTCAGCCAGAACCATGCCAGTGCCAGGGTAAACAGAGACCTTGGTAGGTGCAGCTCTCTCCTGCTTCCTAGTTCTCATTTTAAGGCCCTTTGTGGCATAGCCCTTCCTCTTACTTGGTACCACACTATCCCACCTCTCATCTGCTCTGCTGGTGTTATGTCTTCTTGACCATTAGTTCTGCTTTCACCTTTCTTTTTTGTGAAGATGCAGAAGAGACATAGAAGGTGGCAAAGGGCCGCCTTTCCTTCAAGCAGCTTTCTCTCATTCTGTCCTTTTGGTCCACAGGAGATGGTGAACATCCACACACACATGGCTGCCACTGGAGCTCAGCTCTGCCAGGATTCCTATACAATGTCCAAGCACAGCTCAGTGACTGAGAGTGCTGGTCAGTACACTCATGATAATCATCTGTTGTTACTTTGCTCTCAGCCTGTCTGTTGCATCTCATGGTCTCTCTCCCCTTCCCTTCCTCTATTCCCTTCTTACTGAAAGCTTGCTGTCGTGGTAAATGATTAGACCTTTCTCAGCTCAGGTCTTCTGCTGGTTTAACACGGTGGCATACTTGTAAAACTTATTCAGAGCGAGGTTTTCATTAACAGGGTAGGGCTCTGCAGAGGGTAGGGAACAGCAGACAGAGCTGGAGTTGCAGGAAATTCCTCTGCGAGCTCACCAAACTGGTTTACACTAGCGGCGGTCTGTGTGTCATGGGCACACTGAATCACTAATGCAAAAATGGCTCAATGCCTTGTGTACCACTGGAACAGAAAATGTTCTCCCCACCAGCTCCCACACAGCTCCCACCACACAGGGACTGCTAATGTGGGTCCTGCACAGGTACAAGGACTTGTTACTACTGGGAAGTTTAACAATGTGAAGAGAGAAAAGCCAGATGCATTGCTTTAATTACATGTGCTCCTTTACTATAGCAGTGTTGTATGGAAAGCAGAGTAAATGAGAGATCATTGAGTGACTCCTATGTCTCTGTTTACAGTTTGACCGTCCTGACTTTAACACGAGCACAACAAGCACCATCTACTTTCAGCTCAAAATAAAGGCTAGAATTTTCATTTGCCTCAAAGCAGCCCACTGAAGATTTTCCCTGCCTGTGCCTTTCTGTTTATGGCTGGCTAACTGGGTCTTTCCATGGAACTCACATTGTTTAAAATCACATCCACTTGGCACCTTACTACCATTTACATCCAACCCCTGTTTGTTTGGATTCACTCCCTTACTGAATCATTTCCTTGAGTTTTCAGGAAGACTTTGTCCTGAACTTTCTCCCATAGTCTTTTTACACCATTCCCTGCCATCTTCTGAAAACTATTCCTTGCACTCGGTACAAAAGCAGACCACCTAATTGCTTCAAACCATTCTTCTCTGGCATAGAGCAGTCACTATTTTATGTGGTAAATAGGCTTGAACAACTTTTATTTCTATTTCATGTCACTCTTGACAATTTTTACCTCTTGAACTGATCAGCTTAATTTTCTTTATTGGAATTAATTTCTTCTGTCCTACATTGCTTCCTTGCTTCAGCTGGTTTGTCAGATGTAAAGACCGATTAGCAAAAGCTTATGTTCTTTAGCTTCTGCTCAGCTGTAGGCTATGCTCCCACAAAATTACTGCCCTCCATAGATCAGACATCCTTTTGGTCTCATAGGATGCCTGAGCCTCAAGGTTTACTGCAAAAAATAGCAAGCTCGGAAAAAGTAAAAAACACTATTCCTTCTTTGTTGATTGCATTATTAGTTTTCATATTTCCTTTCTCTAATATAGGAAAGTCGTTAATTTATCCCAATCAGCAAAATCTTCTCCATGTCTCTGGAAGCAACTCATTGTGTTATTGAAAGACTACATATTAGTACTGGCAATTTTGAATTAAATAGCAGAAATTACATATTTTCAGTGAAAATTTTTTTATCTACCTCAAATTTTTTTCTGTCCATTTTGTCCACTGATGCTGTTCTCTAGAAGTGAGATTTTCAAAAGTAGCAATGAATTTTTCATACCTGATTTACTTTAAGAGGTTTTCAGTTAGCAGCAGTCACACGTACAAAACTGCTTTTCAAAAAAACGATCTTTTGTTTTACTAATTCCTAAGCACATTTTTTTTAGAATGACACTGCAATGACAAATTAATACTGTTGTAATTTAACACCTTAACCACCTTGTGAAATGTTAATGCTCAAAATTAAACTTATGATTGAAAAATGCAGTAAATGTGTGTAGCATGGAAACGCAGTAGTAAAGTGTGACAAATAATTAGTTTTTACTCTCATTGTCGACTGGAACATCAGCTAGCTACTTAAGACTATGATCCTTGGATTCAGTGAAGTGAAAATAGAAACTGTTAGCACAACCATAGTTTTCTTACTTGCCATTTTCCATTCTTGAGTATCTATGTAGTTTATGGCTCCAGTGTCCCATAGCTCATACCTGGATAATGCACTTGACTACTGCTGGGTCCAGCAATAGCTGCTACTGAAAGGAACCACCTTCTCAACCTCCCACTCAGGTCTTCTTGCTTAATGGACAAGTTTGTGCTTCAGCACTGAGCACCTTCACTGTCACTCTGGAAATAAGGTCCCCATTTCTGTGTGCAAAAGCACCAGCTTTTCCTTTACTCCCTCTTGAGAACGTCTTACATGTTCTCCGGGAATATCAGTGGACATTCCGAATTTGAGGTTCCTCACTTGGGATGTGTTTCATCTTAATGAATTTTCACAACAGCTATTCTAGGTTCTCTAGTACTGTCCATTACATAAGAGGAACACAAAATGGGGATGGATTTGCTTGGCCTAGAAAGCTGAGTAACTTTAATCTCTATGATTTGTGAGGAATATCTATCTTCTTAAGAAGCCAAATTCTTACCCTATCTGATGTAGGAAGGTAAAAGTGAGAATGTATATAAGAGTTTTGAGCTCAAGGAAGGAATCTCTCTTAACCTTACCTTCCATACTTTTTAAACTCATGCCTAAAGACAGACTCTTTTATTAATCATCTCCTGACCCACAGGTTAACTTTGAGTCATTAAATGGAGGGAACTAAGATGCTTTGAATGAATACAGTGGGTATTGAATGGGTTTGTGCATTAGTCACAGTAATTTTCCCCTGCTGTTCTGCCCTTCATTTGTACAACAAAGATGAGAAATTGTTTTTCCTGATATTGACTAGAACATGAAGATAGTACCCACTTCCCTAGGGTGAGAGGTCCTGAGTAAGAGATACCAGTTCTTCATTTTTTGCCTGATACGAAAAGAGAAGACAAAGCCTGTGTCTTTGCACCATGGCAAATGCAGAATGGCAAATCTCTTTTTGTCAAAGGACAGAGGCTTTAAAGACTTTCATAGAAGCTAAGAGAAGTATTCCTGTTATCAATTAATTGCATACAGCATCTCAGTCTCTGAAAGTAAAACAGGTAATTGAAAATGTGTTCTCCACCACAGAAGGCCTGCAGTTGGGAATGAAAAATCAAATCCTTCGAAGAGACACAGAGACCGTCTGAATGCGGAACTGGACCACCTGGCCAGCCTCCTTCCTTTTCCACCTGACATCGTATCCAAGCTGGACAAACTTTCTGTCTTGCGCCTTAGTGTCAGCTATCTCCGAGTCAAAAGTTTCTTTCAAGGTAGGTTTCCTTAAGATCCCAGCATCCCATTAAAATTATCCCTCTATTTATTGCTACTTTGTACTAATCCTGAGTAAAAGTAACAAATAGCATATTGATAAAAGCAGAGAGAAAAAATATATTATTGAACTTATTTTGTGCATGGAAGGTTGCATGGAAATTTTGTTAATTTCCTCTTATGTAGCTTGTGTGTTTTTCACCAAATAGTGCAATAACGCCCATCTTTGATCAGCAGGCTTTAGAAAATGGGAAAACACAACTTTAAAATCACTAAACTGGGAAAGAAGTTTGGGGCAAATGTTATAGTTTGAATTCTCTATTCGAAGCTGTTATTATGGAAGTTCAAAATGCCTGTTTAAGTGTGATGTGAAAGTCAACCAAATACTGTATTACCTATGTTTGCTGTATGCCAGGAGGAAATGGGTTCACCTGAAAAGGCAGAATGATCACTGTCTTTCAGGATAAGAGAGATTCAAAATTAAAAGTGCTGAATAAAGCTGTACTGGGCTACGCTCCATTTGTAGAGCTGTCTGGCACACCGCAAAGTGAAAGCCAAATGTGCGTTTTCAGATGCACACAAAAAGAATTCTTCCAAATTTGAAGGTATTTTGAGTTTCTTCTGTTGCTGAGGAGTTCACAAGAGCAAAATCCAGATTAGTGATTTAATAATGGAAATCCTCTCTGGAGTTGTTTTCAAAAAAAAGGAAAAAAGTCCTGTGTATGAAGGAGTATAGTTGACCACAACGAATAGGTGGACCGCAGAGATAAACAGAAGTATTTTTATGGACATTATTTTTCCTTTATTACTCTTTATTATTTCTTCCTGTTACTACTTATGATGCACAGTGTGTACCTATATATATACACACACACTTTTTTTTTTTTTTTTGGCCATAACCAAAGAATAATATCAGTTGGTTGCCTTCCTGCTTATAAAATGCATTTTAGTATAAAAGAAATGCCAGCTTGAAGAGCCTTTGGCAGGCTGCAGGGCATTTCATGAGGCTGACATGAGATTACAAAGGGTGATATCATTAATAGCAGGAGCCTCCCAGGTCAGCTGTGGCAGGCGGTTGCCCAGCTTCCAGCATCCTGCAGTTTACAGGGTGCCTCTCTTTCCCTTTAAACACACACCTGAGTGCTATGGCCTCTTACTCTAAACCTGACTTTCATTTCTCTTGCATTCAAAAGCAATAATACCTCTTCATCTGCCTTTACTACTCTTCTGCCAGAGTTTCTAAGATCCTTTGTCTTCTTTTCTTAAAGGGATGAGATAAAAGAAAACAAGCAAAGCCAGGCTGCGTTATGTTGAAATGTTCCGTGTTCCATGTTTTGAGAGATTTCATTTAATTTAATCCCCAAATTACCTAATTGAACGCATAGTTTGTGTTCCCTTCATTCTTATTTTTAAATGTTTACATCATGAAACTAAGGTTACAGAAAGCATTGTTTATAGTAAAGGAAGGAAACTACATGCCATTTTAAGATGAGAGAGCAGGCTGGAGCTTCAGAAGGGTGGAGTGGAGGAGAGGTGAGCTGTGGAAACTGAGCTGCGTCAGGAATGGTTGCAAATGTTTGGGTAAGGGCAGAATCTGCCCCATCCCTCATGAACATCATGATCTACTTACTTGTAATTATGAAGAAAAAAGGCAGAATCTGTTTGTTCAGGGTTTTTTAAAGCAAAAACTTTGGTAGCAAGTCACCTAAAAAAGCAGACAAACATATTTGTCCCAGCATTTCAATTTTTATTGTGATGAAAGAGGATAGAAGAGCAGAAATGGATTGTTTGTGGCTTTTTAAATCAAAGGATGGCACTAAATTGGGAACTTCTAAACATTCTGAGGACAGAGAACAGACCAGTGGCATACAGAGATGTTAGAAAATTGGATAAAAAAAATGTATCTGGAAAAATGGCTTAGTAAATCTGTATTAATTCACTCAGGGAAAATTAATCCAAAGCAAGTGGTGTTCAATAGAAAAGACAAACCTGGAAAAGAGAACATAAAAACAGTAATCGCAGAGTGACAGTGGTCAGCAAGTTGTTCCATGCCTGTAATATGGTATGTTGACATAAACAAGAAAGCTAAGTGTGGATTTTGGTCTGTTTGCCCAGAGGCAGCATGTAACTACACAGGAAGGTTATAATCCCTCTCTGCATGAGACCAGCATGACTCCATCTGGAATAGAGCTTTCTGTTGTGAGCATCTCCTGGTCACAAGGGCATTAGTACATATTAAAGGGTTTGGAATAAACATAGGCAAGAAATGACTATAAAGTTGCATGGGCAAAAAAAAAAAATCAATGAACAAACAAATAAACAACCCCCAAAAAACTAAAGCTAGCTCAATTTTTATTCTCCAGCTGTTTGTCTTCATAAGAGGAAAAGACGAGAAGGGAAGGAATTGCTCAGGATATTTTACAGTGGCACAATGGAGGACCTAAGGAATGATGATGTCCAAGATGAAATTTGGCTTGAATATCAAGCAAAACATATCTGTAATTAGTTCTGTTCAGCTATCCAATATTCCTAAAGTGGATGCAGTGGAGATTCAGTACATCCAATTTTGTAGTGTGTGACAGACAATACTGTGCATCTTTTATTTAAAAAACCTATTCTCTGAGTTTTGAGGAAGTTAAGCTTAAATTTCAGGTTTTTAAAACATGCTTTTAAGAATATTGCTTGCCATTTAAAAAAAATAAATGGGTAGTGTTACTTGACACGTTAAGTTCATATGTGACATTGCGTATTCAATCCATAACAGGTCAGCAATTCCCATGCCAATTACAGTGGCACACCTTCAACAATGCCAGCGGTTTCTGGGCACGCTCATTGATTTACCACTAGGTGTCCTTTTAGTAGCTACTCTGCCATAGTCAGTGTGCAGCACAAACGTATTTATGAAGATCAATAGCCAGCTGGAGGGAGTAACCTCACCATCTTGACTTCAAGTGTGAAAATGGTTTTGCAGAGAATTAGGTATTAATGCATGGAGAACATCCATCAGTCATTTATTCCCATTTTAGTGACCATTAGATGTTAGCACCTTGAAGCATATGGCCAGTTCATCTGACTTGACTTGTTTAAGCAAAGGCCTGGTTGCTTTCCAAAATTTAGACCTGGATGTTGAGACAGATATTCCTATGATTCAGTTTAATTCATTGTGGCGAATTCCCTCCCTCATTCTTAGAAATGATTTTCCTTTTGCTTCAGAACAATTCTTCTGTCTACTTGTTTAAGATTCTTCACATCTCTGTTATCAGTTGGCAGAGGCTCTATTAATAGCCCCGCTCCCCCCAGGCTATAGGCATTCAGTCACTTTGCGTTTTCCTGATAAGCGCTTCAAAACGGCTGGCAGCGATAACCTTCCAATCTCACCGCATCTCGTGTATGAAGCAGCTGAGTCTGAACCAGGGTTAGTTGACGACTGAGAGATGTCAACTGCTACAGGAAACTGTGACTGTCATTTGGCCCTGACAAAGATGTGTTTTGGGTGGGGATCCTGTGAGCATGGAGTGGCACTTAGTGTCTGTGACCACTTGAGTTTTCTTGGCCTCTGTCTTGGACGTGTTCCATCTTGGTTAATTGTAGCCTGTCTTCCTCTACCACTCTTGACAACACATCCTTTAGTACTTCTTATTTCTCAGTTTTTCCACTGGTGGGGAAATGGTGGTCTTGCTCCACTTCAAAACCAGCCCCATTTTGTTGGTTGTTTAACTTGTTCCCTTCTAGTACAGGTAATGATTTAGCAAATAAATGTCAGAAGAATAGCACCTTGTCCTTTTAGCAGCTCAGGTCCTTTCTGAGAGAGAGCTAACTTATATTTCCCAGTCCTTGTAAGGAAACCAGCTACAACAATTTAGATAGACCAACACAGTTAAACTAGGGCTATATAGTTCCTCATCTTTCAGTTCTTAGTGTAACTAACCCTGTATTATCAATAGGCCACTCAAAATTTTCCTTTGACGTCTCATTCATTAATGTTAGACCTTTTAGCCATAAGCATTCCTGCTAAATGATAGCTGATGTTGAGTATAGATGGGAAATGTAGAGACCTCAATATGGATGAATTTTTTTTTATTTTAAATCCATTACTACATAATTTAAAGCATAATTTAATTCAATAGCTTGTTATTTTGCCCATCTGGATATTTTTTGCATACACACATATACATACGCAAAAAGAGAGACGTGCATGCAAGCACAAAAGCAGTGCCTTCCCGACAAAAATCTTCCTCATGTATTATTTTGAATCTCTGTGTTTACTGCAGACATCAGTGCCTTCTCTGTATTTACTTACTTGCAGACTTCATTTGATTTTGAAAGCTAAAAATCTGATAGATTTATGGATGACTAAATATGGAATGCAGAGAGTCACAGATGGACTCTGAGAATAAATATCTTAAAAGTTTCTGTAAGTTTTATATTTAAACTGCAATTCAGATATTTGCAAAATTAGTGACAGGCAAGCATGGAGACATGTTGTTTGACCTGCCTTACACTAAAGTTATATACGGATTGTAAACTGAATTACAGTAGAGTTTGAGAAATTTGTCTACAAATGTTTGTTCATCTGTTTCCATGTAGAATTAAAAATTTTAGGATACAAGCCTGTAGTGATCCTTCCTGAGTAAAGAATAAGATGTGCCTTAACCTGAGGGTCATTGTCTAATATTTTCACAAATCTGCAACACGGCTGATTTAATACCTTCTTTTGCAATCTCTAAAATCCAAGCTGGGAGTCTCCTGCTTCAGTTTAAGCCCCTCTTCTGTAGAAAAAAAATTTTGTTTCCATTTCTCGTGGCACCTCAGCTTTTACAGCCATGAAGGTGATCCTAGCAGTTGGAAGCAAAAAGAGGCAATAAACACTAAACTTTTTTGGTTTCATTGTCTGTAGCTCCCCATCTGCTGACTAGCAGAAAACTATTTTCCCAACCTTGTATGGTTAAAGGGCTTCCAGCATGATTTTTATAACCTTCCTTTCCTTGCAACATCTGATACTATACATTGGCTTTTCTGTTTCTCTTCTTATACATTTGCCCTTTATTTTATTCATTTTTAAAAGAGATTTTCTGTGAGCTTCCAGTCACTGAAGTACTCAAGATTTTAAGGGGGTCTTTTCTTACATTTCCCATTCTTCACTGCCACTGAGACAGTTTACACGTATGTCCTATATATTGATTAGTTGAAAAAACATCCAGCTTCTATTTCCCTTAGATATGTGTTCTCTGAGATTTTTCCAGGTGTACTGAAGTCTCCCTTCTGTTGGTTATCTCTCTTCCAATGCTGTGGCTTGGATTGCTGCTGCTGCAAGAACCATTGATTCCAGGATTTCCTGATCACTTTCACCAAGCTGTCCTATCTCCTTCTAACCCATTTCTCCTCTTCAATTAAACCTCTTATATAAATATATATATATATATTTATTTAATGGTTTTTATTTTCCCCTTTTCTGACAGGGTAGCACACAGTGGTTTCTGTCTTTCTTCTGATTTAGCATTTATGTTACTGGGTCATTTCCTTTTACTCGTCTACGTGTTTGGTGTGATCCAATTCCCATCAATGTTTATCTTTAATGGAAATTGAATTTATCCCTTTTAAGAGGAAAGCAACAAAGAATTCCGCCCAGCTGGCCTGATTTTCAGTATCCTCAATTACTTGCAGTGTGTTCCAGCTTTGTTCTCCTCCTACAGTGTCCATGGTTGCTACTCTCCTAGGTCAGAAACATACTACTGTGTATGGCATACTACTAAACATACTACTAAAAATGGACTGTTCATGAAAGAAGCATTTTCACTCTCTACTGCTCTGTAATTTTACCATTTTTTAGCAATATATCAACTGAAAAGAGGAAAAACTGTTCTGCTGCATAGATGGTATATAAGTTAATCATTGAAGGAAGACGTACTGTCTGCAAATCATTGTCTAATCAAGTGCTAAAATACTACATAAGTGAAATTTTAGTAGAAGTGTAAAGACTTTAAGCAGGATAACTGCATTCATTCATCCCTGAGATCTGGCAGGACTCCTTTCTAGAGAAGCCACTGCAAATTGAATCTCCTCCACATTACCCATTTTCAAACATTATTTTGGATTATTTTGACTGGATATTGTAGTATATTTAATTGCCAGGGAGACCATTTTATTAGGACATGATATTAGGACTGTGATTGAGATTCCTCAGGTTCATTCCTTAGACCCTTTAGGCTATTATTTATTGTAATATTTGAATATTTAGTGCTGCAGCCCCCACCGCAGAGCTGTTCCTGGTGTGACATGCATGACACTCCAGCAACATAGAAAATTAAGGTTTTAAAACCTCAGATGGGTAAAGAAGCACTGAGTGATCTTGCTTTCAGTGCCTAATCTGCAATGTAATGCTACTCAACAGTGCTGTAGGAGTGCTGCCTACCTGAACCAAAACTGCTAGTCCGAGGCTCTAAGGTTCCTCTGCAGTGCATGTACTGTGGTTCGCAGGCATCCCTTTCTACCCCACTGTCTCCTCCTAATAATTGTTTTCCCGGAGTTTTCTTTTCTCAGTAATTTTTTTTTCCTGGATTGACAAGTTCTTCTTATCTGGTAAATATATTTTTTAGATTTTACTTTACATAAGTATGCAAATTTTTTCCACAACAAGATTCAACTGATTCTGAAACTAAGTTCATATGGTTGAGCTTACTATTATAGTTATGGCCAATACTGGATTCATTTCCATGGGAAAAATTGATTTTCCCTTTGTAAGCCAGTTTCAGTAGCCTGAAGCTTTCCCTTAAATTTAAAACCATAGTCTTAGTGAATCACAGATTCACAGACAGGTTGAAGATGGAAGGAACCTCTGGAGGTCAACTGATCCAAGCCCCCTGCTCAAGCAGGGTCACTGAAAACCAGTTTCCCAGGACCACGTCCAGATGGCTTTTGAATATCTTCAAGGGTGGAGAGTCCACAGTGTCCTTGGGCAACCTCAGCCAATGCTTGGTCACCCTTACAGTGAAAATGTGTTTCCTGATGTTCAGAGAGAACGCCCTGTGTTTCACTTTGTACTCGTTTACTCTGATCCTGTCACTGGACACTTCTGAAAAGAACCTTGCTGTTCTTTCCACCCTTCCTTTAGGTATTTATACACTCTAATGAGATCCACCCGGAGCTTTCCCTTCTCCAGGCTGAACAGTTCCAGCTCTCTCACTCTCTCAGCTTTTCCTCATAGGAGAAGTGCTCTAGTCTCTTCATCATTTTTGTGTCCTTTCATTGGACTCTCTCCAGGTCCTTTATAATGGATATATTTAGAACAGATATAGGAAAAATAAAATCATAAAAAATCTGAAATACCAATAAATATTACAAGAAAGGTTTATAAGAACAGGAAAAATGTCTAAATCAACAACAACAAGGAGGAAATTATACCTCCTTGATTCCATCTCTTCATTCCCACCAATCTTTTCTTGGTATGATTATATATTGATTTCCATTATATAAATAAGAGGCTTTCAGATTATCCTCAAACTTCTTTTTTTAATGAAACCTGTACTTTGAGACACAAATCAAGGATTGTGTTCCTCTGATTAGTTAAGGTTGAAGCTTATACCTTGAGTCAAGAATTCCCCAATGTATTTGAGTTTTTAACAAATAGAAGTTTGTTTTTTAAAGACATCTTCTACTGAGTTAGAGCATTCCCAGTCCTGTCCTCTGAAACTGAATGCCTGAATGATTTCTTTCTTGGAGCAGAAATAAGGACTTTTCTTTTTTGAACACATACAAAATGTCTTTAGCATATGTATTACTGTAGTCCACAGTTGTAGCTTAATTAGATTGTAATAATTTAGGCAATTTAGGTTTCTTAGGACAGTATATTCAGTGGCTTGTAATGAGAATAAACATTCATGGTCAGAGTGGGTAACAGTTAAGGTTATTCCTGTGGCTGTGTTGCACCAATATTTGCAGTGTTTGGCTAAAAATTGACTGTTCATGAAAGAAGCATTTTCATTCTCTACTGCTCTGTAATTTTACCATTTTTTAGCAATATATCAACTGAAAAGAGGAAAAACTGTTCTGCTGCATAGATGGTATATAAGTTAATCATTGAAGGAAGACGTACTGTCTGCAAATCATTGTCTAATCAAGGCTAAAATACTACATAAGTGAAATTTTAGTAGAAGTGTAAAGACTTTAAACAGGATAACTGCATTCATTCATCCCTGAGATCTGGCAGGACTCCTTTCTAGAGAAGCCACTGCAAATTGAATCTCCTCCACATTACCCATTTTCAAACATTATTTTGGATTATTTTGACTAGCTATTGTAGAATATTTAATTGCCAGGGAGACCATTTTATAGGGACATATTGCTTATACTGATGGATCACTATTTTCTCTTCCCCTTGTTTCCCGGGAACACCATTCATTCCATCTGACAAATAACTGAGGCTGTTTTGTACTACATGTCCTCTTGCATAACCTGGAGATCTCTCTGTCCTTGGAAGGCCTTTGCTGACTCTTGGAGGAGAACTGTGTCTGCTCTTGGTGTCTCGTTGTAAGAGGGTGTACCTCCTTGTCCTGGCTAGCTTTCTCTTTAGTTTCCTGCAAACAAGATGGGTTTTGTTGGATGAGTGTTGATTTACAAGCAGGATTTACTTCAGAATGAACCTATATTCAGGAGGATCAAGACAATTTTAAATTGCTTGAATTCCCATAGCCTTTGAAGATCAAGGGAACCTGTCTGTGCAACACTATGTTCAGTGTCATGTTCTGACACTGGCTCTAAACTCAATACTTATTTTTTTGAGTAATGGCAAATGAAGGATCTTAGTTTCAGTTATAAATAAGTTTCAGATATTTTCTGGTCCTCCTTGGTGCTTGTGTCATGTGCCGTGGATTGTTTATATTACCAGAGCTATTACAAACTCAGAGCTATTAGACTGATTTAGTCACCTACATGAGAAAGGCTGGACTACACAGATTTTTGCCGTCTTTGGGAAACACACCATCATTAGGATTCTTCTTGCAGAATTTCCTCTTGTAATTCTGGATCTGTATCTTATACAACTTTTCTATTGCTGGATGCCATCCAAATGAACATCCCTGTAGGCTTCAATGTTTCTCTTCCTATTATCAAGACTGATTAGAAAACCAGGGAGCTGGAAATGACAAGTGAGGGGAATCTTTGTTAGATTTCTCCTGGGGGCATTTGGCACTGGGAGAGTTCCACTGTTTCTACCGACAATAGAAGTACACTCAGGACCAGACACATGGTCAGCCACGCACACAATGCCTGGTTTTATAGGTGTTCCCACAAACCACAACTTCTACATTGGTTCATTGCTAGGGTAAGTCCCCAAAATACTTTGAGCCATTGAGTGTGGGTCTTCACCTTTCTCCAGATTGCTCAGTCATTCTTAACCATTATGGTTTGGTAGGCTTTAGTGCATTTGCTTAACTCACACTGTGCATCTCATGTAGCATAGATGCAAATGAATGTGGCAGGGATGTGTAGATAAATGTGTTAAATGCAAGTGGCAAGGAAAAATCAGGGTGCATCTAATCCAGGAGGCTGATATACACACTGTATTTTGTATTCAGTGATGTTCATCTTGCTTGTGCACTGTGCTTGTTTAATCCCTGCTCCGCAGCTAAGGCCCTTCTTGGCCCAGTCTGGTACCAGCTGCTGAAATACTCTCACAGTCCTCTGTGGCTCAAATTCCATTATCCTGTGCTATAAGTAATGGACTTTCATTGATCTAATTCTCTTGAGTTAAATTTTTAAATTTAAATTGTTAAACTTGGAGTTTAGTTCCACTGTAAGCTGTGTTTTCCGTGGATATGGAAACAAGATTGGTTTTCATCACAAGAAAAATGGCATTTTTACCTCAGAACTTGCTAGCAATTTCAGTGACTGTAGAAGATACTAGCAATATTTTTGTCCTTATCACTGATGTAACAGATGGGAAGGAAAGCATTCCCCCAGGCATGAACTTTGGCTTGGTTCACACTTGTTCTCAGCTTCATGAGTGATTACCATCTCTGAGAGGAAGCATGTATCTTTACTGTCAAGAAAATGATTTACTTTGTTTCTCATTTTAAACACAGATATGTTTTAAAGGAAAGACAATACCTCTTATCCAACAGAACAAGGAATTTATTTTGGCATATTGTAATTGCATAGGACTTTGAAGACAAAGAAGACAAATAGTTTTAGGCTAGTGAATATGTGGGAGATTGTCCTCCTAGCTTCCCTTCTCACTTTCCTACTGCTGACTTTAGGGCTACAGCACATAGTAAAGCTCTGCAGAGAACTCTGATACAATGCAGACCACAAAAGCACAGAATAATTTAGTTTGGAAAAGATCTCCAGGGTCATCAGGTCCAGCCTTTGACTGATGACCACATTGTCAACTAGACCATGGCACTAAATGCCATGTCCAGTTGTTTCTTGAACACCTCCAGGGACTGTGATTCCACTACCTCTCTGGGCAGTCCATTCCAATACTTAACGACCCTTTAGTGAAGAAGTTCTTCTTAATGTCTAACCTGAACCTCACTAAGTGCAGCTTAAGACTGTGTCCTCTCATGCTGTTGGTGACTGCCTGGGAGAAGAGGCTGACCCCTACCTGGCTACACCCTCATTTCAGGGGGTTGTAAAGAATGATAAGGTCCCCCCTGAGCCATATAAAATATGAATAAGGGTTTCTGCAAAGCTTGCCTCACTTTGCTACATGATAGTCCTACAGTTTGGCTCAATGGATCACTCTGGAGGACTTGTCTTCATTTGATTGTATTTGGTTTAGTGTCTTTTTCATTTTATTATAAAGAAAATCCCATGTGACTAACACAGATGCTTCTCTTCCCTATCTAATGTAACAGTAACATATTAGTCAGTGCTCTGAAAGTTCCCCACCATGAAATGAAATTATTTTTATATGTTTACAAGTTTTTTAGATGAGTCACAGCAGATTTCCCTTTCTAAGTCTAGTTTTAATTTTATTACACTTTTTGGTGCAATACTGTAGGTAATATAACTGACAAGTTTTCTAAAATCTTGACATTGAGTAGAAGCAGAATGCATATCAGCAAACTTATATGCTCAGTAAGAGAAGTTACAAGCAGACTTTAAAACTTCGGTTAAAGAAGCTCATCATTACGTTTGTGTAAGTTTGATGCTATACAACAGTCTTGCCAAAGTATGTACCATATGAGCTTACTGTGTCCCTAAAATTCTATTGAAACCCCCTCAATGCATTCCCTCCTTATATCTGCATGGAATATATCAAGTTAAAGGTACATAGGAAGTAAATATTTGTTATAATAAGTAAATGTCCACTCTGAACCTGCAATATGAATTGGCTACTTACATATTGGAAACAGCTGAAAGACATTAAGAGGACTGAAAACAAGCAAAGATCAGATCTAAATCAAAACACAATATATTTTGGTTTTTTTTTTCCTACTCCATTGACGACTTCATAACCACTTTACCTGCAAAACATGTTATCTTATATTAATCCTATATATTCCCCTGATTGTTTCAATATCTGTGCAGAAAATGCTATCATCTTGGTGTGTAGGTATTATGTTGCATACTAGTGCCAGTGAAAACCTGTCACAAACCCTCTCTATTTTGTTCCAAATAATTTATTAAACCAATGTTGTGCCATCAAATGACCCCTAAAAACCTTGTATGGGAAAATGGCACAATAAATAATGCTTTATAAAAACATTTCTTGAGAGTATAAATAATTCAACCTTAATAATGTATCTTGCGCTGGTGAATGTAAGGATTTATGTGGAGAATATTCTAATATGTTATTATAAGGACCATGACAGTACATGGAGCAAAATGAAATTGTATTTCTTCTTTCCATGCTTTTTCTACACTGCATCTACACTGTGGCATATAGGAAAGGATGTACATCTCACAGCAAGTAATATTTGTTAGAGGAAATTTTGCAAAGTTTGAAATTGCTTTAGTAATTCTTAAAGGTGCAGTCATGCCAGGTGCAGAATGCTCTCAAATTACAACGGGTTAAAGAGGTTTTGAATGTTTTCAGCACTTCTTCAGGACCACTAGAACTGTATTAAACCCTAGCAATATAGTTCTGTATGTCCCCCTGAGAGAAGAGCTCTTTCTTATGAGCCAAACATACTCAGGAACATGTCAGAGAGTCTGCAGGTATTGCACATTGCAACATACATTCTTCATTTTTATTGATGCTAGCAAACACTTTAGAAATATTTAATAAGTCTGGCAGTAAGTGCTGTATCATTTCAGGACAGTGATGCACCCACCCTACATTTGTTGCTGCCAGCTTATGGTTAGGAAAGCACAGACAATGTCAGTTTGAAGGTTACTTTGCCATCATACCTTAAAAGTGTCATGGTAGTAGCTGATAGTATCCTTAAAACCAGTAGGGTGGCTGAGATTGTCACCACTGTCAGCATGAGCTGGGAGGAGAGGTCAGTTTTGGGACAGAAGATGTGCCCCTTGCAGCAACACTTAGTGCAGGGACATTGAGTTCCAAGAGGTCATTTGAAAAAGAGGAATTTATTTATCTTGTCTTTATCTAGTCAAGTCAAGTCACAATCTACACACAGGGGTCAGCTTGCTTACTTTATATACTGTAGCCTCAGCAGATATTCTGTCTTCTGACTCTTTGAAGATAGTGTTCAGCTAGTGTGGATTTTCCAGCCAGAGAAAAGCTGCAAACTACAGTGTTGTGACTCTTCATCAGTCTCTTGCCAAATGCCAATACAACAGCATGTGAAAAACATGTTGGGGAAGACTTTCAAGCTGTAGATTCCCGTGCCCTGAACTGCCTGTATTGGAGACTGGGAAATGTAACAGAAATTTTCCAAGAAAAGAGGACATTGAGAAACTTAATCTCCTTTCCACTGAGGCACCTTGCCAGGAAAGACCTACTGTAGGCAAAATTTGGGTGAATAGCCTCTTCTCAGAAAACAACAAGTTTGTTTGGAGAGGAAACATAAAGACAACTGGTCATGTCCTTAATTCCTTATGTTTTGCTTAACCTTGGCATTAGTGGAGTAATACAAGCCAGGCTTTCAAAATCTGCCCCAATGTTTCAAAAAACACATTGCCTGAAGTTAAATGTATTTTTCAGAGTCATAGCAAAAATGCCATTGGAGAGATTGAAGCCTGGGAGGTGTGAGGTCACACCATCACCATGCCAATAATTTGGCTGGAGAATGTTTTGTGCTAGTTTAATTGGGGACCAACTAACCATATTATAGCCAGATTAGCAGTGGTGGAGGCTGCTGGAGGGAATGAACACTCAAAAATTAACTTAGATCTATATGGAGATAATGGGATACATATGAACAATTTGGGGGATTTTATCAGTGTACTTTCATATCAAGTTTTAATTAAATCTGCCAGTTTTCTTTTTTCTTTTTATTTTTGCTGTTTTACTTGGTGACTTCTCTTCCACCTCTTTTTCTCTAGCAGCCTTTTTAGTGATAATCCGCCTAACTTCTTTGTAGAATTTTCTTTTTTGCATCTTCCTCTTCTGTAGATTTTCTTGTTTTCTCCAGATAGGTTTTTCCCTTTGTCTTTTCTCATCTTTGCTACAACATTCTCCCTTTTTTTCTATCTTCCTTGCTCCACTCCCAAACATTTTTGGTTACATCTGCTGTCTGCCATTCCAGAACTGGATCTCCATCTCTCCTCTCCAGTAACAAACTGACTTTGGTGGGAAAGCAGTGATCTCCTTTTTTATTTTTTTCCGACAAGACATTGTTCTAGTCTCCTATTGGGTGAAGCAGGACCAGGCAGACCTCTTTTCTATTCTCCTCCATGAGGGCTTTTGCCCTAAGAGATCTGGGTGTGGTGAGCTCAGATAGCCTGCTGATGCTTTCATTGCATGGGCCACAGGGAGGGGATGTACCTTTCATTCCCTCCCCTACAAAGAGCCCTACCACAGCGTCGAGATGATGAGAATGACTGAAGCAGAGGGATAAGCCTTAGGGCGGGAGGGGGGAATAAATAATGGCTTGTTGTCAACCCTCCCTTCTGCATTAGGCTGCCAGATGATTGCTTTTTCCTTGCTCCCACCCACACGCTTCATGCCACCACCAGCATTTTTGGTCCTTTGTGGCTGAGGTTGTGGGCTAGTCAGCTGATGAGTCAGCTCCTGTAACCAGTGCTTTTCTAGCTCCACATGGCAGGGATAGTTTGGGTGGAAGAGTTTGAGCCAGCACTATCTGTATGGAAGATGGGGGCTGCTTGGGCATGTTGATTGATTTGCTTAGAATTCCACCATTCTGCAAATAAAGAGCAGGTTTCCAGGGGTGTGCAACTCATCTCCTCTTGTTCCCTTTGCATATGTTCTGATGCAGGAAGTTTTGAAGCTACACCCTGTACACCATCTGTTAGTACGGGAGTGTGGAGTGAATGGGAAATCCAAACTTTGAATGGGTCAGGAAATTCAAAGTTTTGTTCTCACAGCAATTAACTGCATGTTGGTCTCAGATGGCAGCATAGCTCATGGGGTTAACGTACAAAAGGAATCTTGCGCCACAGCTGAATTCCCGCACCACAGCTGAACTTGGCACTGGGAGTGAGTGGGAGAAGAGGGGATCAGAGCTTCGAAATACCTTTGTGCCTCCTCAATGCTGGGCAGGCCTGGGCCTCTTTAGTGCTTCCCAGGGGTCAGAACACCCTCCGGGACTGGCGCATGCAGCCTCTCACAGCTCATGTCAACTGGGGAACATCTGGCCAATGGAAAATACATCAGGCAGAAGAATGTTCCAGCTGCCCTGTTCCCAGCCTGCCCCATCCTGCCTTGACTCCATCAACTCCTGGCTCTGTTGCCATGGCTGGAGCGCAATCGTTAGGTACTCCAGCTCCTTCTCTCATTCTCCACATCAGGCAAAGGCTATGCTGTGCTGGGACAGGCTGTATGAACCACCACATGTGGAAGGCTCAGTCACAGCTAGTGACTAAACAACTAAACAGTTAGTTTTAAACTAATTTCTACAGCTGCACTATTTGCTGTCCTTCTCAGTCTGCCTAGTACGAGCATATTTCCAGGCATCCTCCAGTGGTTCTGACCAAGCTAGACCTTGATTTATGTTGCAGTAGCAAAACACTCTTTTCCTCCTCTTCCAGACAAAATCTGGCCATTTTCAAGTATGTACAGTATGTTGGAGCAGAAGGAAGAGGGTAAAGGTAGAAGCAATTTTGTGAGTATGCTTGCTATAATTTTATAACCAAGTTATTCAGAAAGCCTTAGGTTTGAGTCTAATGACTGTAATTTGTCACAGTACTTAAACCTATTTCTAATGAAAGAATACCTCTTAGTAGCTATTTAAAGTCAATTTATTCATTAAAAAATGATTTATGGTACACTAATCTAAAATTGTTTGATTTTGGATTATTAGTTGGGGTATCAGTGAAATCTATTACATTTCTCTGGATAATTTTGAGATTAAATAAACTCCACAAAAGGACTAAAAAATAATATATAGGCAGATTTGAAGCTAATCCAAATTACTAGATTCTGTATCCAAATTACTGTTCTCTCATATATATAGGTGATGTACAGATTTTTCAACTATCAGGTGCAACGTATTAAGAGCTGTGGAGGGAGTGAGGAAAGCTTTCAGTTATTATTTGGAAATTGGCATACGAGAAGTCATTGTTTATCCTGATTTCACTATACCAAATTACTGACTAGTTCTTCATCTAGAATTGCAGATCCATTGGGACTCAGACACAGGAGCAATTGGCCACACTGTCTTTGAGTAGGAGAGGTCATACTCTTGAAAAAAAATTAGAGATATTTTGTTTTCATTTAATAGGGATTATAAAAAGGACTCTCAGAAAGGCAAGGCTTCTTAGGTACCAGCTCTGTGGCCAGACTGGCAGAGCTGAACAGCAGTATTCTAGCAGCTGTTCACCCTCAAATGACCATACACAAAGTCACTCCTGCAGTTAGCAATGATTTCTTTGCCAACTGCCTCCAGAAGAACAGTGTAATTTGTTCATATAGGTAAGGTAGCCCAACAGCATTCTCATGTTTCTCTTTCCATAGATAGAAAGGAAAAATTGCCATGTTAATGAAATACTAGCATTAGTATCCAGTGCTGTTTTTCCTCTAGATAAACTTCTTGTGCTTTAGCCACAGTTCAGAAATGGGCAAAATCTGTTCAGGCAAGAGTTGATCCTGTATATTTTTCATTTCCATGGGAAGTTGTTGCAGTGATAAGTGAATGTGCACAAATCAGTAACAAAAGACTAAAGGTAACATCTTCATAAGTCTCAGAACTCTTTGAAAGTGTGACTTATCTTCAAAAATGCCTGCAGCTTTGTCTGCACTGGTACTGTTACCCTTGAGGACACTCTGGAGGCTGCCAGGACCCTGCCTTTATAGACTGGTGTCTCTGTCTCATCACCTCCATCAACATTTTGACTGAGCTGAGAAGCTGCAGTGATGCTCAGTACCTGAGGTTACTGTACCTCTACAATGTGAGTGCACCGAGCTTTGACAGTGAGGTCCACCAGCAGTAAAGTCACAATTCTCTGTGCAGCTTCCAACCTAATTCCTCTCCATAAGTATAGGCCAGACCTGGAGCAGAGATAAGGCCAATTTTGGGGTAAATCAATTTAATATCAGAGCTGGGCTGGGACATCATCTTTTGTGTCAACGGGAGACTGCAGTGCAGATGGGAGAGCATGTCTCCCACTGCTGGGTGAAGACACACATCAAGGTCAAACCTAAAGTGTAAAAAGCCCTCATTTTGGATGAAGCCAAGGGTATTTAACAGCCTGTGGGTGCATGTCCAGAATCACTGAAACTGTCTGGAGCATGTATGGGCACACCTCAACAAGCT
Source organism: Leptocoma aspasia (assembly GCA_013399835.1). Lineage (NCBI taxonomy): Eukaryota > Metazoa > Chordata > Aves > Passeriformes > Nectariniidae > Leptocoma > Leptocoma aspasia. The sequence continues at coordinate 87,898 of VXAX01005453.1, read as the reverse complement.
TTCACCTGTTTAGTGTGTCTAATAATAGCAGTGAACTTGCAGGACAGTGCAAACTGCATCCCACACTGTGACTCCTCAACAGGCTTAGTGCTGTGCCCTCATTCCTATTGTTACTTTATTTAAGCTGGATTATAATGCTGGTTTGGGCAAGCCTGTTTGTGCTGCCATTAAATGAAATGGCACACTAATCCTCACAAAATATCAATGAGCAATATAGTCAGCATAATTTTTTTAATTTTAGGCTTCAAAGTAATTTAACAGCTTTTGAAAACTTTATTTCAGGTAATTAGTGCAAATAATTAATGATGAAACAACAACGGTTGCTTTCATAGCATTAACTGCTTGTGAAAATAGGCCAAGCCCCCCCTTCATTGGGAAGAGTTGACTTACCATAAGAGGAAAAATATTTTAAACTTTTTTCTTTAAATTCTCCACTGCCTCTTATCACCCAAAGTCATTCCAGCTACCACCTGCAAGGCATGTCCATACAACTGATCATTATATTGGTAATTTGTGGGATACTTGGCTAAAATAAAGTAGACTTTTCTGACCTAGGAACGAGCTCTGACTAGAACTTGTTGTACTTTCATAGTATTCCTTCAGAATAAATTCATAAGCCTATTTCCTGGTTACTATTTCCGTATCATTGTGTTTCTAACAGTGTGGCAGGGCAATGTTTAATTCAGGGCAATCGTATTTGTTGTTTATTGAATCTAATGTCTGTTTGGCTGTTTACCATGAATTTTAAATGCCATAATTAACATAATTCACAGTAGCACCTGTTTGGCAAACGTGGACCTTTAAGATAATAGAAAGGAACAGGCTAACTAAATATTTACAAAATGTGCCAGTATCATTTAAAAGAACTGTAGAGCTATTTAGCTTCAGTTTTTACTTAATTCTACTCAGGCAACATCATTCCACCCAGATAAGATGTGAAACTATATGCTTCTTCCCTGACCAAACTGAAATAAAACAGTCCCACAACATATTTGGGGGAATCCCATATGATAATATGTGTGTGCCTTATATCTGTGAGGATTGAAAGGATGAGCTGCCTCTTTAAAAAGCTTCCGTGAACCTGTATTGTAGTAAGCCCTGGTAGGCGAGGGGTTGCGTGACTGCAGCAGACTCATTTGTGACCTCAGAAAAGTGGTTATGAAAGTGATCTCTTGATCAGAGGAATAGAGCTCTGCTGCCTGCCAGACCAGCAATGCAGAAATGAGCCTCCTCCCTGCAAATCTGCCCTGGCAGGAGAAAAAGCGTTCCTCTTTTGGATGCAGCCTAATGATTCCTCTGAAAAATTCTTGGGCTTAAAACAGAGTGTGCTCTAGAGTATACACTGCCTCCAGTTAAATTTCACATTTTTTAAAAACATGCAAGATCATCTTTGCTTTTTGGATTTGTAGCTTTCACTTTCTGCCTTAAGCCTACTCCTATTTTCCTTAGTGTAGAGCTAGTAAGTCTTGTTTCAGTGGTTATTGGACTGACTCTGGCAGTAAGCCACAGTGCATATCCAATGGAGATCATACTGTAACTGGTGAAAATGCAATAGAAACTAATGTTTATGTCACATGATGAGTATAAAACAGATCTGATGAATCAGTAGGTAAGAAATCATTGTTTTTCATCCAGAGACCTGAGACAGAATAAGAGGTACTAGCAGTAATTTATATATGTATAATTGTTCTCCTTATACACACTATTCACCTGGCATTGATCACTCAGTGAAAGCTGCAATTGGCTATTACTGCCTAGAAAGTTGAAGCCATAATCCTATATGTTTCATGAATGAGATACAAGATTTTTGTCCTTATCCCATAAGGAATACTTGTTATTTCTTTGATAACTTGCTATGAGTCAAGGCAGCAGGCACCTTTATAGGAGTCAGACTTGCCTGTTCAAGTCAATGACACATACAGAAGAGTTGAAACTGGAGAAAAGGTTATATTTTATTAGCTAGGACTTTGTTTCTGAAATACAGAACATTGGTTTTCCTTATCTTCAAACGGGACAAGTCTGATAAGAACTCTGTGCCTGCCTTGTAATTTTATCACTATATCTAAGTATTCTCTGGTTTTAAAAATTGAAAAGCAAATCAAAGCAGGGAGAAAATTTACAGTCTTAGAGCATTTAAATATTACCTTTCCTGCCTTTTATAATGACAGAATTTTTTATTACACTTAGAAAATTTGTAAGTCCTAATTCTGGCTGTTGACCTAGGGACCATTGCACTTTTAAGAAACTTAATTTCTCTGGTGCTGAACGGGAGAGAAAATGTAAGCCCACTACTGGTCTGTTTAGGGTCTTTGGCATCTGCTTGGGATCTTTTTCTGAGTATGGAACATGGCTGTCAGGAAAGGCAAATCAAAACCTTTGTGAGGAAGTGAAAAATAAAGGTTATTGTAGTAATTGAATACATTGTGTGCATGCATTTTCTACTTCTGCAGAAGTTCCTGTTCTGCAAAGGAATTTATTTTTGGACAAACCATAGTGTCTTCTCTTCAGGCCCTCTGTCTTACAAGGGGTTTCAATTGGAAACAACATCCATCTGTTTGGGTAGCTTTGCAGGACTAGTTTTAAAATGCATACATTAATGTGGATAAAAACACATTTAAGAGATCCAGAGATTGTAACATAATCAGTTTAGGTTTCTGGCAGTTCAGCTTCTGACTTCTGTTGTCAGATAGTTCTTGATTTTGAGCTTTTAGGTAAGATTGTAATGCATGGTTTTCTTCATCATTCCAAACAGTTCTAGAATACAGCTCAATGTTTTAAAATTACCCTGGAAATTGATTCTGAAATAATTTTTTTTTAACTTTTAGATAATGTCCTTGATGTTTCACTTGCCCTTATCTTGTCTCAGCACGTGCTTTTCACTTCCTGAATTAGAAAATCCAAAGCTTAAGGACCTCCTCTCAGGCATATTTTTCCCACAGGACATTAGGTGTATTTAACTTCTCAAGGCTTCATGCAGTCCATGTCATCGTGGCAACCTCCACAGGCAGCAAAAAAGGCCAAGCAGAGCAGCTCTGCCTTAGAAAGAGAGCACCGTGTTCTGTGGGGTGTGTGTCTGTCTGTTGTTGTGCAGCAGTGTGCTGTGATATCCAGCTGATTTAAAGGTGGAGGTATTTCCCATATTTCCTCTGTCAAGCATGTTTGCTTCTTTAAACTACAATGGAAAGCAGTGTCTTTGCCTTTAATATTGGACACAGTAAGGCTGCTATATAAAGCAGATATTAAAGAATTGTTCTTATGAGATTCCTGACTCGAAAACTGTTGGATCCAGATTTGGTTTTCTGGGTAACACATGCACATCCTGTGCACTAAGGTCTCAGTGTGAATATTTTAGATGCAGTGTTTATTTCATCTTAAAGGTTTCCTTTATCCTCTCCAGATTGTGTGCATTGGCTATTTTTAAACAGTCTCTTGGATGATATACTGATCTATTGACACATGCTCTTTCAACTCTCTTCTAAGAGATACTGACTTAAATTCCTCTTGGAACCAGCAGGTGTGAATTTAGCCTGCGTGTTTCCATGCGGAATGGTGCAACGAAAATTATAAAGGCACAAGAAATTGAGGAGTGGAAGCTCAGGAGATAGTCTGTTTGAATCATAGTCCTGGAAAAGAGGTTATCAAATCCAAAAGGCTAGCAAAGATCATGGAAATCTCACATAAGTTAGTCATTGACAGGTTGCTTTAATCAAGAAGGGTGAGAGATGCTTTCTTATGCATTTTCCCTGTTGCATTTATTTTCATGCTTGATTTTTGATTTGAGTTTGTCCTTCAGTGATTGATTACAAAATGTTCCAAACTATAGATCTAAATTGGAGAGGGTAAAATGATGCACATCTTCTGTAGCCAGTAGAGACTAAAAATGTTCTGATGTTCTCAAGGTAAGTCTGTTATCAAGACTTCATTGCATTTCTTCTGTAAGGTGCAGTTCTTACAATCACCTTTCCAAAAGCGGGAAAGATTCCAGTAGACTTCAACTGCTTACTTATGAACACACATAGCTTTCCTCTTATATGACTTTTCAGTAAAAATGGATTTTGTTGTCCTTACTTATGTTTCTGAAAAGTATTTCAGGCTCAAGTTTATTTCAGTAGGCTGTTTATCACTAAAGAATGTTTTTTGTTGTTTTTGGATGCAATGATTAGTCACAAGCTGCTCTTTCATCACATGCTTAAATTTAGTCACATACAGACTTTCTCATAAGGTTCTGATTTTTCTTATTGTCACTTCTGTGATATACTTTGTTTCACGTCACAGATGCTGCTGTTATGCATCTGTTGTTTATTTTCTGTCTGCAACAAATTTTGTGGACAAGGCCACGGCATTGCAGTGAGAATATAACAACATGGGAGATGTACTACTGTGTCACACCAGTGGTCTATCTGGTCTGGTACTCTCATCTTCAAAATTGCTGTCTTTTATCTACTTTAAAGCATTCTTGTGCTGGTGTTACAGGGCACTTCACAGTCCTCATATTGTGGGGTTGGGCAAACAGCAGTTCTGCATTCAGTTTATCCATTGCCCTTATAATTTTGTAAACCTCTGTTATATCTCCCCTCGTTCTTCTCAGTAAGTGTCACAGCCATTTTAGCCTCTCCTCAAAGGGCAACTGTCTCTGCTGTGGACATCAGTGTCCACTGATGTATTATTTTCATCAGGAGAGTCAATCCTGAAAAAATGGTCTAATGACAATGAAAATGTATGAGCCGTATCAGACAAGGACAACATTCTTGGGCCATAGAGAGAGAAAACACCAGGAATTCAGTGGATATAGAGAACTCATTTTTTAAAATATATCTGGAGAAGGGAAAAGATGAACAGCTATTCAGACAAGAAGCCATTATGAAGGATGTTTTGAAGAATGGGGAAACTCTTCAAGTATCTTTGATAGGTCACATGCTCCACAGATTCTAGAATCAATGTGTCCTGATGTGCTGTTCCTCTGAATATGTATATATACCATGATCAGTGGGATTTGCTGAGGTCCCACTCAAGCAATCAGGATGTTACAGGTCAGAACACACTGCAATACACTTAAGGCTAATTGTGGATCAGTTTGGTAGTCATGAATGAAAATATTAAACTACATTCATAGTACATCCTGAGGTCCTTAACTCTGGGACTAACCAATGTTAAGCAGACTTTCTAAATACAGAATAGTTCTCTGAAATTAATGTTTGTTTCTACTCTAATCGTATGCTGGATCTGATTAATGGACATGTAATTTAAAATCTTAAAGGTGCAAGGAAGAAATGTTGGAATCATCCTAATTTTTTGTGAGCGATGTGGGTATTTATTTGAAATTGGAATAAGTAGTCTGCAGATTTCTTACTCAAGGTTGCTGATAAAGCAGGCTTGCAATCCATTTTGTGGTTTGAGAGAATAACCTCATTTTTACTTATCTTTTATGTGTTTATTCAGAAGGGTGTGCAAGCAAATACTCAGACAAGCTAACGTATTACAGCTTAATTAAGAATGGAATAGTACACAGATAAAATTAAGGCCCCAGGACTGAACCTATAAATCAATAAGTTTCCATGATCAAATCATCATATTTAATGTAGCAGAAAAAAAATGGAATTGTGAAGACAAACAGGACTGTTACTTGGAATAAGTCTTCTATCTTGGGATAATTTCAGAGGACTGCATGTCTTCAGCAGTCTTGTAGCCAATATAGTCTACCAGACCAAGTGATAGCTCAAATATTTACTCACAGTGATGCAAACAGATCTCTAAAATATCTCCTTTGCCAAGGCACAATGTGGGGATGTCTGTTGGGGAGATCATCTGTTGAGTCATATGAAGAGAGAAAGGTTGCAACAGTAAGCTACAGAGAAGAAATGTGTTTTCTTGACAAGTTCTTTTGAGTCTGTTGTTTGTATAGTTAGCATACAATTTGTTTCACGTGGAGCTTTTCTTTGGATCTGTGATCCCTCAGAAATTATGGGATGGGGGAGAAGTTATAGTCCCAGACTACATTTAAACTTGACATACAAGTGTGATTTCTTATGAGATACAGATAGAATAAACCAGCAAAAAAAAAAGCCAGAAGAAGAGTTAATAACTTATTTTGCATATTCTCCGTATAGATACACTTTTTATAAAAGCCACTTCACCATTCTCAGCATTTCTTAAATTATTCTACACATTTGCAAACCAAGAATTGCTGAAGCAGGAAGTGTCCATCCAGAATTTACCCTAATGTTCATTCACCTAAAACATTAAGGAACTACTTACCTTACAAAATTAATCCTGCTTGTAATTAAATAATGAAAGTTTTCCTGGAGGGAATGAGAAATGTTCATTACTGGAAATACTCAAAAACTCTGAGGAACCTGCCTAAGTGAAGTCAGCTCTGTTCTGATTAGGGTGAGGTAGACCGGATGACCTTCAAAGGTGCCTTCCAACCCACAACTTCCTAAGTTTTTGTGATTCCCTATCCTGACTCAGTTAACAGACCTGGGTTCCCCGCAGGTGAACCACCTTCCTAAAGCTTCACAGAACTCCTTGCACTGCAGCACAACTGAACATTTGCAGGCAACTCTTCTCAGCTTCTCAGCTTGCCTCATGTAAACTCTATTTCCCAAAGGCACACAGACCTCTTTTTCACAAGAAAAAAAAAATACCCTGACTCAGTCACCTCTGTAAGAAGTCTTCAGTTTGTGTTTCTTCTTTCACCTGCACCTGGATTCTGATACTGCCTTTTTGCTGGACTACTCGGTACTGCCTGCCCTGGCATCACACCAGGTCCATCCCAAGGACTCTGTCGATCATGAATTCCAGCCCCAAACCAATTCTGTTCCCACCACAACCTTGCTTAGCAGTTAGATCAAGAGGGAAAATAGAAGACTGATGGGTTTTAGAGAGCAGAGTGAAGAAGATAGTGGATTTTTTCTGGGAATTGTAGGAGAGCACACCAGGACTTCCCCAAGGCAAGAGGCTTGTTCTTCTCCCTTTTTTGCCTGCTGGAAACCTTGTCTGAGATTTCATCCTTAATATATTGTCAGATCACCACTAAATTTTCTAATGAGCCAGATCTCTCAGAGCTGATGTTTGCAGAAAAACTGTAGGAATGCACGCTTTTCCCTTCTTTTCTCTGTATTTCTGTAGAAATAATTTCCACGTGTACTTTTACAAACACACAGGCAGCGCTGGCAGCTGGATCACTGTTTTAGAAAGTTTATCTGATCTGCAATAATTTCTAAAAACACAAAACCTTCCAGTGGAATATAGTGAAACTGACTGTATTGATGATCCCTCCAGCAGAGTATTTTACTGTTTGCAAAAGGATTTGGCTTCGGGAAAACGCTCTTCACCCTCCTCACAGCGGGCTCTCTCCCTTCTCCCTGCTGCACGAGAGTTATTTTTCTGATCCTTTACTCTAAGCTCCTTTGCTTTTTTTAGGCAACTTCCAGATATCTGATACAGTATATAATGAGGAATTAGGTTCCATTACACCAAGGCTTAACCTTCTCGAAAAGCATTCAGCGCTTGCCAGGAGTCATCAATATTTAACAGCTGTTGTTATTATGAAATACTTCATAGGGTAATGTGGCTCGGCTGCTCGCACGCAAGGGTTTGAACGGCGGCCAGGCTGCTGTCAGAGCCGCGGGGAGATTGACAGGCGGCGAGCCTTGCGTGACAGCGGGGCCGGGGTTAGTCAGCACTCTGCCTCCTCCGCAGCGGGGACTTCTCCTCCCCCTCGCCTGCCTTCAAAAGGCCTCTCCGGACGCGGTGGGACACGGGCTGGGGGCTCAGGGGGGCGAGCTGGCCCCAGCAGCCCCGGGGAGAGGAGGGCAGCCCGGCGGTGGCATCTCTTTGATGCCCCTCTGGCGCGGGGGAAAATGGATGAGGCTCGCTGGGAAAGGGGAACGGTGGTTCTGGAAGAAAGAGCGGACGGGATCTGGGAAGCAAAAGGGTTCGGTTTGTACCTTAAATAAATGTCATGCTGTACTCGAGAAACTTCAAAGGGAAGTCAAATTTCAAAGCATCTCTTAAGAAGAAGCAGACTGAGAAAACCGCTAAGTTGGGAAGAAAAACTCCGCATTACTGCTAGCGTAATTTCATCTGGTGTTCTGGTAGCCTCCGCAACAGGACCAAGCACCATACAGCTTTTATTCAGCTTTTATGCATTTTGGTGGTGATTTCTTTCCCAAAGCATTTGTACTACCTGTGTGTTGCGGCCTTTCAGAGTGCAAATGTCCCTTCCATATTGTTTGGCAATGCATAACAACTATTCCTTATGCTGTGTATTTTTTAATTTCAGTGTTCATCTAATGACCCCCATCCTAATTGTCACTCGGTGTTCTCTGTAACACAGCCAGAGGAAACAGACCATTTCAGTTCGTGGCTCTAGGTTTGTTAAGCAGAATTGCTCATACTGAGCGTTTCCGAGTCAATTTGTTTTGTTTTCTTGGTATTCAGAGTAACACGCATAGCTGATTCTTCCTGCAGCTAGAAGATCCAGGAAGAGAGACCCTGCTCTCACTTCCTTTTGAGTAACAGTTACCAAACATAAGGTTTGCATGCTTAAATCAGTGTCTCCGAACCTGCAGTCTGGATTCGGGTATTTTCATCCTCCTCTTTTAACAAGCACTTTATCCTCTGGGCATCATTGGAGAGAACCAGTAGTCCTTGCAGGAGGGCTTGGAACTGATTCACTAGCCTGAATCTGAAGAAGACTGTATGGTCTCCTTCCTACACCCCAAATAAGCCCAGGCAAGGTGCTCAGTTCAGAAGCAGCATCCCTTCACTGCTCATTTCTTGCCTGTGCTGTTGCTTGATGCAGGCACCTGGGGCACAGTTTGTCCCCATGTTAGCCTGTTGCCTAATTTAGCAGCTGATTTTGCTAATTATTTTCTGAAGAATGAAGGTTGTGCTTGTGCAGGATGAAGTACAGAAACTCTCTGGAGAATGTAATCCCATGGGTTTAAAAATCATGGTTTTGTGAGACTCCTGAAATCTCCATCCCTTTGAACTAAAGAGTATCCTGCAATGCATAAATGTTCTGTTATTTCTGGGGGAAAGGGAATGGCTGGTTTCATAATGCTTCCATGGACTGTATTAGGCAGCTTTTCTCTTCTTTACAATATTCCAGATTTGGTTTTCAAGCCAAGATGTTTGCAAATACAGATAGCAATGCTCATATCAGAACTGGAGGCTTAAAAGAGGTCTCAGGTTCTTACATTGTTCTGGGCAGAGACAGTGCAGCTGTGAAAGGCGCAACAGCACTATCTGAGACCATCCCATACTCATTCAGCCAATCTTATAGTCTCCTCTGTGGACTTTTTTCTCCTTTAATTAACTGTCAATTCTAACTCTACATTATTTTTTTTTATTTCCACTCCTTTCACTGCTTTCAGATTAGAAATTGAAACGATATCCTCAGATCTTTGACCTGTCTTCCAGAAAATCACATTGGCCATTTTATTTAATCTCTTTTTCCCCCTTCCTCTTCTTCCTAGCCCCCTTTTCCCTTGCCCTGTATATTTCCATATACACCCATATATATGTATATACAAAGGACAGTGCTGTCCTTTGTAGGACCCAGCATTTCCAGATTTGTTGGCTTTTAATGTTGCATGGGATTGCACCACGCACACTGGATCGCATGACCTTGCAAAACTGTCAGCCCTGGTACATGTATCTCTGGTATTTATCATTCTATGGTATCAATATGCTCATTCATCTTCTTTGGCAGAACAGCTCCATCTTCTGTTTTGTTTCATATTCTGGAAGTGCAGGCTCGATACATTGTGCTCAGAAAACCATCTCTGGTGTTACCACTTCCCATCTCTTGAGTTTGCTGGTTTTGAACCTGGTAGATGAGCACTCTGTGCTGACCATCAAAAGGGTTGTCTCTCCCATAGGAAGTACTCCAAAGCTCTATAAAGCTAAAACTCTCCTTTTTTTTTTTTTTTTTTTTNTTTTTTTTTTTTTTTTTTTTTTTTTTTTTTTTTTTTTACAGTCAGCAGCATTTATTAGACAGCCTGCAGTATCAGCTTTTCTCTTGCTCCGTTCTTGATACATGGGAACTCCAGCAGCCCGTTTCCCCCTCAGGTCACTGAGTCATCCTTTGCTGTTTTTTATTTTTCAGCTTTCCGCAATTTGCTCCTCCCTGCCCACCAGAGACAGTACTCCTGCATTCTTCAAGCTCTCCTTTGTTTTCATCATCATAGGCTCCGCTGTTGCTCCAGAGGGACACCATTTTATGAGATGTCTAAGCTTGATCACAGCTGTCTTGGCATCAGGGTCTTTTCTATCAAGCCACCCATCATAACCAATACTTGCTGTCCTGTTCTCTCTCATGATTCTTGGTGGTGACAGGGGTATTGTTAGACTCTTCTGTTTTCTTTTCCCTGTTTTTCTGCCTAGTCAGATAACATCTTGCAAGTTTCCCTCATCCGCCTGTCACATCTTGCTTTTCCTCCTCCTCCTCATTTCTTTCGGGATCTGTGGGATTTTCTGCCTGTCTTGCTCTGCTTTCTCCAGGTGACAGGCTATCACCAGCACCTCTCTTCTGAGGTGTCACTGCAGTATCAGCCCAGCCGTGGGTGGATTAATCAAGTATTTCCAGTGCGGGGAGGCAGAAGGAGAGTGAGCAGCGAGTGACGGCTCTGCTGCCTCGGGTGCAAGGAGCAAACGTTCCCATCTCCGAGGAGCATTCGATTCTTGGAGCAATTTGTCTTTCTTTGATGGTGCAGTGGGTCTCCTTGCAGTCAGGCCAGCGAGAAGGGCAAGCTATGAAATGGATGTGTGTGGCCTAACATATGGGTAACTCTAACTGGAAAAGTAACACTAAAATACTTTCCATTTGGAGATGGAATTTATAGTAGCCAGACGAGTTGCAGAACAAACATCTCTTGTGCTTCTGCTGCTGTGTTTGTATGAGCCTGAAGGCTAACAAGCAGGCAGGGAGCTCTGGCCCGCTCAGTTGGGTAAAATAATAGTTTCCACTAGTGATGAAGCTCAAACGGATGGAATTTTCACATCACCAAAAGAGCGCATCAAAGAAATAAACCTTCGTTTCCCCTCACCCCTCCCTGTCTGTCCTTTAACCTGAGCAAAGGCCACAAATCACCATGTCAGTAATTACAAGAACATCTTTTCTGAAGAGGGAAACTCTGGAGGAGGCCATTGGCATAGGGGTTGGGCTTTTAAAAATTGTTGTCACAAGGTATTTAAAAGACTTGTGGATGTGGCACTTAGGGACATGGTTTAGTGGCAGACGTGGCAGTGCTGGGTTAGTGGTTGGACCTGATGATCTTAAGGGACTTCTTCAACCTAAATGAGCCTATGATTCTATGTCTGTCCTTACAGACAGGCCTAGCAGAAGGCCTAGCTGATCAGGAGGGAAAAAAGCAACCATTTTCCTATTAGCTTAAAAGGTACACCAAAATGAAAAGGCAGATTTAAGAATCTGTATATTCTATTCCCAGCAGCCTAGGTTACAAGTCTGAATTCCCAAAATTGTTTTGGCTGGAAAATATGGGTAGGGATCTGTTTAAAGCACCTTGGGATTTTCCTGATGTGCTTTCCCATGCCCAGGGGAGGGATTTATTACATCTAATTATACATTTGAGATAATTGCTTTGGGCTGATGACCGACATTATCACTTTCAGCAAATATTTACAATGTAAGCTAAAAACCATCACAAATATTCAGTTGATGTGGTTCTGAGTTGCCATCGTTTATTGTAAAATGCTGATGTATCCTGCAACAGTCCCTTACTAGACTGTTAAATTGATAAGGAGCTCTTGCACGGGCCCAGGACCTTTAGAGGTTTGCTGTTTCTCTCCTATTCTTATCCTGGTTTGGCACAAACTATTCCCGCTGTCTAAACCCTCTTTTGGTGGGGAGGTTTTAGCTTTGATTGGATTGGGCTGTTGTCGGGGTTTTTTGGGGTTTTTTTTGTGTGGGTTTGGCTTTTTTTTCAGAGGGGTGTTTTTTGTTTTATTAACCATTACTGGCTGTGGCTGTTCCCACTCCCCTTTGGCTGGAAAGGAAAATGTGTATCAAACATCCCAGATAATATCACTGGGACGCTCTCCTCTCAAATTCTCTCCATGAAAAGGAGAAAAACCAGAAAACTGGATCTCTGTTTGCTACCAGGATATTTTTATGACACTTCTCTGGAAGTAGGAGTGAAGCTGACTTAATTTTTACTGACCAGGTGATAAAGACAGGTTCCTGTTGTACTCCTTAGATTATGCTGAAGCTCAATAATCATGTAATGCCAGCCTTCCCAGAAATTCTTTCATTATCCCCAGAAATGGGATTGTATTTCAGCAATTTTTCTGTAGGGTATATTGACAGGAAGAATTTGAGCAATCAAAGACATTTGAGATCAAGCAATGTGCAGGAAGAGCACTCACCAGCTGAGTTTCCTATGAAAGCTTAATTGGAAATAAGGTTTTTTTCCTATTAGGAAAAATATATGAAATTTTAATCGATAATGAAAAATATTCATGAATTTCATGGAGTAAATGATATGCTAAAAACAAACTTTAAAACTGTGTAAAAATGAAACAGTTTAAGAATATTGAATTTTGAATCCCTTGAATCTTACAGTCAGGCTGTAACTTGTAGAAATGAACAGGGTAAAGTGAGACCAAAAATAATCCAATGTCAAGGAGGTCAGCGCTGAAAATAAAAATCTTATTCATTCCCTTTTCTTCTGAGCTATATAGACATTTCTATGTATTGTCATAATACATATTTTTATAAACAATACAACTTGCTAACTTTCCTTTGCTTCTTTCCTGTGGGTTTTGGTTGGTGCTTTATGTAGAGTAGACTAATGGAAAAAATATGTTCAATAAAAAATGTGATAGATATTTCATATAAAAAACATCTGGATTGCAAAATATGTATCTATCTCCAGCACGAGGAGAAAAAAAAAAGAAAAGAAAGTTGTCAGTAACTGAGATCCAGACCACAAAGACAGTAACCACCAATTAAATTCAATGCATGTTAAATGCCTAAAAAAGAATTTTAGTCATGACCCTAATCGTTATGATTTCTAAATTGATGATAACTCTTTCCAACAGCCATTCAAGAAAAGCACTTTAAGAAGCAAGTTGGCCAAACGATTAAAGAAGACAATATATCTAACAAGACTGCTGTACAAGAAGGTGGACTTCTACTAGAAGTGAGTGAAAAAATGCTGGTTTTTTTCTGGCTGTAATTTATTCAGTTTGATGATATATTTGGGCTGATGATTTGTGGCAGCTTTGAACAAACAGTCTCGGTGGGAGTCTCCAAGAACCGCACGTGTGAACGCTTCTTGCAAGAGCAAGGCCGGCAGTCGTGGCAGTCACAGTCAGTGTCCATTTGGGCAATTACACCTTGCGCCCTTGCTTGCATCCTTGAAATTACCAGTGAACTCCAGCAGGCCAGTTCACAGTTCTTTTTCACTTTTAGGTTTATTTTACTTGGCCCATATTTTGAGGATGTTAACATGAGCTTTCCTGGTTTCTCATCTGAGCTGAGAATATTCTAGGATATTTTAGTTTATCCTGCTTCCTCAACTCTGTGCTCCGCACACACACCATGTCAGCAAAAGTTATCCCTTCTATGTATTTTTATCCCCTTTAGGCTGACTTTATATTGGCAGAGCAGCATAAAGGGGCCATGCTGTTACTGAGAATTGGATCCATTAATTTTAAGGAAGAATTAATACTGCTGTGAACTACTGAACCAGCTGGAGCCCAGCGGTCCATCCCAGATACATCTGCATTCCAAACACATGATGTAATAATGCCTCTTATACACTGAGATCCTTGGAAATTCCTATGTGATTAAGATTACATATGTACAGTTGTTTTGGATAGGACAATATTCATGGTATAAAAACTGTGTTTTAATGACAGCCCTGAGATGCATGTAAATGTAAATTAAATAGTAGCCTCCAGCAAATAATTCCTGAATACTATTAAATTAAAACACATTTTAGTATGAGATCCAACACCATAAGTTACTTGAGTCTATGGAATTGAAACTGGCACCCTGCTTTCCTTCCTCTAAATATTTCAGAAGATTTTAATTTTAGATTTCAAAGCAAGTAACACAGAGGCATCTGATTAGTTATTGCTACTGCCAAAACAAGATGTTTGCCTGTCAGGTGTTATTTTGAAGCCATTTCCATTCTCAATGAATAGAGAATACGGGGTATATAATAAATGATAAATATGGTGAGTATATAAATTTTAACGAGGGTCTCCTATATTTAGTCTATGTTTTGTTGTGTGTACATTACATGCCCACAAGTTATAATCATTAAGCATCCTCAAACAGTAGACTGACTGCTCTGGCTACTGAGAATATGGGTATGGAGAGAACTGGGTTCTCCATACTGAGTATGGAGAGAACACTGGCACACAATTTGGGGCAGGTTATAAGAGGCTGCTATTGCTAAATATGCTCTGATTACTGCAGGGCGTGAAGGAGTCACATTCCCTCTGAATACAGGGGAGATATTTTATCCTGGATCATACTTAAAGTGGATCATTAACTGGATGATTAAATGCATGTTAATATGAATGTACTTGCCAGGTTTCATTTATGGGCACGTCTGACCTAGAATAAGAGGGTGAGTTTTCCTTAGGGCTTGTCGGGTATGTTCTCTGAGGACTGAGTTTGGCTCGGGTCCTCATTCAGTGGTTATGGCACACAAAGAAAAGTGGGTTTTTATGTTGTTCAACCAAACTTCACCATGTTGTTATTAGGAACTGTGTGATTTTAACTAAATATCACATTTCTGATTCCTTCCAAGAAGAAGAAGAAGAAGAAGAAGAAGAAGAAGAAAACCGTGGTTGCTGTTCTTTGTATAATGACTTGTGAATCTGACCACTTTATTTACTCTCAAAAGATATTTTTCAGCTGTCGAAAGCCACTTTCTGTGTCATGACAACACCTTGCACAGTGCAACCTCTGCTTCATATAATACAAACCAGAATAATCTGAATCACCAAAATATGTGTGAATAACACTCTTCCTGAGTGCAATGTTAGGGGAAAATCAAGAATAATTGCTTTTATTTTTTTCCTAGTGGGTATAGTCACTCTGCTTTATGTATGGAGAGAAATATGGGATAACAAGAAGCTAATTACTGGTAAACAGTGTATCTGGGACTCTTGAGTCTTGGAACAATGCAGTATTTCCCCTTTCAGCTTGAAAGAAAACAATGGAATTAGGCTGTCTTCAAAATATGTTTAAAATGTTTTTTATTTCTAAAGGCTTCTGCCACATGTGTTTTTTATTTAAGATTTTATGGAGATTTTTTACAGCTATAGTCAAATAGCTTTCATCGGCAATAACAGAATAAACAATGATACCAGTTTATCAAAGACTTTTTAGTGGAGCACAGCAGGTATCTAAATAAATAATTTCTTTTGGTGCTTTAAGATAATTTCTTCTGGATAAGAGAAACTTTGCTTGCCATCTTTGTTTCCCTTTGAAGGGAAGACAGACAAGGCTCTAAGAACCAAAGCCTAATTTTATTAAGGGGTTTTTTTTTAATACGTCCCATTCTCACAATCTTTACTGTCCTTTGAGACTTCACATTCCAACAGTTTGACTGCAGTAATGATTTTTAACTTTGTGCATTTAAAATATTTTCCAAGACAGGTGGTTTTGCAACCCCTGTGCCCCATGCCTTCTGGCAGAAAAGGGCCACATTCAGTTTCTGAAGCCTGTTAGTGAATACTTAAGGAACACTGGGCCAAACCCATAAAGGGGAAAATAAGTTGTATTGGCAATCAACAAATCCAGATAGAGTTTATGGAGTGATGGGGTGGAGAAACACAATAAAATGGTGACTTGGAAAAATAATGAATCACTGGTGGGTATCTAGGCAATAGCCTTGATTGCAAGATTCATCTCATGGCTGTTAGCCACCTCCTGCTCTTCCCCCCAGCCATGCTGTGCTCATAATCTTAAATCCAGACTCAGAGTCTACACTATGGTGCAGGTAATTGCTCATCCCAAATGGCTGTGTAGCTGTCATGTGTTACACTACTCACTGATCACTGGAAGAATAAAATGCCTGCCCTGTTAAGGGGGAGGCTCTCTATGGACTCACTTTCCTAATGACACGTAATCAGGCATCACCCCATCATCACCTCCAACACTGCTCCTTGAGTAACCAGCACTTGTGCACTAAGCAGCACCCTGCTAAAATTGTCACTTGGGCTTTATTGACCACTTCACAGTTGCTCCTGCAGTTTTTCTGCTTGTTATGGAAGAATAACTGATGTTCGAATTTCTGTCTCAACTCTTGCTGCTAAGGAGGTGCCTTCGTGGACTTTCTTTTCTTCTTTGTTATGTTTGTTGGTCTTCTATTATGCTCTTGTAGGCTGAAGCATAGGGCTCATGGCATCTCTGTCTTCAGATGTATTGAGCATAATTCTTTTCAGGTGTGAAAAGAGTATTTTATAACCAAAATGTCACAATAAATATAAAGAAATATGGACAATGCAGGCAGCTCCTGAACAGATGCTAGTGGAGTAAGGCTGCCTGGTTCTATCACGCTCCCTTCTCACTGATGAATATTGATAAAGGCCAGACGTGGCTTTTTTTGTCATTTCCATGCTCACTGGCAGCTCAGACTCTTTCAGAGAAGATCCATGTTGCTTTTCAGGATGCTCCAAGCCACACTTTTTTACAGTTCAGGGTCAGATTTCCATGAGTCTTCTACTCTTAAGGCTTCAGGGCACAAGAATCACATTTCTGTGGTTTTGTCTCATGTTTTTCTTTATGGCTCCATTGAAGATGCCAGTCATAAGACTGTCCTGATACATCTTATTCAGTGACACTGTACATTCCATTTAATACCTTTCTCAAGGACCTGGATAAGGGGATCGAGGGCACCCTTAGTCAGTCTCACAAGACACAAAGTTGGATGGGAATGTTGGCCTGCTTGAGGGCAGGAAGGTTCTGCAACGGATCTGGAGAGGCTTACTACTTATTTAAAGTTTTAGACAGAGACTTTGAGGTGCCTGGCATCTTAAATATCTAAAAATCACAGTCATACTTTTAAAAGTCCATTACTTAAAAAATAAAAAAATTACTAACACCTTCAAAACCATGAAAGTTAGGTTTGATGGTGCAACCATTATAGTTCCCCACTGATATTAATAATCCTAGCTTCATTACATTAGCTACTTAAACATATAAAGTTGTGTTTTTCAACCTGAGCTTCCATGTTTTGTAGGCATGCTTTTGTCCCACCAAAGCACGCATACGGATTTTGCTGATTTGAGTTGTAAGTAGCAAAACTAGCGAGGCACTTCAGGTTATTTAGCTTCTGAACCAGCAGCATCTGTGCTTGTGATTGGCTGCTGGTGCAAAGCTGCAGCACAATCAGGTGTAGATCCTGTATGGCACAGAACAGGCACTTTGTCACCTTTATAGATTATTTTTTAATTCCATATCACAGGTTTGGAAATTTTGATTCTAACTTGGTAGCTCCCAGTGAAGTCAATGAGGTCATTTTTTGATAGCTTTAATACCAAAGAGACCCCAAGTGTTCTTAATCAAAACCAGTGAAAGTCAAACTTTTAATGCAAGCAAATGATTTAGGATTTGACACAATGTAAGTTTAAAGCGTATTATTTAACATAACGTATTATGTTGCTACCTTAGAAATGGATGCAAATAGTCTTTCTGGGAGTTACTTTGGAGAGGTGAATGTGCAAATTTTGGCACTGAAATGTATCTCCCAGTGGCCTCTACTAACAGCTTGAACTAGAGTTCAGGTTTCATTCTGAGGGAGCTGGAAAATGATACATTAGAAAACATCCTATTGGTGCTGTTCTTCACTCTGCATAAGGAAATAACATAGGAAACCCTTTTCCCACTTGGTTTCCTGTCATTTTTTTAAACTTGTTAGTGTAATTCCACTTCCTTCTTCCAAACTGATTTATGTAATCAGTTCTTGATAAAACTGTTCTCTTGAAGAAGGTATTCCAGTTTGAATTTCAGTCTGAGAGCAAGAGATTTTTTCTCTTCCTGTAATTTTTAAATTTAAACTTGAAAAGGCAAATTGCAAATCCAATAATGTGCATGGAGACTATATGCATCCATGACCATGGCACAAACTTCAGGAATCAAAAACTGGTAGAAAGAGACATTTTTGGTTTATTCTGGTCTGGAATTCCTTTTCAGCTTCCAGTAGTGCTTACACTCTCTTAGCACAGTCCTTCTAAAGGAAATCCTGATAGATGATGATACAGTGCTTCATTTTCTTAATCTACTGGTTTGAAATCAGACCATCAAAATAGGAAATTCTCATAAAAAGCTCATAGTCTTAGTGCCTTTTTTTCCAGTTAATACAACTTTTTAAAGTTACCCAAACAATGCTTTTGCTTTCCTTTGTTTTTAAACATGAACCTTCTCCCAGTAATTTAGATGACATGATTTAAGCTGACATTAGTCACTTGGGATGAGTTACAGAGAATTTATCCATTAAAATAAACCATAAAAGGGGTTAGGAATGCTGTTTTATCACATGCGTACATTCGCTTTCTTCTTACCAGGCGTAGGCAAAACACAAAGAAACACTTCAGAGGCCCTGGTCCCTTTTTTTTCTTTCTTTTCAAATAGGCATATTTCTAAAATCCAGACTTCAAATTTGGCATGGCCACAGCTCTGTGCAAAAAACATCCTTTCTGTTGCCCTTTAAACAAATAACTAATGTTCTCACTTATTCCTTTCTTCTTTTTTTTTTCTTCTTCTTCTCTAACAAATCTGGATAGAAAAGCCGTGACCTCTAAATTCCATGTGCTCTCTCCTCCAGTCCTTAGTGCTACTGTTACGACTGCAACAATCCTGACGCTGCCACAGTGCTGAAGTTTCTGAAATACAGGAGGTGGCACCATCCAACTTGACAGGGGGACAGAGGAAAACAAAATCATGTTATCCCCTCCCTTCAGATTTTCAGCCTAACTACAAGAAAAGTGATAGAAGACGGATTTTGAGGGGCAAAACTGTGTGGAAATAATGAACAAAATGGCAACCACAATTGCCAGCACACATAGTGTCTGAGAAGCTTGACTTTTGCCAGGACTTTTGCAAGAGTTTTATGGAGGGATTTGAAGAGGAAAAATAGGTACTTCTGTAGAGGCTTGTGTGGAGCCTTTTTGCAAAAGGGAAAATGCCAGAAAGTGCTTTTTTTCAGAATTTGTGACATGTTGGGCTGATGAGAGCTAGTATTTATCTTCTCCAACACAAAATTACAGATTATAATTGAGAGGCAGCAAGCTGGGAGTGGATTGGAAAATCAGGACAAGCAGCCTGTGTGCAGTATGACAGAGCAGGAGGAGCGGGCAGTCAGCACAGGTGTGTGATGTGGAGAGACAGTTTTCATCCTCTGGTTGGTGCTGGCATCAGGAAAAGTGTCTTCCATTAGTCAAGAGACAGGCAAACCTGCTGTCATATGAGGAGGGCTAGCTGAGAAATTGTAGTTGTACCAGTGAACAGAGCAGCTGTCCATCCATGGTGTTAAGGTGAAGAATCAATAAGCTTTGGGCACAGATGCAGCTCTGAATTTCAGGCTGCTGTTGCTGTCTCCAGACTGTTCATCACAGCCAACTCCACCTGAGCTCACTTTTCACAGCCGCTTCCTCTGTTTCTGCTCAGGCTATTTCGGTGCCTCTTGGAGACAGTCCAGTGGCCACATAACTTCCTCCTCAACAAAACATATTCTCCTGTTTCAGCTCTGTTAGGGTTTTTTTCCTCTCACTGACTTCAGAGCTAATCCTTGACAACTATTTCCACCAGTCAATAGGTTTGGTATCTGTATCTGAGCCCTGCATCGTAGAGATGCACCAGGACTCAATCTGCAATAGAACTCACTTCTTGCATTCAGGCAATAAAGGCATTCATAACACACTGTTCATTTCATACCAATTTCTGCATTTGCTTTTCAGGAAGCGTTTTTGAAGATGGCATAGTCATGTATTGCAAAAAAAAAAAAAAACCCCAAAATATAGAAGAAACAGACACACGCTTTAAATAATTGCAATCCTACATTGTTCAACTTGTCTTCAACTGGTTGAAGTGAAATTATAAATGAGCAGCCTAAACTGTATTCACAGATGACACTTTCAGCATATTCCTCATTCTCAGTTCAGAAAAGCTCATGATCTGCAGCCTTGCTATCTTCTCAATAGGATGAAGTGATGAGCAAGAAAGCAGGTCTAGGCTAGACTGTGCCCAGTCTTGAGAGCCTTTGCAAATTTGCAGTGATTTTGCTTTGGAGGTTTCAAAAAAAACCCTACATATTTTACTAGAAATATCGAACACATTACACTTTTACTTTTTGTCTGCATAAGTTAATAAAACTTAAATGCTCAAAACAAAGCAGGGGCTTGCAGAAGAGACTTGGGGAAGGATTAATTTAGTCTATAACGCAGCCTAAGATTTGCAGTCGCTGCTGGTTAAAGGAGCTGTCTCTAACTTTCTATCTTTATCCCTCTCCAGATGATACACTGTCATCCACTTGATATCTCGATTAGAGAAAGTATTGCCTGCCTGTCTGGGTCAGCACAATCCCTTTATAGCAGGATTCACCTGTGCTGTCAGAATGGGATAGGGTGTGTTTGATACAGGATACCTACAGCATACAAAACGCATAAGATGATAACCTGCAAAGTAAAACTGTTCCCAGGCTCAGTTTCAGAGATGCAATTTTCCCTGAAAATTCTACTGACCTGCAATAGTGTTTTAAAAGGCTGGTTGAGCATATATTATCAAACAGAATGTGAAATACAGATTGTTTTGCTCTTCTCCCCACCCCCTGAAATAGCTTCATGTTAGAAAATGTGATATATAGTGTTAAATACACAGAAAAAGAGTGCTGTGAAATTAAGACATAACATTTTGTTTTCAGTATATAGGCTGCAATATTGTCTCTTTTAGATTTTGATTCCTTACAGAAAGAGATGTCTGCCATTCATCCTCATTAATAGTTTGCAAGTACAAATAAAAGTCAGCTGTGGATGGAATATTATGACGGCTTCCTCTATTCAGGACTTGATGCACTTACATGTAAATAACACAGAAAAAAAAATCCAGACATTTGGTACTTACATATGTCTAATTGTCCAACATGTTGGATAAATATTATTTGAGACTCTTTTCAGTAACTTATTTCTGTGAAAGATAATGCCTAATCTTACTACATTTGTTATTTCAAAGTCTACCTAACTAAATTTGTTATTACAAGTGCAGAATAGTGAGCAATTAATGCTTCATTTTGAGTCTTCTCAAATGGAATTAATCAGGCTTGCATTTTCTATATTGAAATTGTTGAAGAGAAGACTGAAAAGCTCAGAACAGCTGCAGAATTCAGAAAGGACGAAGAGCTGAACTTGCACTGAAGATATGATATTGCCCCAGCTTTGCTTCCATCTGTGAATACAACATCTGCTTTTGAGGAAGTGAAATGAGAAACTGCATGAATCAATATAAAGACGGCTTCTATTTCCAAGTGTAGTCCAGGGCATAGTATTTGTGAAAGAGCATTGACAGGAGGGTTCCATCACTAGTAGAGCACAATTTTAAATTCAACATCATGATTAATGAGGAGGCTAAAGAAATAGATATAAAGATTATGTTGTAATTTAGTATCCTTTCATGATAATTGCTAAGGTAAATGACATGTTACTCATCCACATACTCACTAACTATCTAGCAAACATCATACCTATAGCTATGTGTTAATAAATAAAATGTGCTTTGCCCCAACAATTTTAGAATTAATAATTCAAATATTCTTCTTTATATTATTTTAAGTAGTCTTCAGTACTTGTATACCATCCATTAACTTCAGGTAGCATTCATATTCCTGCTTTCCATATGAAATCCTAAATGGTAAAGCATGCCATATAACAAGTTTGTACTGATGTGTTCAATGTCACCCATGAATTCACTTTTGCATCAACAAAACCTTCCCTAACCTGTGTCTAAGCTAGCAGTCATCAGTACTGCTCCTCTCTGGAAGCATGGTCTGTATTCTCTTTTCAGTGCTTAGCACTTGTGGGAAAAATGGGATTTAATGGGGATGCATCTCTTTCTAGTATGCAGCACACCAACTTTCTACACAAACAAAGCCAACTGATGCTTCAGCCCTTGTTTCTTAGCCCCATCTTGGGCAGAGTAGTTGGTTTTGAGGCATCAGGTTTATTGGGGCCTAGAAATTCATGTGTAAGTTAACAAAGAGAGGCCCTACCCCAAGGACTTGACACAGACTAAGCAAGCTTTGTTACAAAAGCTTAGTTTGGAAGGAATGTATAATGGAAGAAAAACTGCATTTAGAGTTTTGCATCATGCATTCAAAACAACTTCAAAGGCAAAGTTGTTCTTGGTTGAGTCCAATACTTATTACATATCAAGCATATAAAAAACATCACCATGGTTTAAAATGTGTTTACATGTGTGCACACATTGCAATCTCACCCTCCAGGGAACTACTATGTTTTCTTGAAAGTTTATAGCTCACAATTACCGGAGCCCAATGACTTACATTTTCCTAGCTGATTTCCAGGAGGCTGCTTTTGACTGCTGCCTCTTGACGAGCCACAGTGTTCCAGCTCCCTTGTTAGACTGAAGACACTTACATAAACAAGCATCTCCAAGGTTTCCCTAATTCCTTCGTGGAACTGATGGGATATTGAAAAACGGAATAATGAGAAATTTCACCGGCTGAATGATTCACAGTCATTGGTGCCTTTCAGAGGGCCCAGCTGTTCCTGCTGACAGTAAATGGGGGGGCCGGGGCTCAAATCTGTCTGGCATTGTGAATGATTGTTGAAAAGGTTGACCTTGGTAGTGCAGCACTAGATGCTGAATTTCCATACTGAAAAAAGCCTGAAGTGATATCCAGGGTCAAGAACACAGGCAGGAACACGAACTTTGTTTTATTTGGGGTGACAGGAGGAGTGAAAGGGGCATAATGGTCATACATACCTATTTCTTTGTATTTGAAAATAAATATTTCTGCTGTCTATGAAAACCAGTTTATCAGATTGAGCACTTTCTCTCTGGAAGGCTTCCCCTATAACTCCATCTCTGCAAACTTCAGCTGGTACTTCCTTCGCTGGCTCAAATGATGGAAATTTGTCTTCTGTTTTGTTTCTTTTGCCTGAAATTTAATCTGTACACGCAAACCCTTGATCAAAACTGAATGCTAAAACAATTCTGCCACTCTCCTTTGCACGAAATAGTGCTTACTCACAGAAATACTCGTTTTGAAGTTGCTTTGTAGATAGATAGTCCAGACGGCTAAGAGATACTGTACTTGTTGAGCAAAGGCCATATTCTGATGTCACCAGATATGGTATTTCTGAATAGTCTTTTATGCTGTTTTTTACTTCTGGGTTCTATAAGGGTTAGTTTTTTTGGTTTGGTTTTTTTTTTTTTTTTTAGTTTATTAAGATATAGTTTATTTTATATCTTTATAGATATTTTTTAGTTTATTAAGATCCTCAGGGATTCCGAGGGATTTTTGAGAACGGCAACTATGAATCCTAAAAATACCAGTGGACAGAAATACTGGTTCACTAAACAATGCAGTTTAAGACAGAAGATACAATTAACTGCCTACATTTTCCTCCTAATATTCATAAGACATGAGCAAGTATATAATTTCCAGAGTTTTTAAATAGCTACTTATTTAGATCACCAGAAAATGGCCCCATCCCACATAGGACGCAAAAACTCAGCGATCCACTATTAAATGAAGCTGTTCCAGATAAACAGCGAGCCAACTGACCCTGGAAATTTAGTACCCAAGTTGCGTGACTCGAAAATCTGTTCAAAGCAAGGCATGGCTGCAGGCCTTGACTGTTGTACTTTAGTAGCCATAGTAACATGGTCTCTGGAGACCTAATGCTAGTGAATTTTCCTTTATTTCAAGGAAGAGTAATAAGAGAAATGTGCATTGGAACTTGTTCTCTCTCTTTTTTTTTTTTTTCCTCCTCCTTATTTTTACTATGCCATGACCTTGACCAAAATATCTTTGAAGTATTTTCTGGCTGGTTTTCTGCTATGAGACCAGGAAAAAAAAATCAGGATATATAAAGGATCTTGCCAAAGGAAGTCCTATCTTCCTCAAAATATTTGCCTTCATTCCCAAAGAGAATCTCTTGACTAATAAAGTTTCAAAAACTTCTTAATGGAAGGAACTGATAGCTTTCATCTCACAGCTACTGCAGGCACCAGAATAATATCATACTTTCTTTGAACTGACAGATTAATTGTTTTTTTTGTTTCAGTAGCAGGTGCAGCTTTTCGTGAGTACATAATTGGATGTACATGTTTTTTGAAAAGAACACAGGCCCCTGTCTGGTGCCAAGCTCCCATTTTTTTTTCATTTGGGAAAAAAGTCCCACATGATTTCATTTTTTAAGTACATTGTAGAAAACTCATGTAAGTGTTTTTAAAAAGCCAAATACAAACAAACAAATGTTCACAATACATACTTAAGTCTGTCTCACATGTTTCAGCTATTATCCTGGATTAGAAATTCCATCTGTCATTGAATCCATATGGTTTACCAAATGGCAGTTTAAATCCATGTATTTTTTGCAGATTTTAAGTTAGTTGGTTTTTGTTCTGGAAGTTTTAAGGTCCATACTAATACTTTCATGTGTTTGTTTCTATGTGTCCATGTGTTAGAATATGCAATATTGCAAACAAATTTAGTATGCAAGTGGACTGTACTGATTGAAACACCCTTGTACACAAAACAAGTACCACCAACATTAAGTTGTGGAGTTTGGTTATTTCCCCCTCTAAACACCAGAGCCCTATTTAGGCTGTCCATTACTTCTGCTGAGAGGATTAAAGTAAAATGGGAAGAGCTGCCTTTACTTCTCTGTGCTGTCCCCTCAGTGTTCAGGGCAAACACGTGCTTTCATTAGGGAGTGTGAACTGCACAGGTATGAGGCTGGTCCATGTCCTCTTTCCTGTTTCAATGGATAACTTGGGGAGCCAAGTTATCCATTTCCCAGGCATGTGGCTGCTGTGGTTCTGACACACCACACCTGTGCAGCCTCCTCTTCACTGGGAATGAGAGAAAGCAATTGCTGAGAATTTTATTTCAATAACTGAGAATGTTTAAAAATCATAAGTGGAGCCATACATTTTGTTGTGATGTTTAATGTGAAATGTGGTAACTTAGAACAAAAAAGCTGGGAATAGTTTTCACTTATTCTTGTGGACTGAAGCTGTCTCTCATACTCAGTCTAACAAGTCACTAGGCTTCTGGCCAGAAGAATGGAAAAACCTCTATGCAGTGTTACTGTAAAGCATTTCAATATGGAGTTGTATTTGGTACCTGAGAGATTTATCTGAGAGGCTGGAAAATATATTTCCCTACTGATTTGCAATCTCCATTACCCACTCGGAGTGGGTAATGTGCAAGCAAACACATTCCTCCTTATCCCCACCTGTGGTAAGTAGATAAGAAAAGTATAAATCCCAGCCCAGCTCTGACTCTACTGAGAGTCTTCTGTGTTACAGATGTCTGTTTTCCCAGTGAACTATAGTTTAGGGTAATATTGAGAAAGCAGAAGAATTTGCAGGCATGGATGAGACTCACTGGTATAAAGTTTTACTTGATATCCAGCTTGTCTTTTTTTAATGTGTCTGAAGCAGCAGGTTTCGCAGCTACAATGAATTTAGAGACATGGAATTTGTGTTAATCCTCAGCTGAGTCATGTGGCTCCATAAAAGGTGTTTTTGCACCAAAGTGGATTTTGCTTTCCCTGCTTGCAGGGCAAAGCATCTGATGTGTGCAGCTGGAGTACTGAAAATCAGAGAGTGCTTATTTAAGAGATATAACCTCAGGAGAGGACACCAGCATTCTGAGAACAAACCGAAAACAAAGCAGAAATTTGGAAATCTCTTCATTTACATACATGCTTCAAATCCACACTTGTTTCTGGCTTAACCTGAACACATGGCTCCTTGAACTTCTCCTCCACTTCTTCCCTCTTCCTCCCTCCCACCTCTTTCTTAATACCTCCTCCGACGTCACGGATGTAGCTCCCCGTACACCGATCCGAACCCTTGGAAATACACATGGTCCCATTTCCCCTTCCAATTTTTAGAAACTGCTGCACCTAGTCCAGCCTGACTCTAGTACTTTGGAAAAAACTGGGTAAAGAAAAACCCTCCTACTTTCCACTGTGGAGGATCAAGTCTTACATTTTAAGGGTAGAGACTGATCTCTTATGTGTCTGTCTAGGCCTAAAGAGTACGTACCAATATGTTGAGGAAGACTAATATTTTGCATAGACAAATTTAGCTCTTGATTCCTACAAGTAATCCTTGACAAAGACAGGTATTCCTACAGGGGCTGAAAAACTCCAGCTTGCCTGCAGGACAATGGATGGTACATTTTAAGGATGTTCAGCATGATAATGTGTAGGATTCTTTGATAATATTCAGATCTTGTGGTCATTGTTTGAATTTTTCCAGGTAGGGCTTGGTGTATTAGTTTGCATAGCTTAAGACCTTTTTTTCAATTAAGCGCATTTCTTTCATTCTTTAATGTTCTTAACTTCTACCTGGTCCAGTTTCAGGGGCAGGGCTCAAGGTCTTTCAGAATATGGAAGATTTTGCCACAGACAAAAAGGAGCTCCCTTAAGTGCCCTACAGTTATCTTTATGGAAAATTTTAGTCTATCCAAATTAAAAAGCCTGCCAGATGTTAAAAATGTAATAGAATTCCTAACATCACATCACTGATGGCTTCATTGTTGTGAAGACGAGTCCAAAGAGACAAAATGCCAAAAATGGTTTCTTGTCTCCATTTGATGTTGGAAATGTATATGACAAACACCACCCATGGAGGTTCCTCTCGGCGCAGTGAGAGGCACAGACATGAAGATGCAGAAATCTTGACATACCATCTTCTGGTTGGTGAGGTGCTGTGACAAAATTGGGCATTATTTAGAGCAGGAAATAGCACCAGTTGAGGAAGTCTTTGTGCTTGAAGAGTTGACAAGGACAATTGGTATTCACCACAAGCACAACTAAGCAGAGATCACTCTTATTCTGCAAAGGATCTGCACCTATGGAGCTGACCTGGAGCAAAACAAGATTTGCCATTGACTGTTCTTAGCATTGACTTATGGTTAGTGTTGACCTGATGGAATCACTTGCTGCTACAGCCACTGAAGGCTCTCCACTACTTTTCTCAAGCCATTGTTTCACAGGTTCTTCAAGGCACAGAGCCTCTGGCCAAGTGTGGTCCCACAGGGCCATGTTTCCAAAGGTGCTCCACATTTATGATGGGAGCCAAACCTTCTGAGGAGGTCAGTCTATTGTGCACTGAACTCTTGAAATTCTGCCCACCATTGTCACAGTGGGAACAGCTTTCAAGCAGTCTTGGAAATCTGGTCCTTATTTAGGAACCAAAAAGAGAACCAAGCTCACATGTCAGTGTATCTGGTTACTGAGCAATTGAAAATCTGCACTCACTGTGTTTCAGGATTAACTCAGGATTAATAGGCACATCAGTAAATTGAGAGTAAGGTGAAGCAAGGATAATAATAATATAGCAGTATTTCAGCAACAGCTATTTGAACTGCAATCTCAAAGACCTCAAAACCACCACATGAAAGGATCTAGACTGCCTTGGAGTGCAAGACTGCTGGAGCAAAGATATGTTACCAAACCTTTATCAAGGGAACAGAGGCAAAATTTGTCAGTCCTTGTGCACCATGAGGACTGAATTTTTATATTCATTGCATTTATGCAATTATGCTATGTATGTATGTATTTTTACAGCAGCTTAAGAAAGAAGCCATACAAAAAACCATACAGATCCAGTTTTAAAGTCATAGTTAAAACAGCACATGTATTTTATTTTCCCTCTGGATATTATTAGATTATATGTATTAATGCATATATATTCAAAACAATTACTATGGAATGTGCAGTCTTAAATTAAAAGGAAAAACAAAGTAGTTGACACTTGCTATTAAACTTTTAATTCTATGACTTAATGAGTAAATATAATTATGCAGACAATTAAGCAGACAATAAACTAGTAATGTAATATGGTCATTATAATGGAATTAACTATATTAACTTTTTTTCGAAAAGAAAGAAAGCATGTTCCAGGTTGTTACTAATTTTTCATGGTAGGAAAGAATTTAGTGTCCAACTTTTTGCAGAGTGAGTTTTTTCATTTCTAGGATATTCTTAAAATTATTACATTCATACTCATTTTATTCTTTATCTTCTGATTATCTTTTGAACTACTTTATTTTCCTTTTTCAGTCACTGAATGGTTTCGCCTTGGTGGTGAGTGCAGATGGAATGATATTCTATGCATCATCAACAATTGTGGATTATCTAGGGTTTCATCAGGTAAATATATTGAGAAATACTTAGAATACCCAGTCACTGACATTGTATTGACTTTCTTGTCAATGCATACATTGTCAATATTATAACTTCTGCTATTATTTTTAAGTGCAGCAGTGTATGTTGCTACCTTATCCACCTTATCCCTCTACTGCTGAAATGTTATCCCTACATTTACTGAAATATTATTTTACTATGCCATCTCAGACTAATTTTTTTTTGGTAAATCTGACAGGTGAATATTTATTTCTTGCAATTTCCTTTTATAAAGCTTTAGTTAGCAGAAACATGATCTGTTATAAAACTAAGATTTAGCTTGAAGTTTCTTTTTAATTTCAGTATAAGATGCTGCTTTTCTAGGTTTATTGTGTGTAATAAATATATTCTAAAGTCACAGAATAACAGAACCATACAGTTGGAAGGGACCTCTGGAGGTCATCTAGTCCAACCTCCTGCTCAAAGCACATCCAGTTAGAGCCGGTTGATGCAGGACTGATCAAGCTTTGAGATTCTATGACCCCTCTGGAAGATGTGTTCCAGTGTTTAGCCACCTCAACTGTAGTTTTTTTTCATTTATTATTGATTCCCAGCTTCCCATGTTGCCACTTGTGTCTGTTGCTTCTTGCCTTCTCACTTTGTTCTTCTGAGAAGAGTCAGGCTTTGTCTTCTCTTCCCCTGCTCATTTGGTTGATGTAGACAGCAGTATGTTCTTTCTGTGATTTTCCCTTCTGAAGGCTGAGCAAACCCTGTTCTTCTCTTCTGGATGTGCTCCAGCTCTCTTAAGTGTCTTGGTAGCACTCTCCTGGGCTCATTTTGACATGCTAATCTCTTTCTTTTCATGGAGTACCCAAAATTAAGAGAGAAATTTGCCTTTGCTGAACTTCCTGAGGTTCCTATCAGCCTATTTTTACAGCCCACCAAGGAGCTGCCTTGCCCTCCCCAGCTGGTACCCTCTGCAAATCTGCTGAGTGTGCATTCTATCCTTAGCCAAGAAATTAAAGAGGGCTTGTCCCAGCATAAATCCCTGGGGGAGCCACTAGTCATCACTTGGCAGTTGGGTGTTTATTACTCACATTTGCATATGAATACAAAAGAGTTAAGAATAGAAAGAATCATCTTAGGATGTGAAGGGGAAAAGCAGATGTTGAGAAGTAGGGATCTTTGAAACAACTTTCCTCTTTAAAGCTGCTCTGAAGGTGTCCTACACCTGCCATTATTTTAAGCAAAGTATCAATCTAAAGATCTAAAGATAAGAGGCTGCCCCCCCCCCCTACAGTTACTAATTAACCATTCCTTGTTGTAATTGTTTCAGACTGATGTAATGCACCAAAACATATATGATTACATTCACGTGGATGACCGCCAGGATTTTTGTAGACAACTGCACTGGGCCATGAATCCTCCCCAGATGCTGTCGGGACAGCAACTACAGTCAGAAACAGGTGGGGTTGTGAATGTTGATTGGAAACACAGGCACCACTGTACAGAGGTAGAATTGCACTCCACCTATGCCTGTGTCTGTACCATGTCAAGTCAGATTTATCACTGGAAATATGCATAGTGGCCATTTATTTACGTTATTGTCTCAGAAATGACATTTCTTCCTGATCCTGGGCATTTATAAGGTAGAGTGTGCCACTGCTGCTACAAAGTTGTTTCCTTTAGTTTTCTCTGACGTGCCTACATGTATTCTTACACACTCAGAATGAGCAGCATCAGCTCTTCATACTGCCAAACTTTTGCTGGCAACAGATCAGGACATCAATAGTCCTCTCATTGATGCAAAAGGTTTCTGTACAGAACCACTGTGGCAGCATCATTTTCTGCCATTTGTTTTCCCATGCAAAATGGTGTAGACAGGAGCCTTCTGAAGAACAAGTAGGTTTAGCAATGCTCTTTCTCCTCTGAGGCCATACTTCCCTAGGATGGGAACTGGATGCCTGTGCTCAAGGTTTCTCCTACATGAGATACTAAGCTAAAATCACAACTACAGAACTTACAATCAGGTTGAGATTGTTAACCTTATAAAGAATTATGGATCCCAGCAAAATGTATGCACTTCGCCAAAAGGTGAGGTAGTAATTGAGGAAATAAATTGGAAGTATAGTCACCAGATAAGTGGGGAGAAACTTGCAAGGAATCCTTCAGCAATCTCTATGAAGTCCTCAGAAACACAGTTGTGAAACTTTGGTGGAATTTCTGTGTTTTACAAGAGTCTTATAAATATATGAGGAGCTTTGCAACATTTTGTAGGAAGTACGCAGGAAACTAGCAAAACAACGTGCACTAATATTTCAAACTATAAAATTTACAAATATTTGGAATTTTTGTCCTAATGTATATTGTGGAAAATTTCAGGTCTCGAGTTCATAGTTTTATATAAATACTTGTGTCTTTTGGGAAATATTTCAAAAACTGTGCAGTTGTACAAAAAATTCAAGGAGGCGCAACAGATGAACATTAGCTAATAATCTACTGTCCATTTTTTTGTTCTGTTTTTTTCCTAGGATTAGCATTTTTCCTTATTTTGCTCTCCTGTCTAATGCATTTTCTGTGATCTCTGATCTCAAAACCAGCAACATCTGTTACCCTGTTTTGCATCATTAAAAATCACAAAAACTCAGGAAATAAAGTCCAAATTTCTGAAGAAGCTCACCCGAATCCCATTGCAGAGCTTTTCTTTTTCTTTTGTTAGAGCATGTGCAGATGTATCTATACATGACACCATTGAATATTCACCCATCCATAAAGCAATTTTTAGCAATTTCCTTAACAGCTTCCTCAATTGGCTACAGAACATTTTCATTATTTCTTAGTGTGATCTGATATATGTTGCCTCCACTGTTGTTCCTAGGAGAAGAATATATTCTCAGTAAATTGTTCAAAGCACAAGAGAATGACAGCATGACAACAGATTATTCTTCTTTTTTAACTCGCTGTTTCATCTGTCGAGTTCGCTGCTTGTTGGACAGTACTTCTGGATTCCTTGTAAGTACAACTTCACTTAGATGACTGTAGGCATGACATAATAGATTTTAATTACCTTGTATGAAAAATTCTTCAACATAAATATTGTGCAAATCCATGGACAGGATACACTTTTCTTTTGCTGTTCACTAACAAGAAACACCTAAAGATAATTATTAATATGTGTAAAGAGTGATGGAAGAAAAGAAGGTTGTAATATTTGAAACCGAAAGACTTTAAAAACTTTTATATTTTAAGCTCTTTTTGACAATATCTGTCCTCAATTTGTACTGGGCGTAGCAGAAGGTTGGCAAGGCTGAATTTCAACAATTAACATTTAAGCCCAAAGTATTTGCTTTAAGGAGAAGGAAAAATAATGATCTGTGTTTTTCCTTTTGTAAAGAATCCTTTAATAATAAAACCCAGAATTAGAAAGTCTCTTGCATGCTCCATACTAGGAGCGGTTCATTTTTAGAAATCACTTCTTCTCCATTTCCTTAGTAAAGACCAATGCTGTTTCTACTTAGGGGAAACTCCAGCACATGCAAAGAAAATGAAACAATCAGCATGAGACTGGGAAATGCAAGTTCTGTCTCAGATGCTCATTTGCTGGAAGGCTATGGGTCTTAACAGCCATCATTTCTGCATCCCTGCTTTAATCTCGTAGCTCTGGAAAATGCCTATCTCAAATAGGCTGATTTTCACTGGGCATCTTTTTGGTAGTTAATTTTTTCACTGAGAGGGAGCAGCTTGCTATTAACTTGAACCCTGCCTTATGACTACACAGACATTCCAAGCTATGCACTCTGTATCTGGCTACCTTGGGCCCATCTTTTTCCTTGGCACCTCTCTGCACAGACCTTGGGTTGTGCCAGTCCATATACTTCCCAGAGAAAGTGCAGAATAAGGGGAAAGAAACCAAGAAATCATCTTGCTGGAGAGAACAGAGCATGGAAAAATAATGGCTCCAGCTTCAGTGGGGTACAGAGGAAACAACTGTTTGCACCACTGTACATGGTCCGTTTTGGCAAACAGGACGTGACACAGAACTTCTACTTCTGAGTACACAAGAGAGAAAAAAATCTCAACCAGCCTCAAAAGTCTCATCTTACTGTTGATAGTACCTCCACCCACCCTGTCTCTGAAATGGCATGGTTTAAATTATATGATGAAAATTAAATTCGTAGTTTTAATTGCTGATTCAAAACCGGGTTTGATGTTAAATTACACAGTCCATAGGTTGTGTTTGTCCTTTAAATGTTTATACACTAAATGCTTAAGTTTTTATTGTTTTTGTTGTTGCTGTTTTTGTTGTTGTTTTTTGTTTTTTTAATACCAGACAATGCAGTTCCAAGGCAAACTGAAGTTTCTCTTTGGACAAAGGAAGAAGTCCTCATCAGGAACAGTATTGCCACCTCAGCTGTCCTTATTCTGCATAGTGGTACCACTTCTGCTTCCTTCTGTGACAGAGATGAAGATGAAAAGCCTGCTTGTGAGAGCAAAACACAAAGCTGATGATGCAGCAGCAGCAAACATGAAGTATTTACAAATTAATCTTTTGGCATTTAGTGAAGATTATGGGCTATTAAACATGTAAAAACTACAAATTATGCTAAATATCTCTCCATTTTAAAACTCTTTTTTAGAAAAGTGAATAATTTATCTGGATTTACTATTGAATACAAAATAAATATAATACAATTACTATAATATAACACAATAGAATGCAAGATGATGCAATATATTGTATTTTATTTATAATACATGTTAAGTAATGTATTTCAATATACAAAATTTTATATTAGAAAAGGAACATTAGGATATCTTTCTAACCTTCAGAAGTTACCAATGCAGTAAGCCAGCTGTAAAAGTGGAAAAGAAAAAGTATTTTTACTGCAAGTTCTCTAATTTCAGTACCTTCTGCTAACACAGTTATTTAGACTTTGGTAACAAAGTTTTTGGTAACAAACAAAAGAAAAGGAAGACTTAAGAAAGCTGAATGTGTGTGTGTGGGGATGTGTTCACAAAGAGTCTAATGAGTTGTACTTGGTGTATGCATTTATCTTTCAACAGAAGTTTTATGAACACATAAGCTTACAATTGCACTAAATGGCTTGGGGGTGATCATTTGGTAGCAATCACAAAAGATCAGGATGGACCGTGTTCAGACTCATCTCCTTCCTAACACTTATTTTTGTTACTCTTCTATGCCAGAATTTTTTGATGTTTGGGGCTAGGATCATATTTTCCCTTATTTGCTTAAATATAACCTTACAGTAATGAGTTCTGTTGCTGTGAATCAAAATGCTCATCAGTATCACTGACAGTACCACAATTTGGCTTTTAATTAGATTGTGCTTCTGTATGAGTGGATTCACTATTGAGATGTATAATGTGGTTCTAGCACATACATCCTTTTGAGAAGAACTAAATTGCTGGAAGTCTGATATAATGGACTATGCAGGCTTTTGGAATAGAGTTGGAATGTTTCTACTTGCTAGTTTTTCCAGTGGCTCAGGTGAAATTAACTCATGATCAAAACTGAGTTCCTAATAGAGAGGTGCTTTACTACCTGACTGGACAGTGGCCAAGGATTTGACAAGAATGAAGCAACCATTTATCTTCAGTGTTTCCCGTGCTTCAGGCCTGAAGCATGGTAGCCAAGGATGGGGGGCAGATTTACAGTCTTTTTTTTCCAATGGTCTTAATGCAAGGAAGCATTTGTAATTCAGTATTACAGACATTGCACCCTTTTAAAGCCCTGATTCAAGCATTTTCAACTAAAGATTGGAAGAAATACATTCAAATCATATGGTGCTTACTGCAAATTAAAGTCATGCTAAATCTTAAATGCATTGCTGGTCACTGTGATGTACGTACCTCGAATGTAACTTGACTAGGAAGAGCAGAATATACACAGCATTTGTCTCAATTCCAGATGAAATTTATTTTTCCAGCTATAGTAAGTCATGAGTAGAATATTCCTAAACGTAACTATTCCTCTTAATTGAATACAGAACTCCAGTCACACACTAGTTGGAGCAACCAAATGATGCAGGAAAAAGATGATTATTTAGTGCTTGTTGCTACATACTTAAACCAAACGCCTTTGCTAACGGTCACCAGCTTCAAGATCCTATCTTTTAGAGCCACAGATTCTGCTGTGTTGTCATTCACTGACAAGGAATTTTCCACATTTTCTCCACTCTGCAGCTCCAGTTCAAAAGGCAATTCAGGACTTTGTGAAGCAACAGAATCATATGGAAGAAACAATCACCATGAAGGTGCCACCTTCACTAATGCATTACAGATTGCTGAAAACCAAATCAAAGGTACTGCTAAGTACTTCTAGATTATATACAGTTTATGGGAAAAGAAACTCGCCTTTTATTTTCTCCTGATAAGTTTTTCAGGTTTTGGTCCCAATGCTCTCTTTCTTCTCCTTCTACCTAACACGTCTTCTTTTAAAAAATACAAAAAAATTGTCCACCTCAAAAGATAATACTGAATCAGTCTGTGATTTCAGAGTGGGCAGAAAATTTACAGAGAAATAAACAATCATGGTAAATAGTATGGAGTAAATAAATGGTAGTAAAAGGATACTCAATGTATGCTTGCCTAAAAGTGGCAGCACTGAATTTAATAAGTTTAAGTGAAAATCATAATTAATTATATTAATATAATTATTATTATAATTAATAACAATATATATCCCTCTTTGACGAAAACTGGATATGTTACAGATGTTAGTTTTCCCCAAAGATTAGCAAACAGGAAAATTAGAATGCATTGTCTTTAAAACTCATGATGTGCCCACAGCTTTGACTCATGCTTTTCCAGTGTTTGGCTGTGGAAAAATTATGAGAGTTTAGGCTCTATTACAGATTTTACAATGGATAAAATTTTGATGGTAAGTCTACCCCACTGGGCAACTTCTTCTTGAGTGGACTTGTACTCATCCTTCTGTCATATCTGCTGGAAATCTTTAATGTCTTTAAAACAATTCCTCTATTATAGCTCCATTTTTCATGAACATTTTTTGCGGGTATAGTACTACTACTACTGAGAGGAAAATATTAGAAGGAATGAGTATTACTTTAAAATCCTTGGTTACAGTTTAAGTGCCCTACTAGGCTTTTCAAATTTTAGTTTTAATATGTAATTTGCTTCATTTTGTGACATATTTTAGCTTTCACTTTCCTATGCTGATGCTTATAGGGCAACAAAGAAATCTTTGAACATTTGCAGTTTAGGTAACAAAAAATAGTCAATACTCCTTGCATTAAAATCTATTTTCTTTTAAATTATATAGCAAAAAATAATGGAGAAAATGGCATTTCTCTAGTCAAAGTACAAACAAATGAAGATCACTGGGTCTGGGTTCAAGCTAACACTCAACTTCTG
Source organism: Leptocoma aspasia (assembly GCA_013399835.1). NCBI lineage: Eukaryota > Metazoa > Chordata > Aves > Passeriformes > Nectariniidae > Leptocoma > Leptocoma aspasia. The sequence goes on along the minus strand of VXAX01005453.1, from coordinate 52,129 downwards.
TATCGAAGTGGTTGTTCAGAATATGTCCTAGCCCAACAGCAAATGTTAAAGTAAGTATATTTTCCAGTACCAAAAAGAAAAAAAACAGGAAAATGAATGTGTTCTTTTTGTATGAAATCTTTCAAACGGCTGTAGTGACCTAAGAGAAGAGCTGAATGAGAAAAATTTAGTTTACTTATGATATGGAAGTTTACTTCTGTCTTAGAACATATGAAATGGCAGTTACAATCCTAAATAATATTTATTTTCTGTCTTCAGCCTTTTCTTTTTCTGAAGTTGAGTATACATATACACTAACACAGAAATAAATTACGTGATTATTAATATTTGTCTTTCTTGCAAAAAAATATATTTTGGGTTTTGTTTTACATTGCAGCTGAAAATCTAGCATCCTAGTTTTTCTGCTTATCAGCATTTGACTATGTTAAGCTTTTTTTTTCCTTCATGTAAGACAGTTGAGCTCATGTTTTTAGTTGCGTATGTGCAACAAAATCTAAAGAAGGGTACTCATATTCATTGTATGCTTGTAGACGGATACATCTAGTTGCCTGTAGTCTCAGTGATGGAGTGTAAACTAATCTCACAGATTTGCACGCAGAGAGGAGTTCCTGGATGAGTTTTACCCTTTCCTCTCAAATGGGCTTTTCATCCTTCCCCCATGGGATTGTCTGTTCCAGTACCTGTGGGCCTTGTTGAAGTATCTCTTCAAGCTGGGCTGAGGGAAGAGATAAGAGAGTGGACTCAGTGAGCAGGGGCCAGGAGTTTTACGTAGCCACCATCTGGTCCAGTGTTAAAAATGTGGCTGTTATCCCAGATTTTTTCCTTCAGAATGCCTTGCAGGTGGAAGAAATAAATGAAAAAGTCTTTGCACTTCTAGAGTAGATATTTCTCACAGGTGGCTTATCTCCCAAAATCCACATGAATAACTGGGGAGCTCCCACCTGAGGATGCTGGAGCTTTTTACCCTTACTGGGATGGCACAAACATCATCTTGCTGTGTCAGGGAATGAATTTCTATTAAGAAGCAGATTAAAAGGGGCTGTTTCTTTTATTAGTTTCTCTACTTCCAAATTGTTTTTGTTTAATTAAGCATGTTTATTTAGTTACATTTTTGCTTTCAGAGTGATTAAAATCCTTCCTTTTTGCTTGATAGTTCCCACAGACTGAAGTATTACAAGAGTAGGCCTTCGTGATTATATTAGTTCTGTCTTAGTCTGTAATGGCCTTTGTATTAGCTACAACTTTTTTGTTGTTGTTGTTAAAATGTATGCTCTCTTCCAGGAAACATAGATTCTTTCAGAGAATTTTCACTGGATACTATTTCACAGTAAAATTCTTCATTTGGGGATTTAACTTTTTTTGACTGTTGCATTTTGTTCAGTCCTGTGCTTCCCAATTTGACTATTTTCTGAGAAGCATGTTCTGCAGCAAACTTGTATCAGACAATTTGCATCTCAATACTGTCAATAATAAAAATAAGAATATTTAGCAGAGGACTGAAAATATTTAATGCCTCATTAAAAAAAAAAAAAGAGAGAGAAAATATTCTTCTTTTGTTGTGTACATGAAACAGTGGGACGTTTCTCTTTGTAACAACATGGACTCCCTCTACTGGAAAATCCTTTTCTTGCACATTGATTCCATACCCAAGGAAAAAGTTCTACTGTGAACTAAGAAAAAGCCTTCTAAACATCTCAGTAGCTCTTCAGGTTTTCATATGCAGTTTCCTATTGAGGTGTCTGCTTGTTTGGAGAGGCATGAGGTGGTTTCATAGCACTTGACCCTGCAGAGCTGGGAATCAGCACATTACTGAATTCAAGACCTAAATCTCAGGATTTGGACCCCAGTTCTGAAAACAGCTGCTTTGGGCATGGAAGTGCTCAGGCAACACTCTCTGCCAGTGTTCTTCTTTAATGTTGAGTACTTCAGCTGGAGGTCATGGAAAATTAATTCACTGGCCATCTTAGAAAACAAAAGGCAACATAAATTAAGTTAGACATATACAACAAACCTACACCCAATATGAACATCTGTGACTATTCAGCTATTTAATTTGGGCATTTTATTTCCTCTCTGCTATACTCTCGAAATGTAAGACCCCCATGGTTCTACTTCAAATCACCTTCAAATCACTTTTCATGATCAGAAAGCTTTTATGTGTCCAAATAACTCTTTGTTAACAAAATATAGCTCATTTAAGATACTACTTGTAAGATACTACTTGTATTTTATCTCTAGAATTTTCTACACACAAATATTATTTAGATATATTTTAAGGGAAGAACAAAAGTATAAGGGAATTACTGTATCGTACTACAGTATCTAGGTTCTTTATTGAACTGTGTGCCTGAATTGGAATAGCAATGCATTAATTCAAATGAAGCAATGCCTCAGAAATTTAGCTGTGCACACACACTGACGCCCAGATGCAGGGACACTCTTTTGTTCTCTCAAGCAAAAGCAAAGATTTTGTGCACAAGAGTGTGAGAGTCCTGTATTGAGGACAATGTATAGCTTGTAATGCATGTTGAGCCACTCTGTATGCCAGAAAACAACCATTTAGAAACCTCTGATTGACTGACTTCTTTTTTCTACTGTTATTGAAAGGGAAGAAGATGAACAACTGAAGATACTAAGTGGTTTTGCCAGTTTGAAAGGAAACCTGGAGGGGCTTTCCTATAACAGTGCCATTGAAACTCTGGGCCAGTGGAAGCATCTGAACTGGGCAGCAGTGAAGAATGAACAAGATAATGTAAAAGTGAAGTTTGAGCCTCATACTAATGGTGAGTGTTTTATGCAAGAGGAACCTCTCAGTTCTAACACATCAGTTTTAGGCATTCAAAACAACTGCACCACAAACAGTAGCTGGACTTTAAGAAACTCGAGTTCTTGTTCTATGAGCCAGAGAATGAACACATATCCCAACAGGAGAGCTGGATCATTCTACAATAGAGACCAAAATTTCTTAAATTTGGCATCAACTTGTCCTTCCCACTGGGGGAGCGCAGAAAACAGCCAGTCTTACTCGGGGCTCCAACAGCGCTGTGCAGAGAGCTACACGACAGACCATCTGAAGCTGCAGAGACCATTAATATCCTCAGAGTCCCTCTATGACACAGCCATTCCCTTGGAGCTGCCTATCAAAACGGAATACGACTCTGACTCTGAAAACATTGCCGATAACTACCTGCTTTCGCAGAGCCGAGCCTGGCTGGATGAGAGCGGCTCGGTGAGAAAGCAGGTGTCCAGCTATGCCAACAGAATGCACCTCAAAACAGAGCCGGACCTCTGCGAGCCAGCCTTGCCTTGCCAGAAGCCAAGGCACTGCCTTTACACACCCCATAACTGGCAATGCATCCTAGCAAATCATCCCAACAACCTGAACTTGAACAGAGCTTGCAAGGGTTCGCGGAACAAGGAGGTGGCCCCGTTTTGCCCTCAGAACTCCTCCGTGTGTTTGGAAAGCTCCAACCTGCCACACACAGCTTGCTACAGCCACTTCTACAGCCCCAGCCCAGGGGAGGAGAAAGAGCAGATTAATGAGGTGTTCAAAATGCCGTGTGAATTTAAAAACCCCTGCTTGGTTCAAGCAATCAAGCGTGAGCCCCTGGATTCTCCACCGTTGTCCAACAGTGGACAGAACAGAGTACACGCAAGCTTCCCTGAAAATACATTACCAGGTCCTGTGCCTCATAAAACCACTGAATGTACATTTTTGCAATAGATTTTATAACATTTGAAATATTTATAATGCTAAAAGCAAGAAGTTGTAGATTCTCTTCCAGTTGAGTTAAATGACTTACTAAAATCAGAAGCCGGTGGAAAGATTTTGAGTGTGTGTGTGTGCGCACCTGTGTGTGAAAAGAAACAGACACAGGTACACACAGCCTACCCCCACCACTGCCCTTCTCTTAGTGATCTTTGGAAAGAGGAAAGAAAGAAAAAACCTCAGGCACAGAAAAATAATCATTACTTGCTGCACAGGTATACCTGATCATTTTTCTTTATCACCTTTCCTCTCTTGTCTACAGTTCATCAGCAAGCTCTAGCAATTTCTGTTTCCTTTCTTCTGTTTGTTTTTCTCAAGCTGATGTGATGCCTCTCTGCAAATCAAAAATGTTTATGGTCTTCAGTGTGGCCAGTTTACCATAGGAGTTTTTGCCTTATGATTATTTTTCTACTCTTACAAGAAGGATCAGCTATTCCTTCATCCCAGCATTACATTAATGGCAATAGGAAAGGGCTTCCCAACACAACTTCTTAATTTAAAAGGACCACATTAGTAGAAACAACGACTGCATAAATGCATTAGAAATTATTTCACTTCAAACTGAAGTTACTCCTAAGTTTTTTGATGATATTATTGTTTTAGAATCCATATTTTTCCATTTCATTGCCATCAGCCTTTCATGTTGCTGCTGGAAGACTGAACAATGGGATGTAATCTACTTCTATAAATGAGTTACAAAATGCTGTTAAGTATATGTGAGAACAGAGTATTTCTCCAATTATTTTCCTTGCTGTTACTTGTAACATCAACAAAGGAAATGCACTTTTTTACTTGATAGTATTTTTTGATTGATAGCAGGTTTTTAGATATCATCACCCTACATCAAAACCAAATCCCACACTATTTTCAGAAACATCCTACTTTCAATCCCAAAAGAAACCCTTAATCTCACTGAAAGGTGGATGTATATCTTTCAAAAGCACTTCACTGCACTTCAGTGCTTTTGAAAACAGAGTGCATACTTTTCTTTGGAAAAGTATAGGAAGTATGAAAAGAAAATCTTTGAGACAGTAATATGTTTCCATAACAACAACAACAAAAAAATAAAGTTATATTTTGGGTTTTGTTATTGTTGTAGTTTGACTCCTGCACTAACTTTTATTTTAAAATTGCACTATTTCAACTTTATATCAACTTCACCTATATAACAACCACATCATTTAAAAAAAGCTTAGATGTATGTATATGTGCTTTTTGAAAGAAACCCTGTAATGAATGTGGTTTTTTTCCAAAATGTTATTAATAATTATAATGTCTTCCTTTACCTATTAGCCATGAAGGGCATGGCTTTACATGCCAGGTGAGTGGCATAAAATTCTCCCAAATGCTTTAAATATGTGGGATAAGTGACGTTTTCAGGTAGTGCAATGGTTCTGCACCTGGGAGGCTGCTCTTCTCCAAGAAAACTGACCATCTTTTCTGATAGAATTTACTGCCTGTACATTAGAGTTGGCAGGTGTAAAGATATACAGTCTCTGTATGTTAGTGTTTATGAACTGTGGTATGAGATGCTGCACCCTGGACAGTAAAGAGGGGCAACCACATCTTACTGTATCTTGGGTTAAATCTGTTGTTGTCCAGTTGACCATATCCGAGCCATGAGAATGTTTCCTTTTTTGTGTCCGAGGTACATCAGCTCCCTGTTGGCCATGTGCTGCCTCTTGTTTCAGACAGTCTTGATATCCTTGCTTTAATACTCCTGCCAGTGGTTGCAATGCAATATCAGACCCTGTCCTGAAGTGAGACTGCAGGGGTGGAATTTCCACTGCTCTCCAGTACACCACTGTCCACATCACATAAATTCAAGCCAAACCGCAAAAATACTTGCGGGCAAGCAAACTTGTTCCTCATGCAGGGTGAGACTGCCATCAATCAGTGTTGCTGCACAACCTCTGCCTCACTGATTCACTATCCACATAATTACAAGCAGCAGTTCTTTAGACTCTCACCACAGAGTTGCTGTCATGGTCCTTTGCTTGGCACGTAGCAGTGGCACTGCTTATGTGCTGGTGCCAGACACTCTACTGTGTGCCTCAGAGCTGCTTGTAGAGTTGTAATATTCTGTAATATTCTACAGTCCAGCTCCTTGTGCAGCTGCCTGGCAGAAACGAGGTGGCAGGGAGACAGGGTAGTGTGGGAATAGATGGCTGGGGGCAAGTGGAGGACACACCTGCATGACCTCTGAAAAGCTGCTTAATTCCACACTTGGAATCACTGTCACACCCCTCTGAATGAGAGTACCTGGGCTCGGTTTCACACTGCCTTGCACTTTCTCACATCATTTGCATTGATGAAGTGTGACTGTAAAACATTGTTATCTTCATATGGACATGCTGATGCCATTTTGTACAATGGGAGTGGTTACACCAGGTGCAACTCTGTAGAGGACTGTGCCACCAGAAGCCTTGTCTGTGCTTAGAAATATTACCTGCTGTGACTACAGTGGGAGAACTCTACCAGCCAGGTTTCTCTCTTCAGTGCAGAAGCAATTTATACTAACAACAGAAATTCTCTAAAGTTCTCCCTGTTACAAAATTAATTCTTTCTCTGTTGACATAACTCTATCTTCTCTCGGGCTTTCCTTGCACATATCAGTTAGAATTATTTTTCTCATGTTTCTGACAAACCCAGACATATTTTACACATCTTGATCACTGTTATAGAGGTAGGTGAAGCTTCTGCATGTAAGGCAATTTAATCTGACACATGAGATGTAATGGGTTTCTAGGTGGATGGATGAATGTGTAACTCAAAAGTGAGATGTACACCCTGCTGTGTAAATGCATTCATGTTTATTTCCTTATTATTCCACAGCATCTGAAGCTAAGAAAAACACACTTATCCTGCACATCACATTTGATTTTGGCCCACTTAATTTGTGGCTGAGTTCTTATTTCAGGTCTCACATGAAAAAATGTGGCATCAGTAGAATTTCTTCTAGTCTGTATTATCACACAAGCAGTGCAGCAATCTCCCAAGAACTGGGCTTATGAAGAGATAAACAATTTATCCTCTTTTTGGACAATTGCTAACTGTTGTTGGTAGTAAACAAAGACCGGTTCCTTCTAAGTACTTGGAAAGAACAGAGGAAATAAATGCTTAAAATAATCTCTTGCCATTTGTGTTTAAAGCACAGATCTGCCTTCATCCTCTCCCCATGATATGTGCCCTGGATTGAGTCGGGACTGAAATCTGACATTGCATTGTACCCTATTAAATTACCACCAATTTAATCTTATAAAACTTTTTTGTATGCAGACATTAATGACACCCCGGCACTGACCAGTAAATAGGATGAAAGACAGAGCAGTTCTTTAAAATGGTTACATTTCCTTAGTGACTGTTGCTGCTTTGGTATTATTCTAAAAACTAGCACTGAGAAGTAGGGTTTAAGATATTTTCAGTCACTGGTGTTTAGCTTTTAGCCTTAATGAACTGGTATTTGTATCCCTTCAGCACAGCCCTAAAGTCTATTTTAGGAGCCTCCCAATGCATTTATTGTAGCAAGAATAAAAAATTATTCTTGTAGAAGAAATGCCTAGTCAAATGGTTGCCTAATAGGAAGTTAGAGCATTCAGGCTGAAAGAAACGCCTGACTGATGATAGCATTCAAACTTCCTCAGCCATAAACCCTCTAGAGGTTGAGACAGAACGGACTCATGAATTCCCTGATCTTTGGGAAGGGTATATTTTGGTATGGAAGGCGAGCAGTTCTAAAAGCTGTGAGAAGGTGTCTCCCCCTGGGATGTTACTTGGTCCACAGAGAGCAGAGACTATTATCAGTGCTAAAGCTGCTGATCAAGGTCTTGACTTTACTGAGAATGTGACCTGATTTCAGCTGCCAGTGGACAGCTGTTGAGCACCATACAAATGCTAGTCCAACACTGTTGAAAGCTACTACTTTTACTGAGAAACAACATGATTAGAGTTAGGGGTAAGCTTGAACAGCAAAAAGAGTGGATTTTCCTGCACTTACATAGTGACTTAAACTGGGGCAGACCTCCACTGTAGGTAACACTATAAATAATTTACATTGACTTTAAAGTCTTTGGATACCAAAGTAAAGCTTCGTTTCAAAAGTTCTGAGTGAGGGCAGCACTGTATGACTGGTAAGCTTATTTCAGTTGTCCTGAACTGTTCCCTGAACAAGGGAAGTGAAAGATTAGGGGACTGTACCTAAATTCACTGTAGGAAAGACTAACTTCCTACTTTTTGATTGTAACATATTAATGCAAAGTTTAAGTCTGTGGTTTACCCACCCTTTATTGGAACAGTCATGTATTCTTAAAGTTCTTGCATCTGAGTCTGCTCTGGATGGTATTGGGAAGTCTGATATTTGAGCATCAGTCAGTTCAGTAAGACTCTGGGTGCTGATCCTTTGATATGGTATTGAGATGCATGTGCAATTCTTCTGGAAATTCCTAGTGCTTAAAATACTTAAGAGGCAACAAGCTTGAGGCAAGGAATATTCTGTGGGATAAGATCAGCTTCTACTGCCCAGAAGCTTTCCTTAACTCTTTGTGTTGAAGCCATACTGGAACTTAAATAGGACAGCCTCACCCACTGTAGTTATTTCAGGAAATCCATTATTTTGTCTTAACAAGGTGTTAGGTTTTAATTAAAATACTTACAAGCCATCATTTCCCCTACCTTATGAATACATATATTGCCTTAGGTAGTGGCAAAAAAAATTAACATTCTTATTTTCTTTCATTTGAGTGTCACTTAACCAAGAAAACCAGTCTCAGAATGACAGGGGTGTAGACCCGTTCTATTTTTTCTTGTCTTCTCTATCTGCTCATTTTCTCTCTACTCTCTTAGGGTATAAAGATTCAAAATAGAAATACTTTTCTTATCATACTGAGACAAAAATCCTAAACCTAAACTAGACTGTAGGAAGTTTCTCAGTAGAACAGGAGTTTCTTCTTTCAAATCTTGCCAAGTCCTATGAGAAATTGTGCGCCACAACTGAAACAGGTGCTGTAACATGTAGAGGCAAGAGATTGCGCAGGTGGCCACGCTGAGGATGTAGTGACAAGGCTTTTATCCACCTGAAGGAGGTTCATACACGGGGGCTGCACCCAGTAGCTTATGTTCATAGGCACTACCACCCTGACAAACAGATACTTGTCACTTTTCAGTGACATCTGGCGTGTTCTTGTCACTGTGAATACATTTCCCTATTGTGCTGTCAGAAATGCCTCTGAACAAAGTCATCAGCGACAGGCTGAAATATATTCTGAACACACAAAGTACTTTTTAAAAAACCAACCCAAACATCTGGAGATCCAAGCACTTGCTTGTGCTTAGGCAAAGATGTATTGCCATGAAGGTGCAATTATTCTGTGACTACAGCATTAATTCTTCCTCCACTGTTAAAAATTCTGTGGTCTGAAATCACATCCTCTTTTTTTTCTGTGGAACTGATTTTGTAACTTTTCAGGTTAAAAATAATTTCTTGAAAACAAGGACTGAGTAATTTCAATGCTAAGATGCATTTCTCAATCAGACTGAAAACATCATTCTAGGAGGCATGAAGTGCTCCTGCTATTTTCCTGGAGCTAGTTTTCCAAGCTGTGGCAAATTCACTGTGATATGCATTAACTCTCCTGCTGCTGGTAATTGTGCAGCTGATGCTTTAACTATGCAGTCCGAAGTTTTTCAAGATTTCCTTGATGCAACAGGGCTCCAGGGACAGCTCCAGTTTCACGTTTGTACTGGCAGAATAATGGTAAACAAAGATGTGGCAGAAGGCAATAGAAAGAACATCAGCTGCTTGGCTAGTCATTAATTGTATTTCAGCAATTAAAAGGCTATGTTAAAAAAAATCAGGTGAAGCTCTGATCTAGAGCTCCTCATCTTGCACCACGGGAGGCTGTGAGCTCTCCCTTCTGAACCTCTTTTT